>OZ023153.1:14951904-15551904 GCA_963675895.2 Styela plicata
CATCAATCATTTGAACGCGAAAGTCTACTTTAGTACTTAGACTCTTGTTAGCATGCATGTGTATTGGATGTTGAAAAATATTTTTTTTATTGGATTAGGAGCGCATTAACAAACAGAGCGGTGCGCAGGGCTCGTCCGGGATTTGAAACCGGGACCTATCGCACCAGAAGCTGGAATCATACCCCTAGACCAACGAGCCAAGAGCTTTTCTTTGAAAAAGTAGACAGATAATAAAAACGGATTTTCACAAGTGGTTTTCAAAGGTTACTCGAGGTAAACTATTCATTCATTTAATATTTCATATTCAATTCATATTCATACATGATTTCATGACAGTTTGCCAGAAGAAAATAAATAAAGAAAAATAACGAAAACTTTCGATTAATTCTGTTTTTTTTTTCGGAGATACAAAGAAAAATATAAGAATGTTTGAATATTTTGTACCATAGAATGGAAGGCATTTTCAAAAGACGATCAGCATATTGGTCTGACTTGCCAACTCACCACAAAGGTTAGCACTGGTGAAACACATTAGAACTATATTTCAACTCGAATCTGTAGCTTTGCGCAGTGGCAGTATCGTAACCGATGAGGTAAATCCGAGGTGCGATTATTGCTAGTTGAAAACTATTACCAATACCCCGCCCTGACTAAGCTATCGCGAGGTCTGTGGCAATTTCTGCTGGGTTCTAATGAACTCATTTTTTTTTTTTACAAGGAAAAGTGGCGGACAGTATTTTGATGGATGCTTCTATTTTCATGTTTTTTTCGATTAGTGATAAAAACTTTGAAAGCAGGGTAGCAAAGTTTATGACACGAACACCACGACTTCGCGTCATTTGTTCGAAAAAATGCTCGTCCGTGAATTGAACACGGGTCCTCCCGCACCCTAACGATAATCATAAACCCAGACCAACGAGCCATAAACCAGCCTTTGCAGTTGAGATTATTACATGGTATGACCACGTTGCATCAGATTCCTTTTCAAATCCGTTCAAAATAAATCAATGCTTAGTCCAAGATCGATAACCTTCCTCAGTGTAGTGAAAGTATTGTCTCCGCAAAAACCACGTTACTTTAAAGGGATCGTCCGGGATTTAAATTCGGGACATCTCCCATCGAGGGCGAGGATCATACGGCTGGAACAACGAGCCAGATTTATGACGAAGCTGATTTGTTTGTAGTTTTCAAAAAATATCTCTGGTGATTGAATACAACGCTTCGATGCGTATCTGAAATTGGCGCCTCGGAAGCATTAATAATTTGAACACGGAAGGCCACTCTCTTACGTACACTCTTGTTATGCATGTATATTGTATGTTTTCTTTTGGGTTATGAAAGCATTTACAAATAAATTGTTGCGCAGGGGTCGCCCGGGATTTAAACCCGGGACCTCTCGCACCCAAAGCGAGAATCATACCGCTAGACCAACGAGCCAAGCAGTTTAGTGTGAGAAATTTGACGGTTGATAAATACGGATTTTCACAATTGTTTTCGAAGGTTACTCGAGGTCGACTATTCCTTATGCACGATTTCATGAGATATTGCAAAAAGAAAATAAATAAAGATAAATAACGACAACTTTCGATTAATTCCATTTTTTCTTCGGAGATACCTTTAAACAAAGAATAATCAAAGAATGCTTAAATATTTTGTACTTTGGAATAAAAGGCATTGTCAAAGGACGATCCGCGCAATAGTCTGACTTGCCAACTCTCTAGAAAGGTTGGCACAGGTGAAAAAGTTTAGAACTTTATTTCAACTAGACTCTTCAGCTTTGCGCAGTAGCAATATCGTAACCAATGAGGTAAATCCGAGGCGTTAATATTGCTAGTTGAAAACTATTATCAATACCCTGCCCTGACTAAGTTATCGCGAGGTCTGTGACAATTTCTGCTGGTTTTTATTGAACTCATTATTTTTAACAAGTGAAAGAGAGGGAGAGTATTGTGATGAATTCTTCCATTTTTTTATTTGTCATCAAATAATGATAAAAAGCTTGAAAGTAGCGTAACAAAGTTTGTGATACACACCCCATCACTTCGTGCAACTTGTTCGATTAAGGTCTCGCAAGGAATTTGAACCCGGGACTTCCCGCACACTAAAGGAGAATAATAGATTAGACCAACGAGCCAGATTGAAGACGGCGTCGACCTGTTTTGATTTAGTAGTTTTCAAAAAAAATCTCTCGTGTGATTGAAAACAACGCTTCGATGCGTACCTGAAATCGGCGCCTCGGAAGCATCAATCATTTGAACGCGAAAGTCTACTTTAGTACTTAGACTCTTGTTAGCATGCATGTGTATTGGATGTTGAAAAATATTTTTTTATTGGATTAGGAGCGCATTAACAAACAGAGCGGTGCGCAGGGCTCGTCCGGGATTTGAAACCGGGACCTATCGCACCAGAAGCTGGAATCATACCCCTAGACCAACGAGCCAAGAGCTTTTCTTTGAAAAAGTAGACAGATAATAAAAACAGATTTTCAAAAGTGGTTTTCAAAGGTTACTCGAGGTAAACTATTCATTCATTTAATATTTCATATTCAATTCATATTCATACATGATTTCATGACAGTTTGCCAGAAGAAAATAAATAAAGAAAAATAACGAAAACTTTCGATTAATTCTGTTTTTTTTTCGGAGATACAAAGAAAAATATAAGAATGTTTAAATATTTTGTACCATAGAATGGAAGGCATTTTCAAAAGACGATCAGCATAATGGTCTGACTTGCCAACTCACCACAAAGGTTAGCACTGGTGAAACACATTAGAACTATATTTCAACTGGAATCTGTAGCTTTGCGCAGTGGCAGTATCGTAACCAATGAGGTAAATCCGAGGTGCGATTATTGCTAGTTGAAAACTATTACCAATACCCCGCCCTGACTAAGCTATCGCGAGGTCTGTGGCAATTTCTGCTGGGTTCTAATGAACTCATTTTTTTTTTACAAGGAAAAGTGGCGGACAGTATTTTGATGGATGCTTCTATTTTCATGTTTTTTTCGATTAGTGATAAAAACTTTGAAAGCAGGGTAGCAAAGTTTATGACACGAACACCACGACTTCGCGTCATTTGTTCGAAAAAATGCTCGTCCGTGAATTGAACACGGGTCCTCCCGCACCCTAACGATAATCATAAACCCAGACCAACGAGCCATAAACCAGCCTTTGCAGTTGAGATTATTACATGGTATGACCACGTTGCATCAGATTCCTTTTCAAATCCGTTCAAAATAAATCAATGCTTAGTCCAAGATCGATAACCTTCCTCAGTGTAGTGAAAGTATTGTCTCCGCAAAAACCACGTTACTTTAAAGGGATCGTCCGGGATTTAAATTCGGGACATCTCCCATCGAGGGCGAGGATCATACGGCTGGAACAACGAGCCAGATTTATGACGAAGCTGATTTGTTTGTAGTTTTCAAAAAGTATCTCTGGTGATTGAATACAACGCTTCGATGCGTATCTGAAATTGGCGCCTCGGAAGCATTAATAATTTGAACACGGAAGGCCACTCTCTTACGTACGCTCTTGTTGTGCATGTATATTGTATGTTTTTTTTTTTTGGGTTATGAAAGCATTTACAAACAAATTGTTGCGCAGGGGTCGCCCGGGATTTAAACCCGGGACCTCTCGCACTAAAAGCGAGAATCATACCGCTAGACCAACGAGCCAAGCAGGTTAGTGCGTGAAATTTGACGGTTGATAAATACGGATTTTCACAATTGTTTTCGAAGGTTACTCGAGGTCGACTATTCCTTATGCACGATTTCATGAGATATTGCAAAAAGAAAATTAATAAAGATAAATAACGACAACTTTCGATTAATTCCATTTTTTCTTCGGAGATACCTTTAAACAAAGAATAATCAAAGAATGCTTAAATATTTTGTACTTTGGAATAAAAGGCATTGTCAAAGGACGATCCGCGCAATAGTCTGACTTGCCAACTCTCTAGAAAGGTTGGCACAGGTGAAAAAGTTTAGAACTTTATTTCAACTAGACTCTTCAGCTTTGCGCAGTAGCAATATCGTAACCAATGAGGTAAATCCGAGGCGTTAATATTGCTAGTTGAAAACTATTATCAATACCCTGCCCTGACTAAGTTATCGCGAGGTCTGTGACAATTTCTGCTGGTTTTTATTGAACTCATTATTTTTAACAAGTGAAAGAGAGGGAGAGTATTGTGATGAATTCTTCCATTTTTATATTTGTCGTCAAATAATGATAAAAAGCTTGAAAGTAGCGTAACAAAGTTTGTGATACACACCCCATCACTTCGTGCAACTTGTTCGATCAAGGTCTCGCAAGGAATTTGAACCCGGGACTTCCCGCACACTAAAGGAGAATAATAGATTAGACCAACGAGCCAGATTGAAGACGGCGTCGACCTGTTTTGATTAGTAGTTTTCAAAAAATCTCTCGTGTGATTGAAAACAACGCTTCGATGCGTACCTGAAATCGGCGCCTCGGAAGCATCAATCATTTGAACGCGAAAGTCTACTTTAGTACTTAGACTCTTGTTAGCATGCATGTGTATTGGATGTTGAAAAATATTTTTTTTATTGGATTAGGAGCGCATTAACAAACAGAGCGGTGCGCAGGGCTCGTCCGGGATTTGAAACCGGGACCTATCGCACCAGAAGCTGGAATCATACCCCTAGACCAACGAGCCAAGAGCTTTTCTTTGAAAAAGTAGACAGATAATAAAAACGGATTTTCACAAGTGGTTTTCAAAGGTTACTCGAGGTAAACTATTCATTCATTTAATATTTCATATTCAATTCATATTCATACATGATTTCATGACAGTTTGCCAGAAGAAAATAAATAAAGAAAAATAACGAAAACTTTCGATTAATTCTGTTTTTTTTTTTTTCGGAGATACAAAGAAAAATATAAGAATGTTTAAATATTTTGTACCATAGAATGGAAGGCATTTTCAAAAGACGATCAGCATATTGGTCTGACTTGCCAACTCACCACAAAGGTTAGCACTGGTGAAACACATTAGAACTATATTTCAACTGGAATCTGTAGCTTTGCGCAGTGGCAGTATCGTAACCAATGAGGTAAATCCGAGGTGCGATTATTGCTAGTTGAAAACTATTACCAATACCCCGCCCTGACTAAGCTATCGCGAGGTCTGTGGCAATTTCTGCTGGGTTCTAATGAACTCATTGTTTTTTTTACAAGGAAAAGTGGCGGACAGTATTTTGATGGATGCTTCTATTTTCATGTTTTTTTCGATTAGTGATAAAAACTTTGAAAGCAGGGTAGCAAAGTTTATGACACGAACACCACGACTTCGCGTCATTTGTTCGAAAAAATGCTCGTCCGTGAATTGAACACGGGTCCTCCCGCACCCTAACGATAATCATAAACCCAGACCAACGAGCCATAAACCAGCCTTTGCAGTTGAGATTATTACATGGTATGACCACGTTGCATCAGATTCCTTTTCAAATCCGTTCAAAATAAATCAATGCTTAGTCCAAGATCGATAACCTTCCTCAGTGTAGTGGAAGTATTGTCTCCGCAAAAACCACGTTACTTTAAAGGGATCGTCCGGGATTTAAATTCGGGACATCTCCCATCGAGGGCGAGGATCATACGGCTGGAACAACGAGCCAGATATATGACGAAGCTGATTTGTTTGTAGTTTTCAAAAAGTATCTCTGGTGATTGAATACAACGCTTCGATGCGTATCTGAAATTGGCGCCTCGGAAGCATTAATAATTTGAACACGGAAGGCCACTCTCTTACGTACGCTCTTGTTGTGCATGTATATTGTATGTTTTCTTTTGGGTTATGAAAGCATTTACAAATAAATTGTTGCGCAGGGGTCGTCCGGGATTTAAACCCGGGACCTCTCGCACCCAAAGCGAGAATCATACCGCTAGACCAACGAGAAAAGCAGGTTAGTGCGAGAAATTTGACGGTTGATAAATACGGATTTTCACAATTGTTTTCGAAGGTTACTCGAGGTCGACTATTCCTTATGCACGATTTCATGAGATATTGCAAAAAGAAAATAAATAAAGATAAATAACGACAACTTTCGATTAATTCCATTTTTTCTTCGGAGATACCTTTAAACAAAGAATAATCAAAGAATGCTTAAATATTTTGTACTTTGGAATAAAAGGCATTGTCAAAGGACGATCCGCGCAATAGTCTGACTTGCCAACTCTCTAGAAAGGTTGGCACAGGTGAAAAAGTTTAGAACTTCATTTCAACTAGACTATTCAGCTTTGCGCAGTAGCAATATCGTAACCAATGAGGTAAATCCGAGGCGTTAATATTGCTAGTTGAAAACTATTATCAATACCCTGCCCTGACTAAGTTATCGCGAGGTCTGTGACAATTTCTGCTGGTTTTTATTGAACTCATTATTTTTAACAAGTGAAAGAGAGGGAGAGTATTGTGATGAATTCTTCCATTTTTATATTTGTCGTCAAATAATGATAAAAAGCTTGAAAGTAGCGTAACAAACTTTGTGATACACACCCCATCACTTCGTGCAATTTGTTCGATCAAGGTCTCGCAAGGAATTTGAACCCGGGACTTCCCGCACACTAAAGGAGAATAATAGATTAGACCAACGAGCCAGATTGAAGACGGCGTCGACCTGTTTTGATTAGTAGTTTTCAAAAAATCTCTCGTGTGATTGAAAAAAACGCTTCGATGCGTACCTGAAATCGGCGCCTCGGAAGCATCAATCATTTGAACGCGAAAGTCTACTTTAGTACTTAGACTCTTGTTAGCATGCATGTGTATTGGATGTTGAAAAATATTTTTTTATTGGATTAAGAGCGCATTAACAAACAGAGCGGTGCGCAGGGCTCGTCCGGGATTTGAAACCGAGACCTATCGCACCAGAAGCTGGAATCATACCCCTAGACCAACGAGCCAAGAGCTTTTCTTTGAAAAAGTAGACAGATAATAAAAACGGATTTTCAAAAGTGGTTTTCAAAGGTTACTCGAGGTAAACTATTCATTCATTTAATAATTCATATTCAATTCATATTCATACATGATTTCATGACAGTTTGCCAGAAGAAAATAAATAAAGAAAAATAACGAAAACTTTCGATTAATTCTGTTTTTTTTTCGGAGATACAAAGAAAAATATAAGAATGTTTAAATATTTTGTACCATAGAATGGAAGGCATTTTCAAAAGACGATCAGCATAATGGTCTGACTTGCCAACTCACCACAAAGGTTAGCACTGGTGAAACACATTAGAACTATATTTCAACTGGAATCTGTATCTTTGCGCAGTGGCAGTATCGTAACCAATGAGGTAAATCCGAGGTGCGAATATTGCTAGTTGAAAACTATTACCAACACCCCGCCCTGACTAAGCTATCGCGAGATCTGTGGCAATTTCTGCTGGGTTTTAATGAACTCATTGTTTTTTTACAAGGAAAAGTGACGGACAGTGTTCTGATGGATGCTTCTATTTTCATGTTTTTTTCGATTAGTGATAAAAACTTTGAAAGCAGGGTAGCAAAGTTTATGACACGAACACCACGACTTCGCGTCATTTGTTCGAAAAAATGCTCGTCCGTGAATTGAACACGGGTCCTCCCGCACCCTAACGATAATCATAAACCCAGACCAACGAGCCATAAACCAGCCTTTGCAGTTGAGATTATTACATGGTATGACCACGTTGCATCAGATTCCTTTTCAAATCCGTTCAAAATAAATCAATGCTTAGTCCAAGATCGATAACCTTCCTCAGTGTAGTGAAAGTATTGTCTCCGCAAAAACCACGTTACTTGAAAGGGATCGTCCGGGATTTAAATTCGGGACATCTCCCACCGAGGGCGAGGATCATACGGCTGGAACAACGAGCCAGATTTATGACGACGCTGACTTGTTTTGTAGTTTTCAAAAAAATATATGGTGATTGGTACAACGCTTCGAATATTGAATACAACGCTTCGATGCGTATCTGAAATTGGCGCCTCGGAAGCATTAATAATTTGAACACGGAAGGCCACTCTCTTACGTACACTCTTGTTATGCATGTATATTGTATGTTTTCTTTTTGGGTTATGAAAGCATTTACAAATAAATTGTTTCGCATGGCTCGTTCGGGACTTAAACCGGGACCTCTCGCACCCAAAGCGAGAATCACACCCCTAGACCAACGAGCAAAGCAGTTTAGTACGAGAAATTTGACGGTTAATAAATACGGATTTTCACAAGTGTTTTCGAAGGTTACTCGAGGTCGACTATTCCTTATACACGATTTCATGAGATATTGCAAAAAGAAAATAAATGAAGATAAATAACGACAACTTTCGATTAATTCCATTTTTTTCTTCGGAGATACCTTTAAACAAAGAACAATCAAAGAATGCTTAAATATTTTGTACTTTGGAATAAAAGGCATTGTCAAAGGACGATCCGCACAATAGTCTGACTTGCCAACTCTCTAGAAAGGTTGGCACAGGTGAAAAAGTTTAGAACTTTATTTCAACTAGACTCTTCAGCTTTGCGCAGTAGCAATATCGTAACCAATGAGGTAAATCCGAGGCGTTAATATTGCTAGTTGAAAACTATTATCAATACCCTGCCCTGACTAAGTTATCGCGAGGTCTGTGACAATTTCTGCTGGTTTTTATTGAACTCATTGTTTTTAACAAGTGAAAGAGAGGGAGAGTATTGTGATGAATTCTTCCATTTTTTTTTATTTGTCATCAAATCATGATAAAAAGCTTGAAAGTAGCGTAACAAAGTTTGTGATACACACCCCATCACTTCGTGCAACTTGTTCGATTAAGGTCTCGCAAGGAATTTGAACCCGGGACTTCCCGCACACTAAAGGAGAATAATAGATTAGACCAACGAGCCAGATTGAAGACGGCGTCGACCTGTTTTGATTTGTAGTTTTCAAAAAATCTCTCGTGTGATTGAAAACAACGCTTCGATGCGTACCTGAAATCGGCGCCTCGGAAGCATCAATCATTTGAACGCGAAAGTCTACTTTAGTACTTAGACTCTTGTTAGCATGCATGTGTATTGGATGTTGTAAAATATTTCCTTATTGGATTAGGAGCGCATTAACAAACAGAGCGGTGCGCAGGGCCCGTCCGGGATTTGAAACCGGGACTTATCGCACCAGAAGCGGAAATCATACCCCTAAATCAATGAGCCAAGAGCTTTTCTTTGAAAAAGTAGACAGATAAGAAATACGGATTTTCACAAGTGTTTTCGAAGGTTACTCGAGGTAAACTATTCATTCATTTAATATTTCATATTCAACGATTTCATGATTTCATGATAGTTTGCCAAAAAAAGAAAATAAATAAAGAAAAATAACGAAAACTTTCGATTAATTCCATTTTTTTTTTCGGAGATACCTTAAAACAAAGAATAATCATAAGAATGTTTTAAATATTTTGTACTTTGGAATAAAAGGCATTTTCAAAAGACGATCCGCACAATAGTCTGACTTGCCAACTCACCACAAAGGTTGGCACAGGTGAAAAAGTTTAGAACTATATTTCAACTGGAATCTCTTAGCTTTGCGCAGTGGCAATATCGTAACCAATGAGGTAAATCCGAGGCGTTAATATTGCTAGTTGAAAACTATTACCAATACCCCGCCCTGACTAAGCTATCGCGAGGTCTGTGACAATTTCTGCTGGGTTTTTATTGAACTCATTTTTTTTAACAAGTGAAAGAGAGGGAGAGTATTGTGATGAATTCTTCCTTTTTTTTTTTTTTTTTGTCGTCAAATAATGATAAAAAGCTTGAAAGTAGCGTAACAAAGTTTTTGTGATACACACACCCCATCACTTCGTGCAACTTGTTCGATTAAGGTCTCGCAAGGAATTTGAACCCGGGACTTCCCACACAACTAAAGGAGAATAGAATAATAGATTAGACCAACGAGCCAGAATAAAGACGGTGTCGACCTGTTTTGACTTGTAGTTTTCAAAAAATCTCTCGTGTGATTGAAAACAACACTTCGATGCGTTCATGAAATTGGCGTCTCGGAAGCATCAATCATTTGAACACGAAAGTCCACTTTAGAACATGGACTCTTGTTAGCATGCATTTGTATTGGATGTTGTAAAATATTTTCCTATTGGATTAGGAGCGCATTAACAAACAGAGCGGTGAGCAGGGCCCGTCCGGGATTTTCAACCGGGGCCTATCGCACCAGAAGCGGAAATCATACCCCTAGACCAACGAGCCAAGAGCTTTTCTTTGAAAAAGTAGACAGATAATAAAAACGGATTTTCACAAGAGGTTTTCAAAGGTTACTCGAGGTAGACTATTCATTCATTTAATATTTCATATTCAATTCATATTCATACATGATTTCATGACAGTTTGCCAGAAGAAAATAAATAAAGAAAAATAACGAAAACTTTCGATTAATTCTGTTTTTTTTTCGGAGATACGAAGAAAAATATAAGAATGTTTAAATATTTTGTATCATAGAATGGAAGGCATTTTCAAAAGACGATTAGCATATTGGTCTGACTTGCCAACTCACCACAAAGGTTAGCACTGGTGAAACACATTAGAACTATATTTCAACTGGAATCTGTAGCTTTGCGCAGTGGCAGTATCGTAACCAATGAGGTAAATCCGAGGTGCGATTATTGCTAGTTGAAAACTATTACCAATACCCCGCCCTGACTAAGCTATCGCGAGGTCTGTGGCAATTTCTGCTGGGTTCTAATGAACTCATTGTTTTTTTTTACATGAGAAAGAGGCGGACAGTATTTTGATGGATGCTTCTATTTTCATGTTTTTTTCGATTAGTGATAAAAACCTTGAAAGCAGGGTAGCAAAGTTTATGACACGAACCCCACGACTTCGCGTCATTTGTTCGAAAAAATGCTCGTCCGTGAATTGAACACGGGTCCTCCCGCACCCTAACGATAATCATAAACCCAGACCAACGAGCCATAAACCAGCCTTTGCAGTTGAGATTATTACATGGTATCACCACGTTGCATCAGATTCCTTTTCAAATCCGTTCAAAATAAATCAATGCTTAGTCCAAGATCGATAACCTTCCTCAGTGTAGTGAAAGTATTGTCTCCGCAAAAACCACGTTACTTTAAAGGGATCGTCCGGGATTTAAATTCGGGACATCTCCCATCGAGGGCGAGGATCATACGGCTGGAACAACGAGCCAGATTTATGACGACGCTGACTTGTTTTTGTAGTTTTCAAAAAGTATCTCTGGTGATTGAATACAACGCTTCGATGCGTATCTGAAATTAGCGCCTCGGAAGCATTAATAATTTGAACACGGAAGGCCACTCTTTTACGTACACTCTTGTTATGCATGTATATTGTATATGTTTTTCTTTTGGGTTATGAAAGCATTTACAAAATAAATTGTTGCGCAGGGGTCGCCCGGGATTTTAAACCCGGGACCTCTCGCACCCAAAGCGAGAATCATACCGCTAGACCAACGAGCCAAGCAGTTTAGTGTGAGAAATTTGACGGTTGATAAATACGGATTTTCACAATTGTTTTCGAAGGTTACTCGAGGTCGACTATTCCTTATGCACGATTTCATGAGATATTGCAAAAAGAAAAAAAAAATAAAGATAAATAACGACAACTTTCGATTAATTCCATTTTTTCTTCGGAGATACCTTTAAACAAAGAATAATCAAAGAATGCTTAAATATTTTGTACTTTGGAATAAAAGGCATTGTCAAAGGACGATCCGCACAATAGTCTGACTTGCCAACTCTCTAGAAAGGTTGGCACAGGTGAAAAAGTTTAGAACTTTATTTCAACTAGACTCTTCAGCTTTGCGCAGTAGCAATATCGTAACCAATGAGGTAAATCCGAGGCGTTAATATTGCTAGTTGAAAACTATTATCAATACCCTGCCCTGACTAAGTTATCGCGAGGTCTGTGACAATTTCTGCTGGTTTTTATTGAACTCATTATTTTTAACAAGTGAAAGAGAGGGAGAGTATTGTGATGAATTCTTCCATTTTTTTATTTGTCATCAAATAATGATAAAAAGCTTGAAAGTAGCGTAACAAAGTTTGTGATACACACCCCATCACTTCGTGCAACTTGTTCGATTAAGGTCTCGCAAGGAATTTGAACCCGGGACTTCCCGCACACTAAAGGAGAATAATAGATTAGACCAACGAGCCAGATTGAAGACGGCGTCGACCTGTTTTGATTTGTAGTTTTCAAAAAATCTCTCGTGTGATTGAAAACAACGCTTCGATGCGTACCTGAAATCGGCGCCTCGGAAGCATCAATCATTTGAACGCGAAAGTCCACCTTAGTACATAGACTCTTGTTAGCATGCATGTGTATTGGATGTTGAAAAATATTTTCTTATTGAATTAGGAGCGCATTAACAAACAGAGCGGTGCGCAGGGCTCGTCCGGGATTTGAAACCGGGACCTATCGCACCAGAAGCTGGAATCATACCCCTAGACCAACGAGCCAAGAGCTTTTCTTTGAAAAAGTAGACAGATAATAAAAACGGATTTTCACAAGTGGTTTTCAAAGGTTACTCGAGGTAAACTATTCATTCATTTAATATTTCATATTCAATTCATATTCATACATGATTTCATGACAGTTTGCCAGAAGAAAATAAATAAAGAAAAATAACGAAAACTTTCGATTAATTCTTTTTTTTTTTCGGAGATACCTTTAAACAAAGAAAAATATAAGAATGTTTAAATATTTTGTACCATGGAATAGAAGGCATTTTCAAAAGACGATCAGCATAATGGTCTGACTTGCCAACACCACAAAGGTTAGCACTGGTGAAACACATTAGAACTATATTTCAACTGGAATCTGTAGCTTTGCGCAGTGGCAGTATCGTAACCAATGAGGTAAATCCGAGGTGCGATTATTGCTAGTTGAAAACTATTACCAATACCCCGCCCTGACTAAGCTATCGCGAGGTCTGTGGCAATTTCTGCTGGGTTCTAATGAACTCATTATTTTTTTTACATGGAAAAGAGGCGGACAGTATTTTGATGGATGCTTCAATTTTCATATTTTTCTTCGAATATTGATAAAAACTTCGAAAGCAGCGTAGCAAAGTTTATGACACAAACCCCACGACTTCGCGTCATTTGTTCGAAAAAGGGCTCGTCCGGGATTTGAACCCGGGACCTCTCGCACCCTAACGAGAATCATAAACCCAGACCAACGAGCCATAAACCAGCCTTTGCAGTTGAGATTATTACATGGTATCACCACGTTGCATCAGATTCCTTTTCAAATCCGTTCAAAATAAATCAATGCTTAGTCCAAGATCGATAACCTTCCTCAGTGTAGTGAAAGTATTGTCTCCGCAAAAACCACGTTACTTTAAAGGGATCGTCCGGGATTTAAATTCGGGACATCTCCCATCGAGGGCGAGGATCATACGGCTGGAACAACGAGCCAGATTTATGACGAAGCTGATTTGTTTGTAGTTTTCAAAAAATATCTCTGGTGATTGAATACAACGCTTCGATGCGTATCTGAAATTGGCGCCTCGGAAGCATTAATAATTTGAACACGGAAGGCCACTCTCTTACGTACACTCTTGTTAGTTATGCATGTATATTGTATGTTTTCTTTTTGGGTTATGAAAGCATTTACAAATAAATTGTTGCGCAGGGCTCGTCCGGGATTTGAACCCGGGACCTCTCGCACCCAAAGCGAGAATCATACCCCTAGACCAACGAGCCAAGCAGTTTAGTGTGAGAAATTTGACGGTTAATAAATACGGATTTTCACAATTGTTTTCGAAGGTTACTCGAGGTCGACTATTCCTTATGCACGATTTCATGAGATATTGCAAAAAGAAAATAAATGAAGATAAATAACGACAACTTTCGATTAATTCCATTTTTTTCTTCGGAGATACCTTTAAACAAAGAATAATCAAAGAATGCTTAAATATTTTGTACTTTGGAATAAAAGGCATTGTCAAAGGACGATCCGCACAATAGTCTGACTTGCCAACTCTCTAGAAAGGTTGGCACAGGTGAAAAAGTTTAGAACTTTATTTCAACTAGACTCTTCAGCTTTGCGCAGTAGCAATATCGTAACCAATGAGGTAAATCCGAGGCGTTAATATTGCTAGTTGAAAACTATTATCAATACCCTGCCCTGACTAACTTATCGCGAGGTCTGTGACAATTTTTGCTGGTTTTTATTGAACTCATTGTTTATAACAAGTGAAAGGTAGGGAGAGTATTATGATGAATGCTTCCACTTTTATATTTGTCGTCGAATAATGATAAAAAGCTTGAAAGTAGCGTAACAAAGTTTGTGATACACCTCCCATCACTTCGTGCAACTTGTTCGATAAAGGTCTCGCAAGGGATTTGAACCCAGGACTTCCCGCACACTAAGGGAGAATAATAGATTAGACCAACGAGCCAGATTGAAGACGGCGTCGACCTGTTTTGATTTGTAGTTTTCAAAAAATCTCTCGTGTGATTGAAAACAACGCTTCGATGCGTATCTGAAATCGGGCGCCTCGGAAGCATCAATCATTTGAACACGAAAGTCCACTTTAGTACATAGACTCTTGTTAGCATGCATGTGTATTGGATGTTGTAAAATATTTTCTTATTGGATTAGGAGCGCATTAACAAACAGAGCGGTGCGCAGGGCTCGTCCGGGATTTGAAACCGGCACCTATCGCACCAGAAGCGAGAATCATACCCCTAGACCAACGAGCCAAGAGCTTTTCTTTGAAAAATTAGACAGATAATAAATACGGATTTTCACAAGTGGTTTTCAAAGGTTACTCGAGGTAGACTATTCATTCATTTAATATTTCATATTCAATTCATATTCATACATGATTTCATGACGGTTTGCCAGAAGAAAATAAATAAAGAAAAATAACGAAAACTTTCGATTAATTCTGTTTTTTTTTTTTCGGAGATACAAAGAAAAATATAAGAATGAAATATTTTGTACCATAGAATGGAAGGCATTTTCAAAAGACGATCAGCATAATTGGTCTGACTTGCCAACTCACCACAAAAGGTTAGCACTGGTGAAACACATTAGAACTATATTTCAACTGGAATCTGTAGCTTTGCGCAGTGGCAGTATCGTAACCAATGAGGTAAATCCGAGGTGCGATTATTGCTAGTTGAAAACTATTACCAATACCCCGCCCTGACTAAGCTATCGCGAGGTCTGTGGCAATTTCTGCTGGATTCTACAAGGAAAATGAACTCATTCATGTTTTTTTTTTTTACATGTAAAAGGGGCGGACAGTATTTTGAATGGATGCTTCGTGAATTGAACATTTTCATATTTTTCTTCGAATAATGATAAAAATGACCTTTGCATCAGATTCCTTTTCAAATCCGTTTCAAAAAAGTCAGGTAGCAAAGTCCGCAATGACACGAAAAACCACAAATTCGGGGAATCTCCCATTCATACGGTGGAACATTTGTTCGGAAAAAAGTTTTCAAAAAATGCTCGTCGCCTCGGATTGAACACGTTGTGCATGTATATTGTATGTTTTCTCTCGCACTCTAACGAGAATCACCCAAAGCGAGAATCATACCAGCTAGACAACGAACCAAGCAGCCATAAACCATCCTTTGCAGTTGAGATTAGGTTATGGTATCACCACGTTGCATCAGATTCCTTTTGCAAAAATCCGTTCAAAATAAATCAATGCTTAGTTAAGGATCGATAACCTTCCTCAGTGTAGTGAAAAAATATTTTTACTTCTAAATAAAACCATTGTACTTGACGATCCGATCGTAATAGCGACTTGCCAACTCTCTCTAGAAAGGTTGGCATCTCCCTATTTCAACTAGGGGAAGCTTTGCGCAGTAGCAATATCGAACCAATGAGGTCCAAATTTTTGACCCTGCCCTGCTGACTTGTCGCGTAGTTTTCAAATTATCCAATTTCTGCTGTAGTTGAATAAACGAAAGAAAGAGTATTGAAATTGGCGCGTATCTGAAATTGTGATACACACCCCATCACTTCGTGCAATTTGTTCGATTAAGGTCTCGCAAGGGATTTGAACCCGGGACTTCCCGCACACTAAAGGAGAATAATAGCCTAGACCAACGAGCCAGATTTAAGACGGCGTCGACCTGTTTTGACTTGTAGTTTTAAAAAAATCTCCTGTGTGATTGAAAACAACGCTTCGATGCGTACCTGAAATTGGCGCCTCGGAAGCATCAATCATTTGAACACGAAAGTCCACTTTTGTACATAAACTCTTGTTAGCATGCATGTGTATTGCATGTTGTAAAATATTTTCATATTGGATTAGGAGCGCATTAACAAACGGTGCGGTGCGCAGGGCTCGACCGGGATTTGAAACCGGGACCTATCGCACCAGAAGCGAGAATCATAACCCTAGACCACAAGGCCAGGAGCTTTTCGTTGAAAAATTAGACAGATAATAAATACGGATTTTCACAAGTGGTTTTCGAAGGTTACTCGAGGTAGACTATTCATTCATTTAATCTTTCATATTCAATTCATATTCATACATGATTTCATGACAGTTTGCCAGAAGAAAATAAATAAAAGAAAAATAACGAAAACTTTCGAATAATTCTGTTTTTTTTTCGGAGATGCCTTTAAACAAAGAAAATATAAGAATGTTTAAATATTTTGCACCATGGAATAGAAGGGATTTTCAAAATACGATCAGCATAATGGTCTGACTTGCCAACACCACAAAGGTTTGCACTGGTGAAACACTTTAGAACTATATTTCAACGGGATTCTGTAGCTTTGCGCAGTGGCAGTATCGTAACCAATAAGGTAAATCTGAGGCGTTAATATTACTAGTTGAAAACTATTACCAATACCCCGCCCTGACTTAGATATCGCGAGGTCTGTGGCAATTTCTGCTGGGTTCTAAGGAACTCATTATCTTTTTTTACATGGAAAAGGGGCGGACAGTATTTTGATGGATGCTTCTATTTTCATATTTATCTTCGAATAATGATAAAAACCTTGAAAGCAGCGTAGCAAAGTTTATGACACAAACCCCACGACTTCGCGTCATTTGTTCGAAAAAGGGCTCGTCCGGGATTTGAACCCGGGACCTCTCGCACCCTAACGAAAATCATAAACCTAGACCAACGAGCTATAAACCAGCCTTTGCAGTTGAGATTATTACATGGTACCACCACGTTGAATCAGATTCCTTTTCAAATCCGTTCAAAATAAATCAATGCTTAGTCCAAGATCGATAACCTTCCTCAGTGTAGTGAAAGTATTGTCTCCGCAAAAACAACGTTACTTGAAAGGGATCGTCCGGGATTTAAATTCGGGACATCTCCCACCGAAGGCGAGGATCATACGGCTGGAACAACGAGCCAGATTTAGGACGACGCTGACTTGTTTTGTAGTTTTCAAAAGATATCTCTGGTGATTGAAAACAGCGCTCCGATGCGTATCTGAAATTGGCGCCTCGGAAGCATAAAAATTTGAACACGGAAGGCCACTCTCTTACGTACGCTCTTGTTGTGCATGTATATTGTATGTTTTCTTTTGGGTTATGAAAGCATTTACAAATAAATTGTTGCGCAGGGCTCGTCTGGGATTTGAACCCCTCGCACCCAAAGCGAGAACCATATCCCTAGACCAACGAGCCAAGCAGTTTAGTACGAGAAATTTGACGGTTAATAAATACGGTTTTTCACAAGTGTTTTCGAAGGTTACTCGAGGTCGATCATTCCTTTTTCACGATTTCATGAGATATGAACAAAAAGAAAATAAATGATGATAAATAACGACAACTTTCGATTAATTCCATTTTTTTCTTCGGAAATTCCTTTAAACAAAGAACAATCAAAGAAGGCTCAAATATTTTTTTACTTTGGAATAAAAGACATTGTCAAAGGACGATCCGCACAATAGTCTGACTTGCCAACTCTCTAGAAAGGTTGGCACAGGTGAAAAAGTTTAGAATTATATTTCAACTAGACTCTTCAGCTTTGCGCAGTGGCAATATCGTAACCAATGAGGTAAATCCGAGGCGTTAATATTGCTAGTTGAAAACTATTACCAATACCCCGCCCTGACTAAGTTATCGCGAGGTCTGTGACAATTTCTGCTGGTTTTTATTGAACTCATTATTTTTAACAAGTGAAAGAGAGGGAGAGTATTGTGATGAATGCTTCCATTTTTTTATTTGTCGTCGAATAATGATAAAAAGCTTGAAAGTAACGTAACAAAGTTTGTGATACACACCCCATCACTTCGTGCAACTTGTTCGATTAAGGACTCGCAAGGAATTTGAACCCAGGACTTCCCGCACACTAAGGGAGAATAATAGCCTAGACCCACGAGCCAGATTTAAGACGGCGTCGACCTGTTTTGACTTGTGGTTTTAAAAAAAATTCCTGTGTGATTGAAAACAACGCTTCGATGCGTACCTGAAATTGGCGCCTCGGAAGCATCAATCATTTGTACACGAAAGTCCACTTTATTACAGTATCGTTACGGCAGTATCAGTTACGGCAGTATCGTAACCGATGAGATAAATCCGAGGTGCGATTATTGCTAGTTGAAAACTATCACAAATACCCCGCCCTGACTAAGCTATTGCGAGGTCTGTGGCATATTCTGCTGGTTCCTAATAAACTCATTATTTTTTTTATAAGGAAAAGCGGAGGACAGTATTTTGATGGATGCTTCAATTTTCATATTTTTTTTCGAATAATGATAAAAACCTTGAAAGCTGCGTAGCAAAGTTTATGACACAAACCCCACCACTTTGCCTCATTTGTTCGAAATAGAGCTCGTCCGGGATTCGATACCGGGACCTCTCGCACCCTAACGAGAATGATAAACCTGTACCAGCTAGCCATAAACCAGCCTTTGCAGTTGAGATTATTACATGCTAACACCACATTGCATCAGATTCCTTTACAAATCCGTACAAAATAAATCAATGCTTAGTCCAAGATCGATAATCTTCCTTAGTGTAATGATGCGTATTTTGATGAATGTTTCTATTTTCATATTTGTCGGCGAATACCGATAAAAATCTTGAAAGCAGCGTAGAAAAGTTTGTGACACAAATCCCCTCACTTCGCGCCATTTGTTCGAAAAAGGGCTCGTTCGGGATTTGAACCCGGGACCTCTCGCACCCAAAGCGAGAATCATACCCCTAGACCAGTGATGCCCAACCTTCGCAACTCACGGAATATTTCTCCATTTGCAAAAGTATTCACGGACTCAAGTAATGGAGATAAAACATAATTTCAGCGCAATAACAGTCAGACAAAAAGTCTGTTTATTGGGCACATATTTTTTATAGCCTCTTCCTAGAGTGGACCACTCTGTCTAAGGCCCGGTAACGGCGGCCACTTATAGATGGATAGGGTTACAATTACTGGAAAGATATGTTCTTTTCTTTTTCGACTTAGCCTACCCAAGTTATTACACCCTGGGTTGAGTGGTGAGTGGTGGGCATATGCACTGTAAATCTCAATGAGAACCTTGTCCCTGAACATCTTTCACAAGTTTATCGAACTTAAGAATTATGGTTGTCAAAGCACATCAGATATTTTAATGCATCAGTGCTTTCAGATAGATCTAAAAAAGTTTACTGTTTACCTTGCATAGAGCCATTAAGTTCGTTCACATGGCTGGAAAAATCAGCTAAGAAAAGCAACTTGGCAATCTATTCGTCATCACTAAAGTGATCAACAAATTCATGTTTTCGTTCTTTCAAGAAGGTGCTGATTTCATCTCGTAAGTCTGCCACTCTTTCAACCACTTTTCCTCGTGATAACCAACGCACGTTGGAATGAAATAAAAGCCCATTGTACTCTACCCCCATTTCATCACACAATACACGAAATAAACGAGCGTGCAACAGACGAGACTTGATAAAATTGACCACTGTTACAACTTCTTTGAAAACTATGGCAATTTCTTCTTGTATCTGTTTCGCTGCCAGATTTTCTCGGTGAAGAAAACAATGAACAACGGAAATGTTTTTGTTTTCATTTCTCACATAACTCATGAATCCCTTTTTGCTTGCCATCATGGCCGGAGCGTCATCCGCTCAACCGAGACACAATCAGACCACTCAACGCTGATGTTCCTTAATGAACGAATCCACTGTCTCAAATATTTGCTGTCCTGTGGTATTTTTGGCAAGTGGACGGAAAAACAAAAACTGCTCCTCATAATCGTTTTTTCAAGATATCGAACGAACACCATAAGCTGAGCATCATTACCCGATGTCTGTTGTCTCATCCAATTGCAAACTAAATTTTCCACTGCTCTTCACAGAAGCAATAGTCTGTTGCAGAATATCATCTGAGAGTTCTAAGATACGCCGCTCGATGGTGTCGTTTGACAAAGCTAGCTAACTTATTGGCAACAGATTCACCACACAATATCCTGGCCATTTCTACAGCTGTTGGTTTAATCAAGTTCTTTTCCGCTGCTTTATTGTGCGAGTAAGCTACTCCACCCCAAGCGGCTGGGTGGTCAATGCGGCTTCGCTTTACCTGATATTCTTTTCCTTTAAACACGTCAAGAGGTTTGCCGACGAATTTTTCATGATTTGCTTCTAGGTGCCGAAGAAGTTTTGCTTCTTTCAAAGAGCTGTGAGCTAAGACTTTTAAGCACAGCACAAACTGTGGCCTTACTTCACCATTTACCTCAACCGAAGTATTATGCAAATTATGCAAACACCTGCTTTCGCTTTGCCACGGATAGGTGCTAAATTAAATGGGTAAATAGTACTTTAAGTAGGCTGAAATCAACATATCTTAAATAAGGTAACTTTGCTAAGCTCATCAAACCAACTGACTTAAAAATCGTTTGGTGCTGAGGTGCTAAATAGATGGATATATAGTACTTTAAGTTGGCTGAAATCAACCTATCTTAAATAAGTTAACTTTGCTAAGCTCTTTAAACCAACTGACTTAAAAACCTTTTATCACCGAACCATATAACTGACTGGTCCAAAGCACACAGTCTGCTGATAGAGCTTGCAAACTTCTTTATGACATCATCATGAGCAAGATTGCATAATTCGGTAGCCTACCGTGAGAAAGGCGGCAAAACTTATCTGAAATATTTCGAAAAAGTTCAATACCTCGCGGACTAACTAAGAACATTCCCGGACTGAAATCAGTCCGCGGACTCGAGGTTGAGAAACACTGCCCTAGACCAACGAGCCATAAGCCAGCCTTTGCAGTTGGGATTTTTACATGGTGTCACCACGTTGCATCAGATTACTTTTCAAATCCGTCCAAAATATATCAATGCTTAGTCCAAGATCGACAATCTTTCTCAGTGTAGTGAAAGTATTTTCTCTATGAAAAACCACGTTACTTGAGAGGGCTCGTCCGGGATTTATTTCCCGGACATCTCCCACCAACGGCGAGAATCATACGGCTAGAACAACGAGTCAGACTTAAGACTACGCCGACTTTTTTGACATTCAGATTTCAAAAAATCTCTCTGGTGATTGAATACAACGCTTCGATGCGTATCTGAAATTGGCGCTTCGGAAGCATTAATCATTTGAACACGGAAGGCCACTCTCTTACATAGACTCTTGTTAGTTATGCATTTATATTGGCTGTTAAAAAATGTTTTCTTATTGGTTATGATAGCATTTACAAATGAAGTTTTGCGCAGGGCTCGTCCGGGATTTGAAACCGGCATCTCTCGCACCCGAAGCGAGAATCAAACCCCTCGACCAACGAACCAAGCGGTTCCCTTCACTTTGCGACATTTGTTCGAAAAAGTGCTCATTCGGGAATTGAACCCGGGACCTCCTCGCGCCCTAAGCGAGAATCATACCCCTAGACCAACAGCCATAAACCAGCCTTTGCAGTTGGCGTTATTACATGGTGTCACCACATTGCATGAGATTCCTTTTCAAATCCGTCCAAAATAAATCAATGCTTAGCCCAAGATCGATTATCTTCCTCAGTGTAGTGAATGTATTTTCTCTGCAAAAACCTCGTTTCTTGAGAGAGATCGTCCGGGATTTAAATCCGGGACATCTCCCACACACGGGACGAATCTTACGGCTAGAACAACGAGCCAGACTTAAGACGACGCCGAAGACGACGTCGCCGTTTTTAAAAAATCTCTTTGGTGTTTGAATACAATTCTTCGATGCGTATCTGAAATTGGCGCCTCAAAAGCATTAATTATTTGAACACATAAGGCCACTCTCTTACATAAACTCTTGTTAGTTATGCATATATATTGGATTTTGTAAAATGTTTTTTATTGGATTGAGTGGTTGCCACCTGGGAAATTCATTGTGAATATAATTGCTCAACCAGTGATGTGCAAACGATATTTTATACTTTGCCAACGTTTCGAATGTCTATACAGACGTTCTTCATCAGGGCAATGGAATGGTTAAGTCATCGACAATACTATTTACTGTAAATGGGGACGTTCTAAAATAAGCTGGTAAACAAAAGATAAAATACTCTAAATTCTGAGTAAAAAGGGACATAAAAGGCTAAATGTAAATGTCTAACCCCATCTGCGTTGAAAGATAGGCTGATAAGCTGCAGGAAACATGCAAGTCTTCTTATCATTCATTGCCTGTGATATGCTGTTGATATGATAAGATTCTAAAAATAGTCTTTTCATGTAATGATCTTCTCTCTCTAATATAGTAGCTTCTTCCCAATCTATTCTGTGGTCATTGCAGTATGCATGCTTGGATAATGCAGACTTTTCATAATCACATTTTCCTACACCTCGCTGGTGTTCTTGACATCTTGTGGCAAAACTTCTCTTTGTTACCCCTATGTATACATCTTTGCAGTCTTTACATGGGATGCAATAAATTACTCCCTTCCTTTTCCTTGGGTCAACTTTTTCCTGCACCTTAGATAGTGTACCTCCAATCTGATGTCTGCTTCCTCAAGTTTCTTATTGGGCTAGGAAAGATTTAAACAAATAAAGTCCTGCGCAGGGCTCGTCATTGATTTGAACCCGGACATCTCCCACCCTAAGCGACAATTTTCGATGGTTACTCGTGGTAGACTATCCATTATACACGATTTCATGACAGTTTGCAAAAAGAAAATAAATGAAGATAAATAACGACAACTTTCGATTAATTCTATTTTTCCTTGGAGATTCCTTTAAGCAAAGAACAATCAAAGAATGTTAATATATTTTGCACCCAGGAATAGAAGGCATTTTCAATGGACGATCCGCACAATAGTCTGACTTGCCAACTCTCTAGAAAGGTTGGCACAGGTGGAAAAGTTTAGAACTATATTTCAACCAGACTTTTCAGCTTTTCGCAGTGGCAATATCTTAATCAGTGAGATAAATCCGAGGCAATATTACTGCTAGTCGAAAACTATTACCATTAACCCATCCTGACTAATCTAACGCCAGGTCTGTGGCAATTTCTACTGGGTTTTAATGAACTTATTTTTTTAACAAGTGAAATAGAAGTAGAGTATTTTGCTGAATGCTTCCGTTTTCATATTTGTCATAAATTACTCCCTTCCTTTTCCTTGGGTCAACTTTTTCCTGCACCTTAGATAGTGTACCTCCAATCTGATGTCTGCTTCCTCAAGTTTCTTATTGGGCTAGGAAAGATTTAAACAAATAAAGTCCTGCGCAGGGCTCGTCATTGATTTGAACCCGGACATCTCCCACCCTAAGCGACAATTTTCGATGGTTACTCGTGGTAGACTATCCATTATACACGATTTCATGACAGTTTGCAAAAAGAAAATAAATGAAGATAAATAACGACAACTTTCGATTAATTCTATTTTTCCTTGGAGATTCCTTTAAGCAAAGAACAATCAAAGAATGTTAATATATTTTGCACCCAGGAATAGAAGGCATTTTCAATGGACGATCCGCACAATAGTCTGACTTGCCAACTCTCTAGAAAGGTTGGCACAGGTGGAAAAGTTTAGAACTATATTTCAACCAGACTTTTCAGCTTTTCGCAGTGGCAATATCTTAATCAGTGAGATAAATCCGAGGCAATATTACTGCTAGTCGAAAACTATTACCATTAACCCATCCTGACTAATCTAACGCCAGGTCTGTGGCAATTTCTACTGGGTTTTAATGAACTTATTTTTTTAACAAGTGAAATAGAAGTAGAGTATTTTGCTGAATGCTTCCGTTTTCATATTTGTCGGCGAATATTGATAAAAAGCTTGAAAGTAGCGTAACAAAGTTTGTGACACAAATCCCAACAATTCGTGCTATTTTTTTTTTTTTTTTTGATAAAGGTCTCGTATGGGATTTGAACCCGGGACTACCCACACACTAAACGAGAATAATAGCCTAGACCAACGAGCCAGATTTAAAGCCGCGTCTACTTGTTTTTACTTGTAGTTTTCCAAAAATCTCTCTGGTGATTGAAAACAATGCTTCATTGCGTATCTGAAATTGGCGCCACGGAAACATCAATCACTTAAACACGAAAGTCCACTTTCGTACACAGACTCCTGTCAGTATGCATGTATATTGGATGTTGTTAAATAAATTCTTATCGGGTTAGAAGCGCATTAACAATTAAAGCGGTGCGCAGGGCTCTCCCGGGATTTAAACCCGGGACCGCCCGCACACAAAGCGAGAATCACAACCCTAAACCAACGAGCCAAGCAGTTTTCTGTGAAAGGTTGACGGATAATAAATACGGATTTTCACAAGTGTTTTTGAAGGTTACTCGAGGTCGACTATTCATTATACACGATTTCATGAGATTTTGCAAAAAGAAAATAAATGAAGATAGATGACGACAACTCTCGTTTAATTCTGTTTTTTTCTTCGGAGATACCTTTCAACAAAAAAAAGTTAAGAATGTTTATATATTTTGTACCATGGAATAAAAGACATTTTCAAAGGACGATCAGCACAATAGTCTGACTTGCCAACTCTCTAGAAAGATTGGCACAGGAGAAAAAGTTTAGAATTATATTTCAGCTAGACTCTTCAGCTTTGCGCAGTGGTAATATCATAATCAGTGAGGTAAATCCGAGGCGTTACTATTGCTAATTGAAAACTATTACCAATACCCCGCCCTGACTAAGTCTGCTGGGTTTTAATGAACTCATTATTTTTCAACAAGTAAAAGAGAGTGCCAGTATTGTGACCAATGTTTCCATTTTATATTTGTCGTCGAATAATGATAAAAAGCTTGAAAGTAGCGTAGGAAAGTTTGTGATACAATCCCCATCACTCCGTGCAGTTTGTTCAATAAAGGTCTCGTAAGGGATTTGAACCCGGGACTTCCCACACACTAAGGGAGAAAAATAGCCTAGACCAACGAGCCTGATTTAAGACGGCGTCGACTTGTTGTCTTCAAAAAATCTCTCTGGTGATTAAATACAACGTTTCGATGCGTATCTGAAATTGGCGCCCCGAAGCATCAATCATTTGAAAACGAAAGTCCACTTTCGTACGTAGACTCTCACCCTTAGCGAGAATCATACCCCTAGACCAACGAGTCATAAGCCAGCTTTCGCAGGTGGGATTATTACATGGTGTCACCACGTTGTATCATATTACTTTTCAAATCAGTCCAAAATAAATCAATGCTTGGTCATAATTTTGCGCAGGGCTCGTCCGGGATTTGAAACCGGCACCTCTCGCACCCGAAGCGAGAATCAAACCCTAGACCAACGAGCCAAGCGGTTCCCTTTGAAGAATTTGACAAATAATAAAAACGGATTTTTACAAGTGTTTTTCGAAGGTTACTCGAGGTAAACTATTCATTCATTTAATATTTCTTATTCAATTCATATTCATACATGATTTCATGACTGCTTGCAAGAAGAAAATAAATAAAGATAAGTAACAACAACTTTCGATTTATTTTTTTTTTTTTGGTGATACCTTTAAACAAAAAAAAATATAAGAATGTTTAAATTATTTGTACCATAGAATAGAAGGCATTTTCAAAAGACGATCATCATAATGGTCTGACTTGCCAACTCACCGCAAAGGTTATAACTGGTTAAACACTTTAAAACTATATTTCAACCGGAATCTCTAGCTTTGCGTAGTGACAGTATAGTAACCAATGAGGTAAATCCGAGGGACGATTATTGGTAGTTGAAAACTATTACCAATGCCCAGCCCTGAATAAGCTATCGCAAGGTCTGGGGCAATTTCTGCTGGGTTCTAATGAACTCTTTATTATTTTTACATAAGAAAGAGGCGGAGAGTATTTTGATGGATGCTTATATTTTCATATTTGTCGGCGAATAATGATAAATTACTTGAAAGCAGCGTAGCAAAGTTTGTGACACAAAACTCATCACTTCGCGCCATTTGTTCGAAAAAAGGGCTCGTTCGGGATTTGAACCCGGGACGTTTCGCACCCTAAGCGAGAATCATACCTCTAGACCAACGAGACATAAACCAGTCTTTGCAGTGGGGATTTTTAAATAGTGTAACCATATTGCATCAGATTACTCTCCAAGTCCGTACAAAATAAATCAATGCTTAGTCCAAAATCGATAATCTTCCTCAGTTTAGTTTAAGTATTTTCTCTGGAAAAACCACGTTATTTGAGAGGGCTCGTCCGTGATTTAAATTCGGGACATCTCGCATCCAAACGAGAATCATAAACCTACACCAACGAGCCATAAACCAGCCTTTACAGTTGAGATTATTACATGGTGTTACCACGTTGCATCAGATTTCCTTTCAAATCCGTACAAAATAAATCAGTGCTTAGTCCTAGTTCGATAATCTTCCTCAGAATAGTGAAAGTGTTTTCTCCGCACAAACCACTTTACTTGAGAGGGCTCGTCCGGGATTAAAATTCGGAACATCTCCCACCAACGGCGAAAATCATACGGCTAAAACAACGAGCCAGGTTTAAGACAACACCGACTTGTTTTGACTTCCAGTTTTCAAAAAAATCTCTCTGGTTGAATACAACGCTTCGATGCGTATCTGAATTTAGCGCCTCGGAAGCGTTAATCATTTGAACACGGAAGACCACTCTCCTATATAGACTCTTGTTAGTTATGCATGTATATTGGATGTTGTAAAACATTTTCTTATTGGGTTTTGGAAGCATTTACAAATAAAGCGTTGCGCGGGGCTCGCCCGAGATTCGAACCCGAGACCTCCAGCACCCAAAGCGAGATTCATACCCCTAGACCAACGAGCCAAGCACTTCCCTTTAAAAAATTTGACAAATAATAAAAACGGATTTTTACAAATTGTTTTCGAAGGTTACTCGAGGTAGACAATTCATTCATTTGATATTTCATATCCATACATGATTTCATGACACTTTGCAAGAAGAAAATAAATAAAGATAAATAACGAAAACTTTCGATGAATTCTGTTTTTATTTATTTTTTTTTTTTTTTGAGACACCATTAAACAAAGAAAAAGATAAGAATGTTTATACATTTTGTACCATGGAATAGAGGGCATTTTCAAAGGACGATCAGCACAATAGTCTGACTTGCCAACTCACCACAAGGGTTAGCACTGGAGAAACACTTTAGAACTATATTTCAACTGGAATCTCTGACTTTGCACAGTGGCAGTATCGTAACCAACGAGGTAAATCCGAGGTGCAATATTGCTAGTTGAGGAATATTACCAATACCCCGCCCTGACTAAGTTATCGCGAGGTCTGAGGCAATTCCTGCTGAGTTCTAATGAGCTCATTATTTTTCTTTTACATGAAAGAGGGACGGATAGTATTTTGATGGGGGCTTCTATTTTCATATTTGTCGGCGCAAATTGATAAAATGCTTGAAAGCCGCGTAGCAAAGTTTGTGAGACAAACCCCATCACTTCGCGTCATTTGTCCGAAAAAGGGATAGTCCGAGATTTGAACCCGGGATGACTCGCACCCTAACGAGAATAATAAACCTAGACCAACGAGACAAAAACCACCCTTTGCAGTTGGGATTATTACATGGTGTCACAACTTTGCATCAGATTCCTTTTCAAATCCGTTTTGAACACGGAAGGCCACTCTCTTACTCTCTTGTTAGTTAATTTATGCAAGTATATTGAATTTTTTGTTTTTGGGTTATGAAAGCATTTACAAATTAAGTGTTTCGCAGGGCTCGTCCGGGATTTGAACCCGGGAACTCTCGCACCCAAAGCGGGAACCATACCCCTAGACCAACGAGCCAGGCAGACTAATGTGAAAAATTTGACGGATAATAAATACGGATTTTCACGAGTGTTTTCGAAGGTTACTTGAGGTCGACTATTCATCATACACGATTTCATGAGATTTTGCAAACAGAAATTAAATCTTTCGATTAATTCCATTTTTTCTTCGGAGATACCTTTAAACAAAGAGCAATCAAAGAATGCTTAAATATTTTGTACCTTGGAATAGAAGGCATTGTCAAAGGACGATCCGCACAATAGTCTGACTTGCCAACTCTCAAGAAAGGTTGGCTCAGGTAAAAAATTTTAGAACTATATTTCATCTAGACTGTTCAGCTTTGTGCAGTGGCAATATCGTAACCAGTGAGGAAAATCCGAAATTCTGCTAGGTTTTAATGAACTTATTATTTTTAACAAGTGAAACAGAGGGAGAGCATTGTGATGAATGATTCCATTTTTATATTTGTCGTCGAATAATGATAAAAAGCTTAAAAGTAGCGTAACAAAGTTTGTGACACAAACCCCATCACAACGTGCAATTTGTTCGATAAAGGTCTCGTAGGGGATTTGAACCCGGGACTGCCCGCACACTGAAAGAGAATAATAGCCTAGACCAACGAGCCAGACTAAGACGTCGTCGACATGTTCTGACTTGTAGTTTACAAAAATCTCTCGTGTGATTGAAAACAACGCTTCGTTGCGTATCTGAAATTGGCACCTCGGAAGCATCAAGCAATTGCGAAAGTCCACTTTCGTACACAAACTCTTGTTAGCATGCATGTATATTGGATGTTGTAAAATATTTTCTTATTGGGTTAGAAGCCCATTAACAAATAAAGCGGTGCGCAGGTCTCGTCCGGGTTCATATGATCTCATTCACATAATCCTCATGATTTTACGTACCTCATCTGCCTTCATCAGAGTTAACATAAAAATATTCACAACATCTAAAAAAAAAATATTTGAAAGCATAGTGCATTTTCAAGTCGTCATATTAATTTGGGTGAATATGAAGTTATGAAGACGTAAATGACAAATTTTTGACAGTCACAAAAATATTTTATAAATTCATATTTTCTTAACTTAGTATAATAAAACTAATTTTTTTCATGTATTTTAGTATATTTTATTTGTCCTGATGAGCATGGGTAAATGATGGACTATGCTGCTGAGTCGTGGGTGGCTTGGAAAATCAATTTGGTTTGAGCTTACAGGAAATCATATATTTTTTAACATAGGACTGAACTAATGTAGTCACATCTTATTTTTGACAAATATTAAGTCTTTGGATTCTAGCCAATTTGTGCAGTAAATGTAACTCAAGAATGTGGCTATAAAACTAAAGATCGCCCAATATCAATTTTTGAGACCGATCTCGATATTCCAGACATTTGTTGCCACCGATAGTAATTATGAAATAAAATGCCAAAGCCGAAAAAATGACTGCATCACAAAAAAAACTAAAATTTTTATTACGACAACTTCCCAACTTCCAACAATTTTTTTTATAATATTCACATATAGGTACCGGTACTAAGGTCTAATGAAGTACAATACCATATGTCCTATTAGCATAAACATTTCACATGTTGAAAGTGATAGAATAGGATTTCATTTTTATCCAGAGGGAGAAGAAAATATCGAGAATTCGGCTTAACCCTATGGCGAACCACGACCTGGTTGCGTAACTCTAAGCGTATTCCCAATACTTCTCATCTTCTAATTTCGGGGTTGAGAATTCTTTGCCGCTCATACGCAAGGATTCTCCAAGGCATATGTACGGACTAGCTACGGACTTTTTATAATGGTAGATTTCAATACCCACCACGATACCTGGTTGAATTCAGCTGCAACTGACCTGGCCGAAATTAAAACTCATAATTTCGCCATTACTGAATCACTGACACAGATGCTGGAATTTATGACTAAGATCCCCGACAAACCGGCTTACGCTCCTTCCCGACTAGATCTTTGTTTTGTCTCAGACCCAGGTGATGTATTCTCCCTGGTTTCTCATCCCCACTTGGTACTTCCGACCACATCATTTTGCAGCTGAGAATAAAAAAATCCGACTCTTATAAGTACCGCACTTCTTATGACGATAAGGGCGGTGACCTGGTTTCTTTTCGGGATTTCCTTCGTGATGTGCCGTGGAGTGATGTTTTCTTATTGCCTGCTGATGAGTGCGCGGTGGAAATCGCAGAGTGGATACGCCTCGTCGAAGATTTCAGGTGAAGCCCCACTCTGCCCCTGCGGCAATACCGACGAGAAATCATCGTTTCCACCGCTATCGTCGACATTCCAACTTTACAAGACAACTTTACAGACTCGGAAATATTGTAAGAGAATTTTCAGAATCGCTAAAGCACGATACATGGAATTCACCAAATCCAAAATTTCAGAATAAAAATTGAGTTCCAAAGATTTTGGGGAAATAATAAATAATGTAATGAACATGGGTAAATCAAGTACCCCTCCTCTTTTAAATGACCCCGAAATTTTGTGTTCTTCTAGAGACAAAGCGGAGTTGTTTGCCAGGATGTTTTCTAATAACTGCAGCCTTGGTTTGGCTCACCACTTAATTTTCCAAAGAGTGCACCTTCCCCAATTCTTGGAAATGTGCAACGATTGTGACGGCATTCAAAAACTGTGGCTATCGAACTGATCCCAATAAATATCGCCCAAATAGTCTCTCGCCAATTATTAGTAGAATTTTTTATTCAATTATAAATGATAAAATTTCTGGACACCTGGAATCGCTTTGTCTTCTAACTGACAAGCAGTTTGGTTTTTGACGTTCTCGCGCTACTGCTGACTTGTTGACAGTAATAACCGAACGAAACGTTCGTGCCCCTGATCGTTGTGGGGAGGAAAAGTCGGTTGCTCTAGACATTTTTAAAGTGTTCGACACCAAGGTCTGTTGCAGAAAATTCAATCGTATGGGACTTCTGGTCAAGTTTTTCAAATGTCGAATCTTTCTTATTGAATCGCAAGATTAATGTTGTTTTGGACGGACAACGTTCAGGAAATTATTCCATTTCATCCGGCGTCCCTCATCGGTCGATTCTTTATCCAACTTTGTTCTTGATATATATTAATAACCTGCTTGATAATTTGATATGTGATTTGGTAATTTACGCTGATGTTACAACTCTATAATCTTGCCTCAACAAAGAATCCCTCCCGGAACAACGTCTAGCTTTGGCAAAATCGCTTGAGTGTGATTTGGCCACAAATACGTACACAAATACGATTGCAACTCAAATTTTATTATCTGGTACTGTTTTGGAGGAATCCTCAAATATTCGTCTCGTTCGACTCACACTATCTAAGGACATGGGTTGGAATGAATATGTCACTAGTATTGCTAAACAAGCCTCGATGAAAGTCGGTTCTCTATATCGAGCTCGCCAATATCTCACTCCCGAAATTTCACTCTCCGTTCATACAAATTACAGCTGTAATTTGTATGCTCCATTTGTACAAATCACTGATTCGACCTTACATGAAGTATTACTGTCACATTTGGGGCAGCGCCGCTGTCACTGTTCTTTTACCATGCTCGACCGTATCCAACGGCGTGTGATCAATATGATTGGCCCTTACCTTCTCCCGGTTTGCACAGTTTGACACACCACCACAACGTTGCCTCACTGTGTTTATTTTACAGATATTATAATGGTCTTTGTTCAAGAGAGCTTTCTGCTCTCGTTTCTCCTAACATTTTAATCGGTCAACACGATTGGCTACCAATTCGCACCTACTCACTGCGGAGGTTCCACAATGTCACAAACAATTTTATGCAAGAAGCTTTTTCCAAAAATCTCTAAACTTTGGAGTTCCTTGCCTTTTTCGCTTTCCTGGTCGTGTTGATCTACAAGGCTTTAAAACTCGCGTTGATAGACATCTATCAGGCACGGGGGTTCCTTAGTTCCTATTCCTACATTTCCTGTAGCTCTTTGCACTTTAGTGGCTTCAGGATAATTTTCAAGTTTGATTCGTCTCCTGTGGCCTTGCTCTGAGCGAATTTCAATATAAAATACTCTACCGATTGAGCTAACTAGGCAACACGTCCGAACCCGAGAGGCAAGGCTATATGCTTTCAGCATTGGCACCCTTTGGTTAGTATGAGAAAATTCTGTTCCTTTTGGTCGCATTCCGGAATGCATTATTAAATTGTCAGTTAAACTTCCCTAGTACGGTACCAGTACAAAATTTCATGATACGTGGAGATCCAAAATACCATACTGATTAATTTATGTCACAACAAGGTACCGTGCTATGATTGACATTCAATTTGTATAGTATATTTTGGTAGGTCAATTTGTATCCGAAAAATAGCACATATGTCGATTGGTACCCCGACGAAATTTGCAAAGGGCTCAATATAATAAGTCGGAGATGGCTAATTTATAGTTGGAGTAAATTGTTTTAACATGCAATCGAATTCTCCATGTATAAATAATGCTGAATACCGTATTCAGTCTGATGAAGTTTGATAAAACAAATTTATTTAATGGTAATGGCCTATGTACATACCATAGACAACTGATGTTTATATTTCAGCAGTTTTCCACCGCACGGTTAATGGTATATCTTCTTTCAGTCGCATTACTTCTATTCCACATCAACCATCCATACTCCCACCGAAGCATACGGTAAGTAAAATTCAGTCCAAGGGACAGACAAAACCCCAGATTGCATAGCATCCCCTTGTTAAGAAGCAGGGGTGTGGACTGAGTAGAGGAAACGCACGATTGGCTTTTTTTTCGAACCGGGGTAATCGGCCCTTGGAGGTAAGCAGTAAGTACTAGGGGGAAGGTAGCCTAGTCGTTCAATATTTCGATATTTGTAGTGTTTTTGCAAGTTTTTGTTTATAAATTATTTAAAGATATATAAGTTCAGAGTTGTGCTGAACCTGATATTGTAGAATTTTTTTAACCAATAATTCGTGATATTTATATTAAACCAGCGAATCGAGGCAGAGGTTGCCTGAATGAAGTACCGTTACCGGTAGGTGTTAAATCGCAGTAAAAGGTTGCCGGGAAATCAATATGTCCTTACAGTTAAAATATTTCGGTTAGACTTATCAGGCAGCAGGACAGGGGAGATTTTTCAAAACTTTCAGGAATAATGATTTCATTTCTGCATTCATTGAGAATAATACGAATATGGTTATTTTTAAAAAAAAATTTTCATGTAAGTTATGCCAAAGATCTTAAGTGAAAAAATCTGTTGTAAAGATTTCAGTGCAGTGTTGTGTTAATTTGACAAATCATTTTTGATATGGTACCGGTACTTTTGATTTTTCGTTTCACCAACTACCGGTACCAAACTACTATTTTTAGTGATATTGGCTGGCTTTTCAAGAATATATTTCATGATTGCTGTTTGTGCAATGTAGCCATATTTTTGGACTAAACTAGTCCTGTTTTGTTTTTTTCAACTAAATACGTACAATTCTTTATTCGTGAGTGGCATTTTTTGGCATAAATGAAGTTGATATTTGAATGAAGCATAAATGAAGCATATTTTGGTGATTGTTTTGACGATCTTACGCGATTTTCAATCTGGCAACTCTGGCGAGGATAAGTATATTCTGCCAGTTTTAATTCTGATGGAATATGGTACCATACTGAACTTCACTAGACCACAAATATCAATCAACTTTTCAAACCTGTGTTATCAGTCAACTGATAATCTTTTTTTTTTATCTATTCATCTGACAACTTATTTTAACTTTTATAGAAATTAACTTTAAATAAAGCCCCAAGCAGCACTTAGAAGTAATAGGTTGAATGGCGCTAGTTTTGGCAAATATATGAAATTATAGCCAAAGCGATATTGTTCGAAATTCAATATCACCAGCTAAATGTATTTGGTGATAAACCACTGGTAACAATGGAGTGTACATCAGTTGATACAACTAAAGCAAGATACAAATCTGGATGTTTGCCGCTTCAATTCAGATTCTTGAATACTGGAGATATTGAGGACCTAAAAGTTTTGTGCAAATCGTGTTTTCCACTAAATTATCCTCATTATTGGTTCACATTGATTACATCAGATTGTCGATTTTATTCTCTTGCCGCCGTGTTCAATGGAAAAATTGTTGGAATGTTAGTTGCCGAAGTCAAATGCAAATGCCAAGTTCAATGTGAACATGATTCTGACATTTTAGCATCATCTTTTGGTCCAGATACCCCAGTGGCATACATTTTGAGTCTGGGAATCCACCCTTTATATCGACGTAAAGGAATCGCTACCCAGTTATTTCAGAAGCTTATGAATGAAATGTCAACCGGCACAACTCTTGTCAAGGTGAAAGCGATATATTTGCATGTTCTTGCCACAAATTTATCAGCAATAAGATTTTATCTTGGACTAAATTTTCAACGTTGGAGATATCTTAAATCATATTATGTAATTGATGGACAGTTTTGTGATGGTTTTTCATACGTTCTGTACACAAATGGTGGAAGACCTCCTTGGTCTTACAGTGAACTTTTCGCAAATACCGCTTCCGCTTTACATGATTTGCAACCATGTAAAATAACTACAAGATTTTTCTCTTGGGTTGTCGGTCTGTTCTCTAAAATATTACCAGGATGTGGGAAAGGGGTATCGCCGACTTTACATAAATCAAACTGTCGAGTTTTATAGTGAATGAATGACTTGGCAGATAAAGTCTTGTTTATCTCTTTATTAATCGATACTTTATTTTAAATCACATGCCCTAAAGAAGTTTGTTTGCATGAACATTCGAAACGTCGGCAATTTGTTCGTTATCACTGGTTGTACTTATTGTTTTCTCTAATATGAATATTCTCCAATACTAAAGCAAAAACGTGCGTACTTGGCAAATTATTTACGTTTCTGTACATACTGTATATTTTGCACAGTGGTATCTTATTTTCAAAATTGAAACATGTCAATCTGTCATTCTCGTCTATTTTTCTGTATATGAAAAAGCAATTTCAATATGAAGAGCCATGTGAATTTCTAAATACCGGTATCTATTTCAATTATCTTATCTGATATGTTTCTTTTTGTGCACTTCTATTTTTTTTTACACTGTTACTGTGTCAAAGCAATATTACTATTATTACTGTATTTTCATGGTTACCCAAAACAACAGCCTATACATACCTACAGGATTAATCCTGCTGGAAAAAAGTGTCTGTTTTAGCCTACGCGAGCAATTACATCCAGGGTTTATAGAATGCTGGGGCTAGAACCTGAGATTTTTTAACAACAACAGCAATGTGGTAACAAGCTACATATTTTTTTTGAAGTCTGAATGTATAACAGCATTTAAATTTTCAAGTCAGATATTGTTTGTGTAACTATATATCGTCAAGTGTGGGTTGCTGGTGGATCGTGCCGCGAAGACGCGGTGCATCTGAAGCCATACCTGACAAAAATACAGTTCCATACCAAGTTGTCAGGAATATTTTAGAAATACTAATAATAGATTGGAATCCAGTAAAGGCCCGCATTTTCAGGTTACTACAGAAATAGCTTAAAATTTAATATTTCCAATCATATTTCAGGCGATGCTTTCAGCTTTGTTTAAATGAAAAATGTTAAAACAAAACCTTCACCCCTGATTCGAAACTGGTGTCTGCACGAAAGGTCGTGGTTCGCCTTATTTTTGACGTTCCCCTCTCAATAAAATCCTATCATATTAAGTCGCCCTATGAGTCCTCTCCATTCCCGAAATAAGTGTAGAGCATCTTTCTGCATTAGGGCAATTCTAAGCCCCACACTTTTATTCCTCTGGTTGCTCATTGAAGTGTTGAACATTTCTATCATCATTACTTTTATTCCTCTGGTTGCCCATTGAAGTGTTGAACATTAAACATTTCTATCATTATTACAACCTTTGTTGTTGGTCACTCCTATGCCTGCATCTGTTTGCTACGTTGAGGAAAGAATAGTTCTGTGGTCCTCATTCTCTGATTTAGCTCATGAGAACGGAAAACTTGTACCTAAATTCATAGAGGGAGGTAAAATTCAAGTTGTATAAAATATAGTGTTGCCATTCAAAACAAGTATTGTCATATCAAATTTATGAAGAAAATAGAAGTTACTGTTAATTAGTTCCTTCTTCTGGTTTTTGCTTCTCTTAGTGAGGGTATGGATCTCACGTACTCTTATACGGATCCCTATTCACATCAGTGTGCCAGTAATAAAAAGTAGCAAACAAAACCTTGGGAGGTTCGCAATCTCATTAGGCCTAGATTCCAACATTCCTCTCCTCGACGACAAATGTCACTCCAACATATGCTAATCAGACACAACACAAAAAATGAAAATTGTCATATATGTATTCCTCAAAATTGCACTTTTTTGGAAAATTCCACACAATTGGCATCATATAGTCATGCTCAAATTCTACATTTTCAAAGTTTTGCATCTTCACAATCAACTGCAATAGCCTCGATCTCTATCCTTGCAAGCTTGGGAAGATTTGCAACTTGATATGCAGCTCTTGCAGGATATGGTGGAGTGAAATCTATAGTATTAATGAAAAATTAAACGGATTTTCAACAAATATTTCACCGATACCCGCATTGATTAAAAGTGGCCAAACGTGTTTTGTCGAGTATGGGTCACTGGTAGATATCACCCCTGAAGTTTGGCTCATGCTTGATGAATTTTCTGATTGGGACACAAATGAGAAATGATATAGCAAAAAGGTACAGGTGGTATATGAAAAATCCCCACCACACTACCAGTACTTGCAAATGTCAAGCTTAGACATAGCTCTGTATGTTATGTCATACCTTAGTATTAAATCTAGACATATGGTGTAGCTTTCTAAAAGTCACCATCTGGTAGAGGTGGAATTTATTTGTGGTTATTGCCTAACAAAATGCAACTTAGAATGTCCATATCAAAACTTCAAATCAGTTGTTGTAATTTCTTTATTAGCTTCGGTCATAGAAGAGTTTTTTTCACAGTCGCGAAGTAAATAATCTTTTCCCACGATCAACTTTTAAAGCCAGCAGCAGCAATGACACATTACTAACTTATGTATATTTATTTTGTTCGCATTTTAGAGAAATTGAAGCAAAATATATGATGCATGTGTAAACAGACTTCTATGGAAAACAGGCCCTATAACACAGTATAAGATATACTGCGAACACCTTGGACACGCACACTAAGAAAATAAATATCACTCTTGACTTTTAAAAATCCTAACCCGATCATGAAACATATTTTTGCTTAAATTTCATACAACTTAGTTTGATGAGATGATACTTACATGTTGCATATATTGCGTTTGCTTTGGCAAAATCATTGATATCAGCAAGTAGTACAGTCGTTTTGACAACTAAATGAAAAAATTTATCACTTAAGGACAAATAAACAGTGTTAGTACACTGAAGTAGTGCCCAAACTCAACCGGCATATGGGTCTATATTTTGCCCTCGTCCAATATCGGCAGGTTGCATGGAACAACTAAACATATCAATAAATAAAAATAGACATATACAATTTCAATGGAGGCCTGAAAGATTTTTTCAGTTTTGATGCAATTGTCAGATTGAATTGGTATTCTCCCGCCCCTCATCTACTTTTTCAACTGATACATCGCAAGATCTCCTTTCCCGGAGCCTAATCATATCTATAGTTTTCTGTAGTCAGTGTTGTAAAACTTGCTGCTCAACTGAAATGTTTGTCGACAAAACCATGTATATATTAATAAAAAAAATGTTGGAATAAAATATATATCTAATTAATGCTTCTTAATGGTAACCTCCTTGGCACTTGGTGGACCTTCTATCTGGTATTGATTTTCTACAAAACAAACGCATTATCATATCACCTTATTTATTATTTTACCAGAAAGGTCGTTCTTTGGAAGAAAAAGACAAATATAAATACACTTATAACAAAACCTACCATTATTATATGTCATACCAGCCTCTTCCAACACACATTTGATATTTTCCATCACCTGGTATGTCAGAAAATGATTAATATTTAGGATGGAGTATGTACAAATGATTTTTTCTTTCTCACCCTCTGACACGAGCGAGTGTTGTCAATGATAAATTAGCTTCTTATAAATGTGGAATAGAAAAAAATATGGGATTCTTTTGCAATTACCGGTACTATATTTTCTATTAACTTCACATCTAGTGCTATTACGCACTACCCGGCTCTGCATTTTCACAATTTCCAGGCCGAAAATTTCAGTGGAACGTTCTAGTAATAATCACTGATACACTGACATGATATAGTCAAGTTCCTAAAGTGGAGAAGTTCATCAATATATCATATTTGACTAAACATGACACTTTAAAACAATTTTTTTTGTCATGTCTGAGTAGAATTCTAAATTGAATACACGTACCTGTTTAGTTTGTGACTCAACATCTTCTCCAGCAAATTCTCCACTTGCAGGTACAATTCCGATATTTCCTGATATATATACGGTTGGTCCCACTTTCACAGCTTGGCTAAACACAAGAATGTCTATAATAAACAAGTAGCCTATAAAAGTATTATATGTATTCAGTCAAAATTATTTCAAACTACAACTTAATATACAGTATAAATATAACTTGGTACTAGAATGAAGGAGATCAAAACAAAATGTTTTGAATATATATTCCATTTTATCCGTTCATAATCGAACCTACCAAATTTACTTTTGTTGATAATAATCGATTTGAGAGCATAATCTCATTCTAATAAGAAAATGTGGCACAAGTTTCTTGAGCAGTTAACTGTCATGAGTTTCTTGTATCGAAATTTTATTACTGAGTCAGTGCCAACGTAGGCAGAAATATTGTTCAAAACCAGACCAGAATGATATAGCCTATGTCAAATTTGAGTCTAGCTTAGTACCTCATTCCCACATAGAATATTTCCACATAAAATTTTTGAACCCCCACATCATAACCAGAAACCAATGCAAGAAGCCGACAACACTGGTGTCATTTGAAAAAGATTAGTCTATTTTGAAAATCACACACTCATCTGCTAATGGTACTTTGTAAAATTTGGACATGAATCACCAGATCACGATTTTGCAGTCAAAATTGGCCAATATATAACCAAAATGAGATATAGAATATTCGGAAATTTGATCAAAGCTCATTCTTGGATTCTTTCAACATTGTCAGTATTTAAAATTGGTAACAAGACCCTCAACGTCCCCACAAATACGGTACAATAAGCTAACTGATTACCGGTACCTACAGTATAACCGTTGGCCCAAGCTACCTGTATGGCCCGATGGGAGCAGGAACTTTCGATGATTTTAGGACTTGACGAAGCAATTTAGAACCGGTACTAGCCATATTCTATACCTTTATTTTTGCAGTATTCTACTTTATTATAAACGCAACTGCGTACAAAAAAGAGCAGTCGACCGCCAACCTAGCAAACAGCACAAAACAAGCATGCGTACTATTCATATGTGCGGCAATGAGCAATCACACAACAAACCCTGCCCACTTTTCCATCCAATCGCGATGTAGAATTGTGTTGTAAGAACGTTCAATGGACCCCAGGCGCAATCGATATTGCCACAATCTCCCAACAATATGTGAATGGCGTTAGGATTTCATACAATTTCAGGTGGCATCTCTTAAAATATGTTAAGCTCTGCTTTTATATGGTTGCGTAACAGAGAATCGCCCTTCCCTCTCTTACGGTGGTAATTGATGATTGTAGTAGGCAAATTAATGACGTCATAATGAGCGCTACAGGAGAAATGCTTTGGAAGCATTTAAAATTTGTTAACGTATACTCCTCCAAGCTTTGTAATGACGCGCGGAAAATATATGGTTTTTCCATGATTTTATTATAAGTATGTGGTTTTAAAGGCTTGTAGGGGATGCTCCCTTTTATCCATGTCTACTCCCTTGCTCTCTCAATGTAAACAAGATCAAATACATGACCGTCGTTTTGAGAAGAGAACAAAACTGAAGAGAATATTCATGGAAAGCCGGTATGTTTTAGTTTTATTAGACAAAATTTGTACCAATTTAACAATGCATTCACGAAACCGACGTTCAATGTCAATTGGTTTGAACTCCCCATTATTTTAATTATTCACTGGAAAGTGCTTCATCTCTCTGTGATTCATATGTCACCAAATGTCCTCGATTTTTTGCATAATACCAAGTGTATAATACAATTAGAAAATCGTGTATTTGGTATTGGTGAGTATTCAAAATCTTTCTACCCAGCACGGAAATAGGATGCCTGCGATAACGTAACAGGTCCATGCGCAATTACAAGTGGGGTGCTCTCTCTCTCGCCAACCTCCAAGTCCCTAAATCGCCGAAACTGCTATTTTGTACTTTATTCGACCCTAAAATACTATTTCCTTCAAACGTTTTCTATCTATCTATGTGATTTTCTTCATTCAACAGTAAAATTGTATGTTTTGTCAGAATATTTTCAACTGCAGCGTATATTAAGTTGTCATAAGTTTTGACAATTTAAATCATCCCCACCCAGCGACAATTTCTGGATCCGCAACTGTGTCAGTTTATAAGAAGCGCTGCATCCATAGAAAACGTCTGAAAATTTACATTAAATTTTTAATCCCTTTCCTATACTCTACATCCCAGGTACCATCACCAAGAATAGACTTTATCCCGTATATTTCCAAGTAGAAAACTGGCGCGCTAGGAATAGAACGATTGTGATGGTTGATCCAATTTCTGGATCCGCAACTGTGTCAGTTTATAAGAAGCGCTGCATCCATAGAAAACGTCTGAAAATTTACATTAAATTTTTAATCCCTTTCCAATACTCTACATCCCAGGTACCATCACCAAGAATAGACTTTATCCCGTATATTTCCAAGTAGAAAACTGGCGCGCTAGGAATAGAACGATTGTGATGGTAAAACACCTACCTGTACGGACCGATTGGAGTTGAACTCCCTTTTGTCCTGATTTCTTCACGAATATTAAGCTCTTTTTTGGAAGACATTTCTACAAGCCTGTGACTGCAGCTTGCGATTTAAACACTAGCAAATTCGATATCCTATTCCGAATTGTTAAAGCACTCAACGATTTCAATTGAAAACTCGAGTATCCGGCAGTACTCTCTAGTGTCTACAAAGCGTTGAATTTGTTGCAATTGCATTTCCGAAATAAGCAATATAGACCTCCCGATCAGACATTTTACTTTGTCAATAGCGAGTCACGGATATAACGAAGTTCGCCAATTCGATCCATCGGTGACCCATACTTAACAAAAGATTTTTAAAAAATGAATTGCAGATTGTAAGTTTCCGTGAAGCGGCCATCAAATAATTCTAGTGCAGTATGGAGTGAAAAAGATTCTTAATCGCAAATTATTCGATGGAAATTATATTCAACAATGTGGGGAAAAATTTACATTTGGCCTATCTTGAAACATTGAAAGGTTGTTAACGTTGAATATACGTATCCAAGAAGTTTTTAATGATAACTTGAACATCAGAAATTGTCATTCAGGTTAAATTTAACTCTAGTTAAGTAAGATACAGATTTTTTTCTTCAAGATCGCCCCTGATTAATTTTCCATGACCATTCTAGTAACAAAGTATCAAGATTTCATATTTTGCCTGTAATAAAAAAGCTCTGTTATTTATGCACTGTTCAACTGGCCTACCTTATCGGAATGCCCGAATTGGAAGTCCCTTTTATCCTGATTTCCTTGCGGAATGGCATATTGAAGAAATACTAACCTTTAAACGTCTTTACGTAAGAATACTGAAGGCAAAAATGACAAACCGTTTTTGATTATACAACGCATTTATTGATATGAAAACTTGCCGGGAGTAGACTAGTGAACTGTTTACTCAAGCTTACGTCAACTCGATAGACCACAGCAGTACATAGGTAATGTAGGCTGCTATGACGGCGGAAAACACTTCCCATGCTGATAAACCCTTAATATACCGAACACTATAGGCTATAAAGAAAATTTACCACCATAGTCGCCAGATTTCAAGTACGCCATTTTCAGTGGTCAGCAAAAAAATATTGATATCAGGATTTGTAATGACACAAAAACTACGACAAAAATTCGACATCACGATACATTTACGAACACACAAAAACCAGCCGATAAATTTATGTTTTAATACAATATATCGTATGATGAGAAAAGATATCGATGAACAAATATTCTATATAGCTCATGTATGACATAGCGGATTTTTGATGATTGGTTTGCGCTGCAATACATGCAAAACGCTACTTCTGAAATACATAGGCCTACGCCAAACCACGACCTCTTCATTTCAATTGCAATAAAAATACGTTGGGGTTTATTGGAACTTTTGTCAATAAATCCAATAAACTTTTTTCAAGTATACATACTGCATAAGCAATCGGTAAGTTGCGGCATTCACAAATTTGGAACATTGCTGATAAAATATATCGCTTTTTCATAATATTATAAAAAATATATCATCATCATTCAATGAATTCACTTAGTTCCCTTTTGCGCCATGAAAAACCGCTTGCTTTCCACCTTATCCCTTGGCTTACATTTAATGGTATACTACCACAAGCTAGGGGAATAGGGCAGGGTGGTCCAGTGAACTTTTCCGCTACACTTTGACAGGACAGCTTTATTCCCGGAGTCTGTACAAATGAGACTTCGACTGGATCTGTCACTGACAAGCCTGAACTATAACTTTATATATAACCTATAACACACATAACTATATAACACATCGCTTATTCATACAAGTATTTCATATTATGAATATCAATATTTATATTATTTTTAATTAACACAGAAGACTGAAAAATGATAAATTTTCAAATGAATAATAAAGAAATAACAAAAATGTTGATGGAATAGGAGCTTAATTGCGACAAGACGAGTGTAAAAGTCATATACATTTTGTCATTGTCTTTTTAATTTATACTTTCAAAATTCAATGTGCTATTGTTTTGACGGACAAACGTCACAGATGACGTCACACGTGACGCATGCTCAACAAAGTGCACATATTCAGACTTAACTTACAAAGTTAACAAATATTTGATCTTTGACCTCGACAAGTGATATTCGGTATCATGATTTGTTGACAATTTCTACGTCGGTGCGTTGAAAGAAGCTTTCCAAAAATATCTGGAAATGATAGAATTTTATTAGTTTTTTATAGCTACTTCTAGCGACTGCACTTCAGTTCTTATGTCTAAATAAGCGTGTTCTCTAATATTTCCAGGTTCAGATAATATTAGATTAATCTAAATTGTGCCACAAGTATCCAATAAGACTACTGCGGGACGCAGTTAAATAAGACTAGTGTTAAGTTAGCTTTATAAGGCTGAAAGTCGAATTTTCAATATCATTTTTGTGAGCACAGGCACCTCTTGTCAATTATTACAAATATTGAAATACTGAAAATCAAGTTTTTTGAACTTTTATTACAAAATAAGTTATACCTGTACATATTCAAAGGTAGGTCTTGATTCTCGGTCTTCATTCCAACATTGGAGAAGTATCTCATATAAAGCTTCGGGGCACTGCTCTGACTTGGGCATTCGGTAACCTGATTTTAATTTTTCTAAGAGTTTGTCTCGCGTAATTTCTAGGAAAAATAAATTAGTTGATAAACAGAATATAGTGAAGCAATATTTTTCGAATTCGATGCGAATTTATAAGTCGGTTTTACTGAGCTCGGTTGGCGCAGATTTCGCAGTTACCCCTACCGCATTTCCTGCGTGTCGTAAGAGACGACTAAAACAAAAATGTGTTGTATTGGTAAATATGGTTGCGCTGCTCTCGCGACAATGCACAATTTCGAAGATAATCCCACGATCAACCAGAGTAGAAAAACTCAAATCTGGAAAAATATTCTACAAATATAAGACATACCTGAGTTAGAATATGGTTCTTCGCCGTTTGTTAATATTTCGTTTATTAATATTCCAAAACTCCATATATCTGCTTTAATATCATAGGTATCACTTTCAATTGCTTCGGGAGAAAGCCAAAGAAGAGCGCCTGAAAATTTTTTATATTTATATGACACTTTTACCAATACATTGAAGGGAAGAAATCTTTTGTGGGATCGTATTTGCACTATGCTTTTAAAGACGATTCCACGTCCCAGTTTTGTTCTGTTAATTATAGGCTGGTCTATTTCAAGATCAAATAAAATATTTTGGACGATACATATCTGTTCGGTATAGGTGATGTGAGTACTGAAATCTTTGTAAAAAAATGAAAAAAAATCATTTTTTATTGAAATTCACTCCGAGCAAGGCCGGAAGCAGTGTCTAAATGGAACCAAATACCGGCCACCTATAATAGCAAAGAGCCACTGAAAAAGTCGATACCAGCAACTGCACTCTGAACGGAAAACATCCCGAACATTACTGAACCGCCATGGTGCCGTGTGTGGTATCTGTCCTGGACGATGGGGAAAACTATCTACAACTTCTTGCTTCCTTCTAGTCGTCTCTTACGGCACGCAGAAAATACGTAGGACTATTCTAAATCAGGGCTTTTAACAACGGGTATTTAAAACATGTTTGCCCTATGCAAACAGATGCTACTGAAACATGATTTGGCGTTAAAATTCTGAGCTTTATTTGGCTACACTCTTTTGGTAAGTCAAATTTAACAATGAAATTGAACGCTACAAGCGTAAAGAAATAAATTTCAAGATTCTAAATGATATTGGCATTTTCTAAAGTCAAACTTGGTTTTTAATAAGCTTTTAATGGTAATATTGTAAACTCTGGGCAAATTTTGAAGGTTAGTACCATGTTGAACATAAGTCACTGATGAGGCGCAATCCATCTGTGACTGATGTACAACAAATCACTAATTATTCTTGAACTTTGATAAATGAATTTATCGATTTCAAAGTTTTACCTATCATTTAAAAACTAATCTGGCGACTGGAATTTTATCTGAGAGGGGTCTTACTTGCGTCTGTTTCCTTTGGCGAGTCAAACATTCCATAGTCGACAACTTTAAAAAGCGGACCTTCTTTCACCATAACACTCTGGGCCCTTAAGAATTTATGAGTAAAATTCGAAGCTTCCAAATATGCCATTCCGCTCGCCACCTTTAAATATTGGATTAGGTCGAGAAATAGGTTAGAAAAGTGATGTTTTGAGAGAATAGTCGAGAATATTGTGCTCATTTACGCAATGGTCAGTATCATGCTATTCATACCGAAATTCGGAATCCTGAACATCGATCATCCTTACAGTTCATAGATCCACGAATACATTAAAACCCACAATATACTCTGATTTCATCCGAACAGTTGATATATCCACGAATACATTATATTGAAGCGTGAAGCTACGCATCATTTGCGAAATACCAATCTATATCTATAAACTTGGTCGAGAGAGGAATAAGCAATATTAAAAAAAAGGATTTAGAAATTAACCCGTCAGAAAATTCCCAGTAGTGATTTACCTAGTTTAACTATGACCGAGTTTTCTTTTCATGCTTTACCTAGTAAATTTACTAGGTAAAATAGGTTAATTTACCTAATTTTCAACTAGATACATTTTAGAAGATTAAGTAAGTACCTTTTCAAAAAGGAAGGTAAATCATATGATCATTCTGGAAATGTTTATAAATATACTTTCCGGTTATTTCAATTTCCAAATCAATTAAAAATGTCTTAAACGCTGATTACCTAATGTTTTAACAGTGAAGGTAAGTTACCTATTAATACTTTAGCTTGTTTTCTTGTGAATTCATTTTACTTACCTAGTTAAAGTAAAAATTAGGTTGTCAGCACTAGTTTCCAGTGCAAACCCTTTAAAGTTTTTCCGTAGAGACTTGATTCCTATAGGAAACTCGACTTTTTGTTTAATGCACAACCACTGTGCGCTCGGAAAGGGTAAATCTAATTGGGAAGAACGTTAAGCGCCTCACCTGTGCCGCCGTGTCAATTTGATCCGATAAAGAATCTGCTTTTCCATCTCGCAAGTATTTAAGTAAATTTCCCGCTGACATATACTCCCAAATATATGTTGTTGGTATCGACGAAACCTAAAAATAAAAGACTACATTTATACAAGTTACAAACAGTTTCTTGTTTTCAGCCCAAGTCTTCGCAAGACTCAAAGTCGCGCATAAATGTTACAACCTATGGCCAATACAAAATGTAGCACCAGGAACTGTACTCTCAGTGAAAAACATCCCAAAGAGGAATGTACCACTAAAATAGAGCGTTCTCTTTATCAACTGAAATTCCCTCTAAACAAGATCGGAGGCAGTATCTTAAAGAAACCTACTTAGCGTGCATCAACACGACAAAGAGCTTCTAACCTCTGCACACTCCGCTATATCCAGAAAATATTCCATACAGAACTCGACCGCTACAGTATAGTACGGCATCTCTCCTAGCGACGATAATCACCCAACTACCTTTCCCCTTTTTGGTCGCTTTTTATTACACACGACAAATACGTCATATTAGTACTATTAAAAAGCCGCGTTTGCCGACAGCAAGATGCCACGGTTTATAATTGGGAACGACCTCTGAAGCGCTTCAAATAGAATATATTTTATTGGGCCAATTTTGCCAATATTGGTCACTAAGGAACCATATATCTGAAGTTTGTCTAATGCAAGATGTCACGGTCCTCATGGGATGATCAACACAAAAATTGGCCTCAACATGTTATGTTGTCAAGTGTGGTTCACCCTTCATTTGTATATACAGTACTATTGGGAAATTTTCGATTCAAAGATACATGTATTCGAAACCAACAACTCTATAATTTTAATAGCCATGCTTACATTTAGAACATCACGGAATTTCGTTTTGTTAGATTTTAATAGTCATTTTATAGTAAAGTTATAGTTTATGAGTGGGTCAACCTAAACAAAGCTCCCTAGCAGCGGTCACTCACAGGGTTAGTTTTGCTGCAAAGTCATGCGCCCTCGTTTCGGACGTGCTTTACCCAAGTTATTGCAACCTGGGTTGAGGGGTGGGCATGGAGCAACGAGCCGGTATTACAGAGACTCGAAATCGCTGCACTTCACCTCCGATGCCAACATTTTAACCACCAGGTCATTGCATGCTGAACTTGTTCGTGTCCTATTCTAAATACAACTCACCGTTCCATAATATTTAACGATATTTGTATGATGTAACGATCTCACGATTTCTAAATTTCGTGAAGAAGCTGCTTTCTTATTTGTGTATGATTTCACTGTGACTGTCATCCTTCCGTTCCACAAGGCTGTTAAAACATAAAATGATTGATAGCTGAAAAGCCTTCTCCATTTTATTGTACATTGTCATCATTGAACCAGCGAATCGATCTGCGAGTCGAAGATGGGTATGAGATGTAACAGTCTTTATAACCAAAATGTATTAAAAAAGAATATGTCAGTATTTTTGCGTTCCTTCGGTGCGCCACAACCTATAAATTTTCGCAGTATATTGTATATATTTTTTGCAGTGAAATTTCACGTTTTGCAGCGCGAATTATGGTGTGATATTTGACGTCGTTAATCATCTGTCTTTATATTGTTTTGTATTTTATTGATATGAACGTTCCTTTCGTTCGTGTAAATATATATCATATCGGTATCTTAAACACATCGCGTTGGTTTAGTTGCTCTTCATTCAAGCTGCTCTTCCTCTTTGTGCAACATATGAAAAAAATTTCCAATATACCTTTATAAACTTTTTCATTATCTCCTCCGTCGAGTTCTTCTTGAATTTCTACTTGTGAATCTTCAACGTCAACAATGTTGTGTCCTAATGTGTATGTTTGTGGTGTTTGTTTCTTCGGACAACATCTTATAAGTTGGCAGCACAAACCGTGTGGGGTATCTGAAAAATTGTTGTAAATTACGTTACCATGGTATGGTTAATACAAGATTTTCAAGAAGTTAGAAATGTCCGATTGTCGGCGATTTTGGGGGAAAATATTTTCAAAAGACAGTTTTGTCCTTTTTTTAATCTGTTTTCTTGTTCAAATTACGAGAAAAATGCTCCATGGTATGTTCCTAGAAACTATATGTAGCTTGGTGATCGGTTGATCTGTGGATTAAGTACAATGTCCTTGTCCAGAGGACCGATGCTTGCATTCTCATAAACGCGTCTGCCTGCAAGCAAGGGACTTCTTGCGGCAGCGATGTAAAAGATGCGCAGTAACTACAAAGGTTTTGTGCGCGCCGGCCGCTGAATGTCTAACCTACCTATTCCTCACCCTCGCATGTAGACTCACGATTCACAACACAACGTAGCTAATAATTCGAAAATATAAACCAATAAATATTAATACTCAATGCTATCAAACGAAATAAATTCTTCATACCCCAGATCGACCCATAAAATCAGTTCCGGCAAACATAGTCAGTGGTAACATGAAATAATGCAACAAAACATTCTTTTAACTTTAACATGGATACAATTCTAGTTTGCTAGTGAGCTTAATACTCTTGAAAAAAAAAATAATTACAGGAAGCTTGACATACCATGGTAATAGTTCACAAGCGACGTCAGATCACCAAATTCCAGATCTTCAGTGATGAAGAAAGTATCGTTGTCAGTTGCTCGTATTCGATAATGTTTTACATACATCTTATTTTGATCGTCTTCATTCAATAAAGACAGAGAAAACGAATCTGAGAGAAGAATGTCATAATATATTGTTTGAAAATCGAATATATAAACTTTTGACCATATCATAGGCTATCAGCTCGTAATCCTTGTTCGTGTGCCTGCAAATCATCTACTATTTCCGATAATACCGAATAAAATGGTGTAAATTACTCACTCACTGCAGTTTCACTTTCTCGTATTAAAAAGCATCCTTTCTTTCCTTCTTTCAACAATAATCTCTCAGAATCTTTACGTGTGATTGTTCCGAAGAACCATCTGTAGAATAGAATGTAATACAATTAATGGATGCTAAATTGCGCTTGTAGGGGCCCAGGGGATACCCAATTACGTGAGCGACCATAAAAATACATATTCACTTTAAACTATAAAGGTGGAAGCGTGAAGGACTTTTAAATATCCATGTCCAAAATTTTAGCATTAACCCAGAGTGCCACTGGAAGACGTCAAAATGCAATCGATTTTGGTCAAATTTGACCAAAATCGATTGCATTTCGTCGTTAAAAGAAAAAAAATCGCTCTTGGACTGGATTGAAATTGGAATTACATCGCTTTTAAGTCTGTTTACGTTTATATCTGTAATTCCCAACTGTAAATTTCTTCATTATCATAATGGAGACAACAATATTAATATTAAAAATGAAATATTCGTTATTTTTATGGAATCAGCAATTCGATAAAATCAAGCAAATCAGACTCGAAGTCCACATAATTCGGTTTTGTCCATCCCTGCGTTAGTATAAACCTTATCAAAATTTGAAAATCTTATTTTTTCAAAGAATTTTATACAAGACAAAAGCGTGTGATGAAAATATACCTTTGACCAAACGCAGCACACGCCCAATAATAATTCAACGTAAATATATTTTCAATATTATTTTAACGCTATTTTAGCGAATGAGTAAAGTTTGCAAATAAATCCACTCAACAATATAATGACAGAACATCGTAATGTTCGTCATGTATAAATCATGACTTGTCGCTCAAAAAATCCATACCCTCACGGTTAAAATGATTAAAACGGATATCAAATGTTTAAAGAATGATAATACAACATTTAAATTGGCTATATTCAACAAAACCGGTTAGGACGTGATCAAAATTTTCTGTTTTAATAATTTCACATACTTACTCTTCGCTTTGTAGACTTCCGTCATACGCAACAAAATTATTCGGTATAAAACCTTGCTCGTTTGTCACAACGTGTTTCGCTCTCCACCATCCGTTGTCACTAATGAAAAGAGGAAGATAGTAGAAATGGAATTAGTCTCGAATACTTCGTATTGTTCAGTTTTTGAAACCCAAGGTACACTATAATAACAAAAATACAACAAAATCACTGGTCTTTGACAGTAATTTTACTTAGCGGTATCAAAAAAAATTAAAAATTGACTTTTTTGGCCAAATATGGGGTATTGATGGAACGTACAGTGAAGCCTATAATTGGCATAAATGTCATCGACATGACGTTTTCTAACTTTGAAAATAGGCAATTACTGCAAATAAATTTACTGTACTTTTGTTACAGTGTATCGATCTTGTTTTATTTTTTATGCGAAATAAATGGATAAAACCATTAACAAACGTAATAAACGTTTTCTATTGAATTGCACAAAAAGAATTCGGACAACTAAAACTATTTGTGGGTTCATTTGTGAAATGACGAATGTTATTTTATCACTGAGATAAGTTGGCAACGGCAGTGCAATGTCTAATCTGTTTGAAGGAGAGTTTAGAACCCCACCACCAAGTTTTTGACATTTTAATCAAAATATAATTAAAATAAGGAGTAAGAACCTAAAGGCAAAAATGCGTGGATTTTGACAAAATTTGATAAGTCAATAATACCCCAACATGCTAAAACTATAATCTATCGCTTTTTTGATGAAATTTGCTTTACATACAAACCAGTGCCGACAACATACCGCCGATGGAATAAAAATTAGATAAGATATTTGCTTTCTGTCCAAACATTAGATACGTACCGGACGGAAAATTACACACGTTTAGTTAATTATGAGCCGTCAAGGCGCGGTCCATCTGTGTCTCATGCTTGACAAAATAAAATATTGTATTTGCGTATCTTGTTCCATGTGTTTAGAAAATTAACAAGGTCAGTGTTGTTGGCATTTCAATACATCGCATGTGAAATGATATGATGATATTAATAAAGCATTAAGCTTAATATTTCAATATCGAAATTTAACCGTGAAAACCGAATTTTCGCCCATAAGAATTGTGTGGCCTCTTTTTTAATAAAATTCACAATATTGGATGCAAAAAATTCAATATTCAATAAAATATTGTATTTGCGTATCTTGTTCCATGTGTTTAGAAAATTAACAAGGTCAGTGTTGTTGGCATTTCAATACATCGCATGTGAAATGATATGATGATATTAATAAAGCATTAAGCTTAATATTTCAATATCGAAATTTAACCGTGAAAACCGACCATTTTCTAGCCATAAGAACCTTGTGAAATACCTCTTTTTTCGATAAAATTCACAATATTGGATGAAAAAAAATCTCCGCATTCAATGAAAATATTGTAATTTGCGTATCTTGTGATTCAACCATGTGTTTATCAAAATTTTAAAAAATTAACAAGGTCATCTTCGTTGTTGGCATTTCTAAAAATCAGGGCATGTGAAATGATATGCTTGATGGCGCGATAAAGCATTGACACTTAATATTTCAACGGAATCGAAATTTAACCGTTAAAACCGAATTTTCGCCCATAAGAATTGTGTGACCTCTTTTTTGATAAAATTCACAATATTGGTTGCAAAAAATTCACTATATTCATCAACGAGTCCCCCCCTGAACCCCCAATAGAAAAATTGTGTATATGCCACATTAATAAATTATTAGACTATTAACATATTTAACTAATGAAGTTAAAAAGCTTGGTTCTTACCACGGTGTGATATACTTTATGTTAGAACAATGAGTACAATTTTTATTAAAATCGCTTTCACGAGTACCGCGGTCTTTTTGAGTAACAGTATGTTTAATAAGTGCGCAACCGACCAGGCCCTAGCTCTTTATACTTAGAGAAATACTTACTCAGTTGATAAAAGTATGAGTTTGTCTAATCTTTTGAAACTTATATCTTCGCAGTTTCGTGAAGAATAGTCGTATAACGCGACGAGTGAATGTGATTCTGCAACATGGAGAAGGAAATTATTGTGAAAATCAAATTTTATTTCTAAACTAGAAAGGTCAATCTTCGTTGGAAACGAGAATCCTATCTAAAAAACAGGGTATGTACAACAGATGAAATGCGCTTGTTGGCGCGATCCATCGGTGACACATAATATGTAAAACGGAACAGAATCAAAGCGTTTTATGATTTTAAAAATTCAAAATCATTATTACTGGCGGCGAAATTTTTGTTGTCGCATTTTACAAAAATTACCGCTAGTTCTCGTTAGCTCAAAACTGTTAGTTTACCTATTTTCAATGACGATTCGAACCCGACATACCATTTCTGAACAAACAATACAAAATTTTGTATATGCTCACAAATATTTAACTTACTACACTTTCATATGATAATTTTTGTCTGTGATAGACTTATTTGATAATCAGCTGTTGGAATGACAAGCAGGAACTATAACTCATTGTAGATCTCATAGATCTACATGTGTACAGCTAAACATTCCTATCAGAAATATAATTTCGTCAAGCATGGACCACTGGGCCTCGGCGGCGCAATTAATCAGTAACCAATGATTGGCAAAACAACTTTTGAATTGTGCATATATTTGACCATAGCGTCAAAGTTAGATATAAACAATGCTTCGATATTTGAATCATTGTGACATGGAAGTACATTTTGGCCTTCTATTATGATAATAGTTCTTACCTTTAGTTTGAACCGTCAATGGAATGTTTTCGTTCCTAGTAGTTTCAGTTTGATTTATCCTGATAAAATAAATAATAGCTTTAACAATTCGAAATAAAAACGCGATAGAAATAAGCCATTATCATCTATCTAAAATCGAACGAGTTATGCAACCTTAATCCCAGCCGAAAAAATAATTTTGTATTCGATCCGAATTGTGGTAGTTTCAACAGGTTTCGTAAGCGTTATTTGATGTAATAAAATGATGCTCGCAACTACAACAGCGAAGATATATATGGCTTGTTTTATTGAAGTAATGTCACTCAGTAACTATATTTGTCAGTTAGGGGGATGATGGCAAGGGGTACGGTACAAATTTTTGAAGCTATATAAACATCACTATTTTGATACAAAAACTCCAGTGTTAGGATATCTACAGTGCGCTGTATCAAGCAAAGAAGAAAAAACAAAAATACTCTCCCGTGTGACAGATTGCAATTCTATGTGAAGAGCAAGCAAAACAGCGCAGTTTGCACAAGAGAGTATTTGAAAGTATGTGGGAGATTAGATAAATCTTTTTTAAAGAGCAGACAGAAGTAGCAGACTCGCGACAGTCTACAATATACGACCAATGCCATATTCCGTTTTCTATAAACTAAGCCTTATTATTTTCCCGTTTGTTTTACAATAAAATATTTGGAACTGATATTATGAGTGAAAACTTGTTCGCAGAATAAACATTTCTGACGCATGAGTGCTTAATAAATCAGTTAAAAATGTAGTCGACTGACTTTTGGTTCACAATTTTGAATAACTTCTACACAGAAGAAATATGGATGTTTTTATCATCACCAAGGGCAGATACTAGTCACTGCATTTTAGCACGGTGGTTCTGTTGTGTGTTGGATGCTTTACGCTTAAGTGTCCTTGCTGGCACTAACTACATATTGTAGTAGCTCTTTACCATTCGAATACCCGCTAGTTAGCTTCTTTCCAGCACTGCCCTAGGCCTTGCTCAGAGAGAACTTTTATAAAAAAGGTTTCATTTTTAGTTGTTATCCGGTTGATACCGGTTGATTTCGATATAGGAAGAAATATAACAATATGGGTAAATCCCATTAACTGTATTAGTGAGGCGGTATTATTTTTTGCGATGCTTGTTCAAACGAAATATCGATTTTCCAGTTGCATTTTTATGTCGCACTCGGTTCCGAGAGGAATTTCAATTTATTTGCGCCATGGACACATCAGTCAAAATAATATCATAGTTTCGGCGCCATGTGAGGAAATATTAATGACTTCGGCACGATAAACACATGGATACAAATTTATTTTAAAACTCAGTTTGCCCGTGGCATCGCAGCAGCCCACTCCAAGTCCATTTCTTTGCGTAGTGTCTAGTCTTAATTAGTCATATATAGAAATATGGACATCACTATATTTAATGACAGAAACGTGACTTAGCCTTTGATTAAAGAGAAATTTTCGAAATTTCATGACAATAGTTTCAGGATATTTATCGTAAAATCTCACAGTATGCCATTCATGGGCTATAGATATGTCACGCTATTTAGCGTGTCTTATCTACAACCCATAAACAACAGACACGAGACCAAATTAGGCCGCGAAATGTGTCTGAAGTATTCATAACACGCTGGTGCGTTTAGCTAAGCAGGAACGAAACTAAGAGTTGATCAATACGCTATAATACATGCATTATACCGTTAAGACATGACAATATAGAATTCAATTTATTTAATGGGCACACAAAAGCACGCCTGTTATTGGAAAATATAGCATCGGTTTATGCGATTTCTGTTTCTAATGACCAATTTAATATAAAGTCAGGTTTGACCAACATATGGACCAAACCTTTGAAATGACAAGCCGTATAAAATCTTTTTTTCTTATTATTGTAATCGTTTTGAAAATATGCCTTTGATAGGGCTTATACGTAGCACATCAGGATTTTAGACAAGCTAAATCTTCTCTGTATTGCACAACACCTTTCAACTCCATTTAAAGTTACCTTAGTACTGTTTTACATGACTACATCAAACCTGTATGTATGCATATTAAATATTACTTACACAACCTGTATCTCTGGTTTTCTTCGTTTTTCGGACGTGTGGCCACCTGATATGACTTTTTCAAAACAATTTCCCATGTTAAAATCTACCGGTAACAAACCTACCGCATCGCTGATATAAACTATTACTGGATATTAGGCTGAGCTAATCGGCTAATCTTTCGTCGGTTGCTTTCTGCAAACGGACATATTCAATAATAAAACAATGGGCGTATTCTTGTATTGAAGTAGGCCAATGCCTCGATATGCCGTTAAATACCGCTACTCGTGACTAAACTGCCATAATATTGTAGAGCTGAAGGCTTCAAACAAGGCTCTCGACTGCAGTTATGCAAAATAACAATAACAAATTCTAAATAAACTGCGTGAAGGGCTGATTGATATGTTTAACGGCGTCACGTCTAGAATGCTTTCACGGCTTGAAATTAGTTTCAGGCTTATCGTCATGAACTTTGAAATGATTTTTGTGCGGCCGGAGAAAAACGATAATGATGTAATGTTAATGAGCGATATTATGTAAGATTGATCTTGCGTTTCGGTGCGTGATAATATTTAAGGATTTTTATGGTTTTTTGTTTCTCGAATCACGAGCTTTCCCAACAAAAATGCCTGAGCTTTTTACTTGTAATTTTTGGTTTGGTCAATTTCGCTTTTTTATTTTCCCTACTTTCAGAGATTTGGCACCTTTTTAAGCGTCTTCAACATCTTTTAATCAGCCCCCATATTTGGGTACTTTCAGAACCATAAAAACTGTATTTTATATGAAAAAAAATTAGCGACCCCGCCATGTTTTTTGGATTGTTTCTTAACGATCTTTTCTTATCAAATTTTCGGCTATGCGCGAGTGAAGTTAACGTAGTTCTCGTGCGATATGAGTTGACAATTCATATTTTGGATATATTCGCAAGATAATTTTAAAATTGAAGGTCGCGCCAAGAAAGGCTAGGAAGTAGCTTTTGAAGTAAACCAACTTTAGTAATCAATACCTAATATAAAAACATAAGGTACAACAATCCCTATCAGCAATATCCCGCAAAAATATTAATTTTTACCCTCGAATCACGATCGAATATTTGCCATTCCCAGTCAGAAATTTTATTTCTTCAGGCATACGTCACATATGGACCCGCCTTAATGACTAATACATGTTCGACGAAACATTCTTAGGAAAACTATTTGTGGCCAGCTTGCGAAACGTTAACCTGACTCGAGATCCGTGTTTTAAAACTGTGCTGGAATAAATCCGTCAGCATATTTAGACTGCTGTCGTTCGTGAATACGTAACCTATTTCTTCCAGCTTCACCCCTTTCCCCGGGCATTTGCCTGTCGGTTCAATTACTTGTGCCATTTTCCATGTTCTAAGAGAAAATACATTCGATACGTAAATTCTGGACATTCTGGGAATGCATTGTTTTCTCCACCAAAATTCACCACATCAACTTCATAAAATTTTCAGATATCATAATTATGTGTTTTGTCGAATCTAGGATTTTAAAATACAAAAAGCACCAACTTTTCCTTGAATAGGTTCACCTCTCTGTCTACGCCAATGTCTAAGTCATCGTTTATCCAAGTATGGGTCGCGGATCGCGATGGCTTATAAAATGGGTCGGTGCTGAGGTGTTCGGAAATTCCCAAAATAAAAATAAAATTTAACACTCTGTTCGTTTTTTAACCATGTCATAGACTGAATTATTGCATCATAGCATATTATTCGACTTCAGACACTTTTGCATTATCTAGTCATATGCATTTTGTTTGACTGGTTAGCTTAGTCGTTCGAACGCGAGGAGCACTCTTGCTTGCAGTCGGGTACCAGTCCCGTGCATGTAGACTGGTGGCTCAGCTCAATTCCGTCTTACTATGCCGACCCCTCACAGTTTCATAGCTTCAGCGGAAGCTAGCAACCCGAAAACACGCAGAAATACATATGCAAAATATCGCTAGGTACCCGACGGGCGCTGGTTTTTCAGTTCACAGTCAAAACTGCTTGCTAAGAGGCGTCGGAAACACGAGTCCCTTAGTTCTGCCAAATATCTGCAGAGGCTAAAGTGCCTCATTGGGGTTCACCTGAATGGTGTTTTTGGAAGCTTCAATACGAAAACTGGGCAAATTTTCTTCCCTATATCAAAGTAGTATCAAGGAGTTGAAGAATTGTTGCCAGCTCTGGGTTTATTACTGCTATTTTAGGCTATAAACCCGCCACGGCATATCTTTAAGAATATACGTGCGAAACTCTTGTGATTTTGTAATTTGAAGTATGGCATGAGCGAGTTATGGAGGCAATTAATTGACTTTGTCAAAGGAGACACAATTTCAGGACGTTCATCTGCCTATAACTTCAGTCTGGTCGAACTTCCCCGACTAGTCCAGGAAATATGTTACAGACTGGAAATACAGGATACATCCAAGTACAGCCTCCATTCATCTATTACCGTTAAATGGATAAATATTTTCGATCTCGCAGGCTTCCAGATATTCCATACTGTGTTAGGTAATACCAGTTTTCAAAAGAAAAAGACGATAGACAACTGCAAATCGAGCTTATAAATTTTCTAATTTTTAATTTCGTCAATTAAATACATAAAATACACAAGTCATAATAGAAGACTAAACAGTGAACGTTAGTAAATTAGGAGCCATCTGGGTTCATTAAAGGGTAAATAGGGGGAAACTGGGTCTAATCATGAATTAATCTATACACAACGCAAGTCAATCATAAAATATTATTACGGACAAGAGATAAATAAAACCAGTAAAAAAGTTTTACTCCGTTGATTCCTGACATATGCTTTTAGAATTAATCCCGAAAACTCTCATAAATACAAAATGTAGTTATTTAAACAGACTGAAAAACTGTAGTTAAAATCAACGAGGCAGCTTCCTTGAAATAATGCAGGACTTACAATTTTAACCATAGATCAATGCAAAACTTGAACAATTATCAGAAGAGGGTGACAAAACCAATGTTTACTTCAAATTCCTCATCATCAGCAGTGATTATGATGTGGAGATTCTTGGAAGATGTTAGGACAAGACTTATGAAGATGTTAGGACAAGACCTATGAATGCAGCATGGTTGTTTTGAACTTGACATTATACCTTTTTAGTAAGTTTTCCCTTGATAAAAGCCTATATTTTCGCATGAGCAGACATTCTGCCACTCAGAACCATATCAAAAGAACTTTAAAAATACAAAATCAAAATCCAAATGATGTAATAAATTGGCGGTTACAAAAACAATATTTTGAAACTGGATCGATGACACTTGACAGATCAAAATATTTTTCTTCCACTATTTGATAAAAAGAAATCATTTTTCGAATTCATAGCTCTCCGAAATTTTTTTCAATGCCAGAGATGGATCAGCTGCAGAGGTTCATAAGAAATCCATTCTTAAAGCAAAAAATCAAATTTTTCTAAGATGTGTATCAGAAACAGATGAAGTTAGACGTTGAAAAACAGGACCATTTTCTACAGACTTAATAGCTATATAAATAAAAGCCTAGTTTAATGGGAATGCATTTTACTAGTTTTGACTGAGCTAACAGAGAAGTCGAATCAAGTTGAACAGCAAGCGGAAAAATGCGTAGAGAAAACAAAGAGCGCAAAAATTGGATATTAAATGATTTAGAAATAAACTGCTCAGATAGGAAGAATAAACAAAAAATGCAATAAAATTGGTCCTTTATTACGTTGACAATAGTATTTCATCTTCATCAAAAATAAGCCACTTATGGTCCCTCGATAATTGAATTTGATAAATTTTTTGTAAATCGTAGATAAAAATGGTACATAAAATTCTGAAATGTTCTTTCTCGTTGAAAATAGATGTTTTCCTTCAATAAAATACTTGAAAAAACTTCACAAACATCATTTCGAATCGCAAAAAGCATTTAGTGTTATAATATATCCTCACAGAAGCAAACTTGAGAGATTATAAAAAACAAAAGGAATTTTAACATCAATCTCTGCTTGATCCAGTGTCGACTGATGGTAATATTTCTATACAAAAGGCATGAATTAGTTGGAAAAAATAGTTAATTCGATAATAGTTAGAAATTAATTTCTGCATAGCATATTTATACATACTACACAAAAATAAAACGCACATAAGCAATATACAAAAAGGTCAGATGATATACGCTGAAATATAGCGCAAAGGCATGCGAGCGCGAAAATCATATTTTTTCAAACATGAGCCTGTGCTCGACAAAAATTGGTAACCGGTAATAAAATATTCTTCATTGGAGCGCAGATCATGACTATTTTATATATATATATACATTATATTAAAGAGGGGTGGTTGATTGTGCCTATTAGATTTATTTCATTAAAGCGATAAAAGTATGTTTGAAGCTTCATTGACGTTTACTTAAGAACTTCCAGGAAGGTTGTTTAAAAAAACATCCCAAACAGGCAATAACAACTTGATTTAGGCGCATGATAGGGACAAATCATAAGACTACAAATTGATTGGGTGGGAATAGGCAAAGCTCAGATTAATATCGCCAAACCCATTTAAGGCATGTCCAATCATAGTGTGACAAAGTATACAGGTTCGAATAGCGGAGACAGTAAGCGAACACGGCAGGACAATAGTACAAATTACCGAATTCATGTAAAAATAGGATGTAAACAATAGTAGAAGCAGCTGCACTGCTCAGAAAATGAGGTCAAAAGATACTTTGTTGAGGCGGCGAGGTCCGTCTGGGACCAATGTTAAAACCATTCTCAGGAAGAAATTTTCTATTTCATTTTATTATAGGAAATATAAACTTGTATGCCGCAGTCAGATTTACGATTTACAGAAGAAGATCCTACAATGATTTATATTATAATAATAATATAATATAGCAAAAGCGATATGCGTAAAATTCTCAAAAAATAAAGAAAAAAGCAAGGTGAAAATAGCTGACGTCAGAGTAGAATGAATAACGGTGACTTCAGCAAAAAATAACGTAAGAAATATTAAATGGCTGAATATAATTGGCTTTTTAAATATGGATATATTTTCCCATTTGATATCAACGGGTCGTTTGGAATATTAACCACTTCTAATTTTTTCCAATCAACGACCGCTGTTGGATCTCTGAAGAGCTCATAGCCCATATATGTAACTCATACAGTCAAATATGACCCAGAACTGACTACGTACAATAGAAATGTTTTCATCACTAGATTGCTCTTGCGCGTACAGTAACATCTTACAAATGGAGAAAAGCTAGTTCTTTCGATTCTTCGTTTCTTTAAAAGTCATCAGCTTCTCTATAATTGGGTTCAGTTGCAGTGAAGTAATCCTCGAGGAATCCCTGAAATGACAGAAATGTCAAATCCAAATTCAGTGAGAACGTATAACCGGTGAATAGGGCTAGGGATTTTTGCATTTAGTCAAAAACGTACCGAATATTTGGCCAAGTCCAATATCTGAAGACTGCAGGTAGAATTATATTGCTACTATTTATTCTAAAGCAAGATAAAGTTTGTTTGTGATTAGGGATGGGTAATTCAGAATACTGAATTCTCCTGATTTTTTTGATACTTTAACACCTGTTTGGTGTTTTGGTGCCAGATTAAACGATGAAAAATGACATTTAGGAATAGGATTCAGTAGTCTAGATTCAATTTTATCACTCCCTATTCCAGAAAAATACCGTAATAGTCAGTATTCTGTATTGCCCATCCCTAGATTTGATGTAGTTTCTTCCATTTGCTGCTTTCAATTCCAATGAAAAAGTTAAAAATACAACTTGGTTTGAATTACTAGAATCAAAGTCAGGGACTCTTCTACACTTGAATCCCTTTGAGATACATTTTCGGGATTGACACAATTATCTTTTTTGATTGATCACATCCATAGCGACTCTACACTGCATTTTATTTTAGTGGTTCAGTCCCGTGGAATGCTTTCCACTTAGAGTGCAATTACTGGTACAACATTTTGTGGTTGTTCTTTTTTATCATTGGCTGTTAGTTGGTTCCTGGAGGTGCTGGTTATGACCACAAAATTTCTATGAAAAAAAAATGATATCCCATAGCGAAGTAACCAAGAGACAAGCAGTGAATTCACACCTGCAAATATTCGAATGTCGGCCTCTGCATATCATCCTTATGCCAACATTGTAACATAAGTTCGTACAATGATTCAGGACATTGTTGAGGTCTCGGCATACGATATCCTCTATCTACTTGTTCCAGTACTTCTCTGTTCATCATACCTGTGACAAAACAATGTATAGTTCTTAAATTGAGATTTGACTCAACTTTTCGAAAGCATAATCCACCATGTGCAAGAGAGACAAGCTTTCTAGATTATTCAGTGTTGACTTGCTTAACAAAACACATCCTGTATGAATTTTCTCACTGAGAGTTCAAAAAAATATTATTTTTTATTGTTCAGTTATTTTAAAACACTTCAATAAGATTGAGACTTATCATGGAGCTTAACGAAAAAATAATTTTGGTTATTTCCCATAATGGCCACATGAACATCATATTTTGTTGAATGCGACAAATGTGTTCAGGCGACGAGATTCATCAGTGTTCGATAAGAGAGTAGATGCATTTAAACGGCTTAGCATTTTTACTGTATGTGAAAACAATAAAATTTTGAAAATTAATAATGTTATACAATTTTCCAAAAAAAATGGACTATTACAAACCCCATGTAAGCGAATATGAGAAACTTCTACCATTATTAATTACTACATACAAATATGGAGTTCATTGAACAGATGCTTCAAGGTATCAAAAATCAGAACTTACCAGGGTATGGGATTCTACCCTTGGTTACAATTTCCGTGATTAAGATCCCGAAACTCCACACATCAGATTTAATAGTGAAACGTCCATACAATGCAGCTTCAGGTGCAGTCCACTTAATCGGAAATTTCGCACCTTGTCTTGCATTATATTCATCATCTTCGATGAGTCGAGCAAGACCAAAATCCGCGATCTTGCAAACGGCTTGTTTGCCGACGAGGACGTTAGCAGCACGTACATCACGATGGATGTAGTTCATACGCTCAACGTATGCCATGCCAGAAGCGATCTGGGGAAAACAAGAGACAAAACATTTGATTTAAACGTTTTGACAAAAATGATTCTTCAAATATTCCAAAATCCATTGGATACCGAATACAATAGGGCGACGATTTGTAAGACATGTCTGCAATTTGACGTCAACTACTATTGAACATTATATTATATTCATGTATTTATTAAAATACAAGGAGCATAGAAGTTTGGTTCCAATTCGTCCCAATAACTCAAAGAAAGGAATCTGATATTAAGTATTTATTGAAATACCATAGCAAAAGTTTTAAAAAAGTGAATATTGCTGTATTTCTCCAAGACATTTTTCGCAACTGAATAAAGCTGAAAAACAAATGTCAAAGATTTATACTCTGAGAGCATACCTGAGCAGCCATATCGATCTGGTCCGGAAGTTTGCTCATTTTGCCATCTCCATCTTTCAAATAATCAAGGAGACTTCCATTGCACATGAACTCAGTTACAATGTAGATCGGTTCTTGCGATACCTAGGAAAAAAAAGTCGGAAATTTTATATTTTCTGTATATAATGGAAGAAATTATCTAAGTGCTATTACTTTGCCCCACAATGGTAGAATTTTATCTCCTTTGGGTGTCAGAAATGTTCATGTCATTTTCTCCAGATGTACAAAAAAGCTTCAAATTCATCCACACACTTCTATTTCATAGCAGTATTGATGGTTTTCACCCTTTTTCTACAGAAACTCCAGACATTCCATTTATTTAGAAATAATGCAATAATAAAAGCTACCAATTCGCTAAATTGCCTACTGATAGAACCCATTTTCTTCGAGTGTCTGAGGTAGCAAAGTAACTTACATTCCACCAGTCTGCTCAGCACCTGATATTGTGAATCTATCAGGTAGTTGTGAAAACGATCCAATAAATAATTAGCGAATCACACATTTATAGTAAAATTGGTTGAGTCTGTCAATCACCAAATTTCCCATCTTTCGTTACAATTAAAATCTTTTAAAGTATTCGAGAACTTTCAAGAAGTTTGTGAACAGTCTATCCTCAATATCCCAATCAAAAAATTTTCCTCAAGCTTCTTTTGTTGAGCCTGTGTCACTGATGAATCGCGCCGAACAGACGCGATTCATCTGTGGCACATGCACGACAAAAAATTTCTTTGTGGGATCATTTCTACATATTAACAAACAAGTCTGACGAGAATTGCATCAAAAATGGACGTGTTATTACCAACTCTAACTAGGACCTTTCAACAAGCAGTTGAAAATAATTTTACAGATATGAAAAATGGCATATTGAAATTGATAAAACTGTACGACCTGAGCAATATAATAAAATTATGATATACCTAATCCATTCGGTGATCAATAACTGGCAAATATGATCATGATTAACAAATCTATTTTATAGAATGACGTCACATATTCAACGTAGCTCCAAGTGAACTTAATGATGATGACTTCAGAGCGTAGTCATATCAATATAATGAATAACCAAACAGACGTGAGACAGATCAATCATACATTTGAGATATTTATAAAATATAAAAATTTTCTGATGCGGAAGTGGACTAAAATACCAAAATTTCGTGATTTGTTATAGAACTTTCAAATAAACATCCCCAATAAAATTAACCCAACTTTTTATTTTGAAAATCTTGAACATTTGAGTTGAAAACAATATTTTCAATCACCCAGAATTCAACTCCATTAACCAAGCCTATTTATCTATGTTAATCTTTAAGGTGAATTCATTTTAGCCAATCAGAAAACATAATTTTGATTATCATGACCCATGGATGAACCACGCCCTGGTACCTGTAAATTGGTCCAAGCCTTTGACACTTACTCAACAAAAAAATATTTTTTGTGATATATAGGATTGAGTATACATGCTCAACTTCAAGTAACAGTCAAAATTGATACCTTAATTGTTAACGCGCATTGATTTGAATTGTTACAATTCCCATGCGACAAATACCTTGAGACTCTGTGATATTATCTTTTAGTTTTTCAATTGTTTTTATGATATTCACAGGGATGGATTCTAGAATGGACAACAAATGGACAGACTGTGTCAGTGACCCACACTCAACCAAAACATGCTTTGACAAAATTTTGCTGATTTACTTCTTAGATTGATTCAATTTGCATTGAAATGATATATGCATATATGCAGGGCTTTACGTTGTGAAATTGGACATAAAACATGACTTTGATGCAAAATATGGACAAATATCAGAAACTTTGTTTTTATCTGAAATGTTCAAATACTTTATTTATATAATAAATTTTGTATACTTTTTTAAATTTAACTCCATGGACAACCTTTTTTTATGCCAGACTTCAATAATTACACAATACTTACCACTGCATACAGACTGACAAGTTTTTCATGTCGAAGCATTTTCATGACTTTAGCTTCTTCTAAGAAAGCTTCTGGAGACATAGTGCCAGGTTTGAGAGTTTTGATTGCAACTTCTGTAGTCCCGTTCCATAGACCTATTTTTTTTGAAAAATATGTTTATTTTTCTTATCTCAGTTTATAAATTATTATCGCAACTATTTTTTAGCAGTTTGTGTGTCTTCAATTAGAAATTTGATTTTGCCGAAAACAGGTCACAAATGGACCATGCGACACGACACCTCAGTAACCCAAACATGTTGTTAAACAATTTTCTTGAATTAAATTTACCCAGTTGATTAATCAAATGTAACGAATTTTTTCAGTGGGTTGAGAAATGGCAAATGCTTGGAAAAATATTTGGTTTTGATCATAATTTGAGATTTTTCGTCGGATTTGTTGTCCTTCTACATATATTCTGATAATTTAAATCTAACTAAACCTATTAACAAGAAAAAAAAAAATAGTCCAACATAAAATCATGCATGAATATTTATAACATGAAATACAGACATGCAATGCAGTTCAACAAAAATAATTATAAACACAGGGATCACGAACATAGAGAAGACAAAATTTCTAAAACAACTCTCAAATACTTTCTTATGTGTCAATCATAAATTTCTGGTTTTTACTGGTATGTGGATTCATATCAAAAACTAAACAAAAATTTTTGATATCATTCAATATACATACAAAGAAGTTACGAAAATGCCGGTGTTTATATCAAATCCACAAGAGCAATCTTGGTTGATCAACATTTACACTAATCGACACAAAAAATTCACAAATTGAAAAATGATGGACGGATACTACCTCTCCACACTTCTCCGAACATTCCTGCGCCGAGTCTTACTTGACGAACAAGTGAATCTCTCGGAATTTCCCAAACATCTTTTGCCATCGAGAATGTCTGCGGTTTTTCGAGCATTGGACATGGTCGAACGAGTTTTGTACAAAGACCATCCTGTAATGCTTGATTCGGGAACACACAACGTAACAAAATTGAGAGAGAAAAAAATAAACAGATAAATGATCGAGCAAAAAAATAAAAAGGATGACAAAACTAAGATTTTTACATGCATGACAAAAACAATATTTTCCAACTGATATTTCTCTTTACGAAATGTACGGTGAAGTAAAATGGCTCGAATAAAGATTCTAAATTCGAAAATTTATTTTGTTGAGTATGTGGCACAGATGGCACATACTTGAAAATCTTTTAAAAAAATTTACGATTGTGGAAAAGTAAATTTCAAGAAAAATCAGACCTTCTCAAGCAGCAAAACTTAATGAATTGAATAATTCTTTGTAAATAAATGAAATTGAAGGAAAAATATGAACCGAAAACCGAGCGTAACAAATCGATCGTATCTCGGTGAAATATACAGTTGGAATATAGCGCACACTGAAAATAAGCATGATATAAGCAGGCAAGCAATACAACGGAAAATACGCAGGCCAACAGAGGTCAAGAGTCGTATTACGACATCGAGCCAAACATGACCTTTCCAGACTTCGCCGAACATTCCTGCTCCGAGTTTCTTTTGTGCTTCGAGCTGATCTCTCGGAATTTCCCAAACATCTTTTGCAATGGTGATTGTTTGCGGCTTTTCAGCCATAGGGCAAGCCTGCGTGAGACGACAGCAAAGGCCATCGGCACCATCTATTTAATCAGAGTTAATTATTATTATTGGAAAGTATATTTTATTGAGCCGATGAGGAAGTTTTCTTTGTGTTGTTTTAGTGTTGCGTATGAAATGCTTTCAATGTTTTTAATTTGATGAAAAAATTGATGGTAAACTTCACAGGCGAAATGGTCACGCCTATTGGCATTAATCAGATTTGGATACTTGAAGTCCGAGAAGCCATTCCTCGCTCTGATATTATACTCATGTGTTGGACGGTTATATGAATTTAACGTACAAAGTTTTCGCTCAAAACAGCAATTAAACAGCAGCATTGCAACTGATCTAATCAATCAATCAATCTGAGATATATTCAAGTCATCATAGCGGGTACGTTAATCTAAGTATGTTATGTATACAATATATGAGATCATCATAGTCATAAATATCGATTATATATTAATATGTCATCATCATAAAGTGCAAGCGTGTTTTTAACCTACGAATTTAACAACCGAATCATAAGCACTGTTATCCACATATCCCATCGTGTCAATTTATGATATAAATTTTACGAAAATTCATTTATCTTGGGTGACTAGATAGTTTATAAAAAAATGACAATTGCTTGCAAAAGACTATTCTAGAATAGATTTTTTTATAAAAAAAGTGTTACTAGGGAACATAAGACATTTCCAAATATTTTTCCTGATCAATGAGCTCTCACTGTTACAATGCTATGTAGTCGTAGTTATAAACTACATTGCTCCCAATATCCCACATTCAAGTAAACCCCATCAGAATAATTCTGTCAAAATATCTTTTGTTAAGCATGAATTACTGTTGGAACGTGTCGGCTAGGCACGGTCCATCAGTAACTCATGCTTGACGAAACAAAGTTTCTGATTTGAAAATGCATGGATATTGTAGAGATGGCGATCACCATTATTTAGTTTTACAATTTTATGAATTTTTCTTCATCATTTTACTGTATGAGCAACAACCAGATACATGTTTGTTTATTTGATTTTCCACACAAATGTTTGGTCATTTTATATTTATTTAGATGAGTTGTCGTAAAGAATATCAAAATAGACATCATTGTGTCTAATACATTTACGTCAAATTATCTATGGTAATCAAGATTTCTAGTTTCGGTGTATTCTTATCCTATCAACTTTAAACTAAATGTTGAATATGTTAGTTATTTTACTTTAATTTTCGATTGATTTATCAAACCATATCAAAGTTCAACTAAGATCAATACTCTTTATTGAATCAACGTATGTAGTAGCAGTAAAATTATGTAACATGGAGTAACGGCATACAGATTTATTAATCTTACTTCATCAAGCATGAGCCATAGATGGACTGACTGTGCCTCATCAGTGACCCATACTTGACAATAAGTGTTTTCCCCTGAAAAGACCGAGTGAACCTAACCTACTCATACACAGGCATAAGTTCTCAGTTTACCAAAATGTACAATATAATGACCGCTAATCATTGAATTACAAAAGTAAAATTGAAATGGGACTGAAGCCTTTTCTTCCAACGAAATAATATTTATTACCCCCGATTGAATTGTTTCAAAATTTTGTTTTAGAAATGAAATAAAAATTTTCATTGACAACTGTTTTTGATGTTTTGACTAATTGAGAAAATATATTTGCCTTTGAACGTCAATAAACTTTCATTCTGTTTTACTACAGTCAATCGAAAAGATTCAAAACAACTAACATCATTTTTTTTTTAAAATTCGACACAGTTTGCATTCAAAAGACATTTAATTATTTCTGAAAATGGTTTGTTATAAAATATTACATTTTTAAAATAAAATTCTTAAATTCTTAATTGAAACGGCCTTCTTTGGGTGTCTGTATAGCAGCTGATAAACTGCCGATCCATTCTACAGTTGCAACTGATTTTAAAATGTGATGAGCATGAATTTCATTTGAAACCTGTCATAGATCATTGCATTACACTGACATAAGTAACGATACTTTCCCCTTCAAATATCATGAGTACTTACTTGAGTAATGCTGAACGAGACTTTTCAAGCAATCAAACTGTGCTCTTGCGGTGATATAGAATCCACCACTGTCTAATTTTCTGATTCGATAATGTTTTACATTCATTCCCTTCACAGGGTCTTCATCAAGAATTGATAAAGAGAAAGTGCCTGTTGAAAAATAAAACTATGATGAGACCATTTCATAAAAAGCAAAAAATATCACGGATTTCGATTATGTATTAAGCATATTTTACTTCACAATACCATTTTCATAACAGGTGAACCAGTCAAAATTCAGGCCATCAAATAGAGTAATCGAGAATATGTTTCTTTTTTACTAGATAATATGAAGGGTGATAGATAGGATCTCGTTTTCTTTTAGGCTTCCAAAGCTTTCAACATACAATTTCCTCCATTTGAACAAATAGGCCACTTGCGTTAACAATCTAAACACTATTTGTACTGTTTTATAACCACAAGACTCAAAGAAATTGTTGGACAACAGAAAATTTAAATCAGTAAATTTACTTCCGATTAAAACCTTTTTATTTGTGTGACTGAGCAACATAGCTGACATTTAGCAAACTAGTTTAGAAGTATCGTTCCTGGTGACATTTAAATCTACATTTCTTATAGCTCAGCAGAGGTAAGTATAAACCGCCCACTGACCATGCACTGATGTTACGTCACAATAATTCAGTGACCTATTCTTATCAAAACACAACTAAAAAATATCCTTATCAGGTTTTTATTTGGTTGTTGATAATATCTTTTTATTAAATGTTAGTTGATAATGGACAAGTGTTAATGCTATAATGATGGTTCTCAACCATGGGTCTCTCCAGGCCACATGAGCACTAGGAAAGGTTAGGTTTCATTATATTTGAACCGTGTATATGAAAATATAAACTTATCAGATCATACCTTGAGCGGTTTCGCTTTCACGAATAAGAAATGTTCCTCTGACATTTCCTTGACTGTTGAGAAGACGTTCAGAGTCTTTGCGTCCAATCTTGCCGAAGAACCAACTGCATATGCATAACACAGAACAATCATTGATATATCCAAATTTTTGTTCAAATAGAAAAAATAAAATCATGCAATACTAAATCAGCATATAAAGTATAACATGAAATTAACTTAAACAACAGGATGGATTCAAGCAAACAAAAAGTTAAAACATGATGAAACAAGAGACAAGGGTAATTTGAAAAACATATTTTTACGAAAATATGTCAACTCCAAAGACTTCAATTTGTTTGGCTTTGAGCAGAAAATTCAACTTAGACGATGCAATTTTTTATATATGTTCCCCCAATTTTTGCTAACATTGAAATTTTCCAATAATTTTCTGAATAGAATCAAGATTTGATTTGAAAATAAAACCATCCATGAAAGTCAAGTTTGGATGTATATATTTCTTAAAATGTCTAAAGCCATATTAAAAACATGCGGTAAAAAAATTGTAATTTATAAAGATCTGATCCTAATCCACATGCTTCAGGTTTTCTGTATGATTCCAGTATTCAATGAATCTTATCAAACTTTGAATTGGATGGATTCTAATTCTATTCTGAAAACATGATACATGTTTCAAAAAAAACTTCATACTAGAAAATTGAACAAATATGTGCCCTTACTCTTCGCATTGAACTGAATTTGCAGGAGCAATGTAGTTACTTGGAATGTATCCTTCTTTTGAGTTTGCGAGAGATCTTGCTTTCCACCAATCTCCCTCGCTTTAGCAACAACATAAATATTTGAGCATGCAATAAAAGAAATGAAAAGAACGTAAAATGATGAACAATATCAAAATGACATGCTTGATTGAGTTATATGTTGCAAAAAAAATGGAAAAAAATTGTCCCAATGGTGTAATCCCGAAATGAGAGTTTACCAGAAAATTCCCTAAGTATTTTGATGCGTTTAAAAAGATAAAATCCAACAGAATAGAATATCGTTAGATCAATTTGGTAGAAATCTTGCAAATAAGTACACAAAATGACCAAACCAAAAAATGAATTTTGGAAGAGATTTTATATTTTTTTCATTATCAATAGGAAACAAAAAATGTAATGGGTGCAGTAAAACATCCATGCTGCGTTCACAATTGGATGTCTTACTCTTCCGCCTCCAATCCTCCGACAGGAGCAACATAATTGCTCGGAACAAATCCTTCTTTGTTGGTCTGAATTGACCTTGCGTGCCACCAGTCACCTTCACTAAGTTTTAAAAGTAAAATGAATTTGTTTTAACAAAAATCCTTATTCCTTCCAGACCCGATAAAGTCAGAATTAATCTGAGTATGGATCAGTAACTAATTTAAACTTTCACTCAAAAAATAAAAATTCATAACAGTCGAACAGGGCTAACCTAAAACCAGATGAGTGGACAAGTATTTTGGTTAAAATTGGATTCTACATACACTACCTATTCAAATTATAAAAAATAAATTATTTATTTGAAAATGAATTTATAATAAATTAGAATAGAGGTTATCAAACAGTTTTATCATGATGGAGACCTAAACTTTCATTTCACATTAAATATATTTCACGTTATGCAGTTAGCCATGTTTGAAATTTTATTAGCCATGTTTGAAATTTTATTCAGTTACAGGATTTTAATCCGTCTGTCTTGCTATTTTATCCAGTGTGGAACCAATGATAAACTGTTAAGGTTATATAGCACGATGACAAGGCTACACTGCATCACCAGCGGACTGCTTGTGATCACCAATTTATCTATTCATGGCCATGGATATAAGATTAATAAGCCAATTATATGTTGTGGCCTAATATTTAGCATTAATATAGTCGGCTTACAAAGCTGTACCCACAACTCAAGCCAAAGTGTAAGCGTTCATTTAAAAAACTTGGAATGATCGCTACCGTACGATCGATCCCTCCATGACACATTCAAAAAAAAAAAAAACTTCTGATAGAAAAGGTACCGTAATTTAAGATTGTATGAAAAGTGGCAGAAATTTTACTGTGAACGGTATGAATTGCTCATTACCAATAGCTGCATAAAAAATTTTATTATGTACAATTTTGCTTATAGACGATATGAGCCATTCATGGAACATCCCTTTGAGCAGGGATGTCCAAAATCGAATATTTAACAATTCCAAATACATCTGATTATGAAATATCGAATTCAGCCATGTTTTTGTTGAAAGATAGCATTCCAACTTTGTTAAAGAAACATATCCAAATAATTTTGATTTTAGTACACAGTTTCTATATTTTGTGAAACTACGTTAGTTAATTTGGAGAGTAAAAATATATTTTTCTGTTGATTCTGTCTGGATTTATGCAATCAAAAATGACATATTTTCATATTTCACTATTCTGAAATATTGCAAGAATGAAGAATTTTACTATATTGAATACGTTCATTTTCGAATGTATTCAATATTCGATCCGTTTTGGACATCCATGTCTTTGATACGCAATTTATCAATTGCCTGTGTTCAGATAAAAATTATGACTAACAGCTTAGTAACATCTGATTGAATACGTCTTTGTTAATTTAGAATAACACCAATTACACTGAACGATGATTTCATTAATATCTATAATGAGTCTATTTCACCTACACATTTGGCTCAAATTTAATATCATAACCTATTGCTAAAAATATTACAGCTTGCTTGTTACGAAATATGTGGGAAACGGTATAAAGTATAAGCGTGTGTCGCCATGTTTGAGCAAATATCCAAATTTTGTACAACAGAACACCAATCAGTCAGAAAATTTTGATCACACCATTTTTTGCAAAGTATGCGTTACCGATGGATCGCGCCGTTTAGGCGCGATTCATCTGTGATGCATACTTTGAAAAAATAAATTATTGATGCTCATATTAAAATTGTTCCACAATATTCAACTTATTCTTCAATTCGTACGTTCAAATAATCTTCCATAGTATCTGGCGACTTACGTGTTATTTAAAATAAGGAGATGGTCTCCCTTCTTGAATGTCAGATCATCTTCTGTTCGAGCATCGTAGTCATACAATGCCACAAATCTAGTTGTTGAACCTAAATTTGTTTAAAAAAATAAGATATTATTTCACATTTTGAAATAAAATATTCAAGTTCAATTTTGATTTAATATGAAATATCCAACAGAACAAACACTATTTATTTTTGATGCAATAAAGCTACCGGTAATCCAATGTTTTTTAAAAATAATCAAACTTATGAATCTTCGCAGGCCTAACTAATTACCTAACGGTGAAATTGTCATAAAGCATGTGATGAGCTAGTTTGCTTATATTCCAATTGGACAAATTTGATTGTACATCACAGTGGTTCGGAAAATCTTTAAGAGCAAAATTTCAAATTTTCTTCAACAAATTTTATCGACAAACCGTAAATTTTATTTTGTCAATAATTTATGAACCACTTCCACCATTCATATTTTCTGAATATATTGATCGCTCACAAGATTTTTTGACATAATTATGTGATTGAATTGTATCGGACAGTGGCAATCTATATGATTGTGACACTTATATATTGCTTTAACGAAAAGTGTGTTTCACACTTCAGAATCTAAGACTCTTGGTCATATAAGAAAAGACGGTCATTAGCAATTATATGCATGCATCAATTCCTGGGAAATCACTCAAAACTGCCACAGAATTATTCGGTTCACTGCAAAGAAAAACGAATACTCCCCATTTTTCAAACAAAATATGCTTAATTAAAATTGTTATTTGGTTAGTAGTCGATTGTTCATTCATTCAACGAATACTAAAATAATTAGGTAGCAAGAAAAAGTAAGATATTTACAATAACATGAAAGCAATAATTGAAAGCACAAAAAAGGCAAACAAGGTGAAGTATACAGAAAATAAATGAAACAATCATGCAACATGCACCGTCCAACAAGGAGCAATTGTTTGAAGAAATTTGAAAGTCATTCAAGCTAGGATTATTATAGTCAAAAACTGTATTGTCATACAAAAAAGGTCATTTTCAAAGATATTCAATTTTTTCGAGCAGGTACGTTTTCATACTGTAAGTGTATCTTTTTACGCAAATAAAAAATTATAAAGACTGTGTTTTTGGTTTATTTTAGAAAAAAATATTGAAACTGACTAAAATATTCGATTCAGTGAAATAAATAGATCAGATTAAAATATGAAAAGTTATATATTCTATTTCAACTACCACTGATCACAGCACACAGCAATTGATGACAAATCAAATGTTCTTTAGTGGGGATGTCCTCATCCGAATTGTCAAGTTAATTCTGATTGGAAGTATCGGTAATTTTATTTTTCGAAAATTAGATGCAAAATTTTTCTCAACTTCGCTGCAAAATATGGTTAAATATTCGCTATTTAGTTCACCTGAAACGTTGAACTTTTACTTTTATATTCATTAGATTGAATTCCGAATGTCGTTTAAACTAAACTATAAGGACATCCTACTCTCCAGCATATCTAACTAAAAAACTTGCAAATTTTATTTTCAAATTAAAACTCATACTTGATAAATTTTAGAAATTAAACAAATGGAACGCATATGCTTCTTGTTCAATCGGAAGCAATTTTCAATCAAAGGTACTCACCAATTTAACGATAATTTGCTATGAAGGACACTCACATGACACTCTTACAAACGGACAAACACATGGCAACAAAATCACTAGGTCTGAATGATACACTCACACATCATTCCTTACTTTCATCACTACACGGCAAGAATCCATCTCGAATAGAGACACCGTTAAAATAGCAGACTATTGGAGCTTTTGGATTGATTCACAATTGTGTTTATGATTCGGATAAATTTGTGTTTGTTTCAGTTACAGCTAATTTCTGTCAATCTCAACAAGAATGATATACAATCAAATTGACTACGACAACAAGTCACTCACGCATTACGCCAGAATGAGTATGAAAATAGTCTTACTTTTTCCACTCACGACATGCACAGGCGTATTTGATGGTTCAATAACTATATTGTGAGATGTTTGCCCAGTAGTGAAAGTCACTGATGGTAAAGTGTTACTATAACATGTGCAAAAAGAGCAACCAATCAACGCAAAACATTCAAAGAAAGAAAGATGAAAATAATAAAAAGAAAAATGAGGTGTTAATACCACACTAACATAAGATGATTCATGCATTACATTAACAATGCTACCAGTGCAGCACCCATACTGGTACCTGACGTCTGTCCAGGGTTCATTGCGATAGGGGCCTGATTGTACTGCCCAGACATTTGTGATGGGTTGTAGCCCATGCCTCCACCTCCCATAGGCGACATTGGGCCAATGCCGGGAGACATGGAGGGACCAGGACCACCGATGACAATCGGATTTGTACTGGCATTGGGTTGGTATCGACTGTTGAAGTAAAATTGTTGCCAGGATTATAAATCATTTAAATCGAGGTGATCAGGGTCAAATAATTTGGGTCTGAGAGAATCAAGAACGTACTGAGGACTTACAAGCACGGTTCAAAGAGGAAAACATGTTGTTTGTAAGGATGCCCTCAGACGATTTGTTAGGTTTCTAGAATTCTGATTAAAAGTACTTTCGTTTTTTATTAATTTTTAAATTGATTCCTTTCAGGGTGAAATCATGCGTGCCAAATTTTGAAAGATTTGACTCGAAATGTTATCCAATTTATATAGTGAATTTCAGACAGTGTTTTACCATCGCCCAGTGAATTTCAATACTAAAAAATACTGTTTAGACTGAACTATAAAGCCGTGCCGGTTGTCAATGAACCGTGTGTAACAAAGGCCTATTGAGTTGAAATACCAAATTCATGTGCAGTTTTACGGACTAAAATTCCTCTACTCTTGAAAGTTTTGTTTCTGACTCTTCTCACAACACTGAAACAACGACTGTTGAAATTACTACTCAAAACTCAAAAATATGACTATAAATGAAATAATGTAACCAAAAAATACAGATAATAATATCATATTCAAAACAAAAATTCAAAAATAAAAATAGAACACAAACAAACTATTAATTCACAATACAGATAAGGGATACAATGGTAACGAGACAGAAGTTTGCATGATATATTCAATATATCATGTCATCAGAAATACATTGAATTCAAGCCAAAAATTATGGGAAGTTATAAGACAAGAGTACGAGCCATTTTCACCTGCTTGACCAATAGGACCGTGAGAGAAATTTGGTGCTCGTATTTCAGTATGAACTTGGCCTACTGCTTCTGAGTTACGTCCACGACTATGCCTTTCAGTTGTTTCCCTTGAGCTTCCGAGACAAAATATATCTTTAAACTTGAACTTGGGCATAATGTAAGCAAAAAACTTTAAACGAAAAATGCAGCGTACGATCATAATATTATTATTCATTATAAAATGAAAATGTAAAATAAAATATGTCAGCCATGCTTTCCTCAACTGATTTTAAAACAAAAGCAAATAATCTCAAATTCTTTCTATCATTTGGTTTACTGCTTCTCACGAATGTAGCAAGCAGGTTCATTCCTAGCTATTCCTAAAACTCAAATCTATTTTTTTTCAAGCTAAATAGAACCCAAGTAAGAAAGACTGTTCAGAGTAAGGATGTCGCTTTTAGACTAATCAGACACGACTCTGTTAGATTTAAAAATTCATCTATATTTTGTGAAACAGTTTACAACAGTAGCAGTAGCCGTGACACAATTTTTCATACATTTAAAATATGAAACAATATAATCCTCTAGCTAGTATTAATACAACCATAAAAGTATATAATAAGAGCAAAGGCATCTCTCTATCACAAAACAGATACTGCAAAGTCTGACTGCAGCATGGTGCCAAAATCATAATTTCGATGAAGTGAATGTTTTGAAAAACCATAAACCAATAGAATAATATGTACATGCCTAGGCTGAACATTGAACAAGTTTCATTCAAACATTTTTGGGGTCTTGGGTGCTTCATACTGTTCATATCATTGAGTTCCAAGAATAGCATGAAAATAAACTTGGTAGCAAATATTAGAGAGAAGCATACAATACCTTGAGGTTCTGGATAAGTGTTCTGCTGTTTCGGGAAGCCTGCATTCTGCTGCTGAAAATTCCTGTTTGGATTGTTTAATGCTGAAGGCGATGAAACCGGATGATTGTGAGACGATGACCCTGCACTAGAACTGCTACTATCCTTCTTTCGGAATATATTTTTGAAAAATTTCAACTTTGGCATCCTCGATTAAATTAAGTAAGTACGCTGTTTCACCATACAACACACAATATGACTGAACAACCTCAATTTCTGTCTTATTACTGGTAATCGGGTTCTTGTGTTTACACTTTCAAAAAAAAAAAAAAAAAATGAACAATTAAAAACTAGAACTTAAAACTTGTTGAAATGATATGTAACCAATAATCATACAAACATTCATAGGTATTCCTTAGGAGAATGCCCGTAGTCGATAGTAAGAACTGATTAAAAGTAATATGGTTTTTATTTGTTTATAAGTTGGTTCATTTTGCATTGAAATCACGATATATTCCAAATTTTATATTATAAAATTTGACATAAATCACAAAATTGCTGCAAAATGGGCAAAATATTCTTAGATATCGGCAAATTTAGTTTACGTGAAATGTTGAAAATGAATTCAATTTATATAGCGAGTTTTGAATATCGTTTACTGGAATAATAGAACAAACCTTGGTATTCCATTCATAAAACAAATTTGCTTATTTTGTAAGAACCCACAGTTATGAACTTCCAATCGTAATGCTAGACAGTCTTTAACTGCTAAATGTCCGAACCGAAGAACAAAAATTCTCACATCAAATTTTGTCAAACACTTGTCAGTGATGGATTATGCTGCGAATGTATCGCAGGCCCAGTGGCCCAGTTAAAATTTTGTGTATCCCAGTCAAAATATTGTTTAACAAGTCAAGTTTATATTCTTTATTTTTTAGGTTGCAATATACCCACTATATTATCTTTACTTCATAGATGCCAATCACATGTCCTACAACGTACAGGTACAAATTAAATTGTTCAAAGTAAACAAAATCTAATGATTGGTTGAGCATGAGCCACAGATGAACCATGAATTAAAGGTACAGTTCACCAGTGTCATAACAGAATTGTCCGAGCAACATTTTTCTGAACAAATAAATATTACTGTGAAATAAATATTCGAATGGCAACCAACCATTAAATCAATATCTGATATTTCAATTTCATATAACTTCACTATTCTACACAACTTACACGCTAACCATAGATAAATTAACCAGTAGTCTATAAATTTAACACATCAAGTTTGATTATGTTGATAGAGATCAATAAATCAATTTAAATCACTTAGTCTTAAATATCAATAAAACAAATGTCAAACGACTATGCCCTACCACTAAACGAGGCAGTCAAAACTTTACCCGATCGTCTAATTAAAAATAATAAGATACCAAAAATAAAAATATGCCAACCCAACCGTTGACAAAACGAATGGTAATAAGATAACGAATTATCATAGCACAGATTACACTGGAATATTTCATCGTCGCATTCATAAAACGCATTCGATCTCTGCGAATTACCTAAGAAACATAGTGCCGATTTGCGGTCACGTATTATTTGGTTAACCCTATGGCGTATTCACCAACAAGAAATACGTGAGTGTGCGTAAGAACCACGTATTCTGCAGACTGACAAGAGGGCTATAACGCGCGGGAGTTTCTGCTGTACGCGATAGGAAACGGGCAAGTATGACGTCACCTCGAAACGGTAAATGTGATGCATGAACCATTCCCGGTTAAAGTGGACTAAATGTACTGATTTACCAAGCACGGTGAAGAAATTTACCGCGCCTGAATTGAGCGTGGTCAATTCGTGTACCGCGTTCAAGAAATTCGTAAACGCCGCCCACAATTTGGCCAAGATATGCGTTCCATCCTATGAGGCGTCAGACATCATGCGGTGACTCCACGTTGGGAAAGAAATGTCACAAGGAAGTCCAAAACGCAATTTAAAATATTAATTTTTCAAACGATCGTACGAGGCGATGTGCTTTTTGAGTATTAATATATTTATACTATACAGTTCCACACCACGGTAATGATAATAACGTTTTATCGTATTTCATTTCGAACCACTCAAGCAAGATCAAAACACTGGATTTTTAGCAGTAAAAGTTGTGCTGTAAATTATTTTCTCCTACATAAAAGAGTCTCATATAAGTGTTAAGACGAACAAATTGCTTAGCATCTTAAACTTTTTCAAGTATTTTACAGAGAACTCATTTTTAAATGATACAGATAACATTATATTTACAGTAATAGGATAACACGATTAAAACATTTGTGCCGATCGAGAACGTTGTTCATAACCCAATCGGAAACAGTCGAGTACAACACTTTTGCCCAGTGCAGGCCACTGATGAATACCTTGTAAAAAAGTGGTTCGATCTACATCTCTTATTTCGAATAAAACTCAATAATAAAAGTGTAGGTCATGTCATTCACGTCGATATTTTATGTCAAAACGCTGATAATGATATAACGTGTCGTCCTGTTACTGAGAGAGAAAGTGAGCGAAATTTGGAAAAGAAAATCAGGTACTGGCAAGCAGAAGTATGCTTATTCCAGCACCAGAGGGAGGATGTTCGAAAGGGTGATGGATGGATCGTCACCAATTTTTGCTTACTTGCGTAAAAATTTACATTGACAATGATCAGTCAGAAGGGTTCTTATACAAGTCCGACAGTCTATATCCGTTCAGGCATTAATTCACCACTATTCGAAAACAGTTTTCTATTATATTGGGAACCATAAGTCACGAATAAACACATGATTGACAATATTGTTTTCAACAGTTTTTTTCCCTCACTACTGACAATTCGTGAATCCTTTCTGATATAACGTGCCTGGCGCCGAAAGACAGTTAACAAAATGTTGTGATGCGCACTAATATCACGAATGGGTCAGATTTTCCGAAAGTGAAAAGTTCGTTGGGAAACGTCACAGACAGTCAAAATGGTACTTTCAATAAACGATGACTCTTCGATTCAACATTCGAATGGATTCACGATACACTACTAACTAACTTATATTATCCTACCAGGGTTTTTTGAACGGGTCATTTGTCGATATATCGCATTTGTTTTTGAAATTTTTACCAATATGATGTAAAAACAAATTGAAATTCATGAAGCCCAATCCGTCAAGAGTTCCTTTTCATATTTTTCGATACGTCGTGCCAAATCAAATAGATATAAACATGACGATCACAGTAATAGAGTTTTAGAATACGATTGCGCCGGTTCCGTTGTGATGCACAGGATGATAATGCCTTGTTCGAAAGCAATAGTTGATGAATAGGATATTGTTCCTAGTTCGACTTGTTGCTGTCAACAACTGATATCATTTACAAAAACCAAAGCTAACCATGGGCATATAAAAGAGAATCCAAATCTTTCGTTATGATATTTTTTTATATTAAATTCAGTATGGTCTTTTCATCTCGCCTATTGTTTATTTAAAATAGTCGGTAGTAAGTGAACGCATAAATTCATTTCCGTGCGTTTGAACATAGTTTCTCCCCAAATCGATACTTTCTTCATGTCCAGTAATAATTACACATTTTGGATAAAAAGCCAGTCAAACAAACCGAATGGACAAAAATTTTTGTCACATTCTGGGACGAATAAATCATTTATGTCGGCTACCAAAAACCTCCATCCACCAAGGAACGGTCCAGCAAAATATTTTTGGTGAGAAGTAACACCAAAATTTTCAGGCAACTACTGGGTCAGCACTGCCAACTAGCGGAGGATCATGTGCACCAAAGTCACTCGCGCACTGCAAACACATTCAACCAGAGGATAGGATAATAATGATGGGATATCATTTTTATCCTGGGAGAGGAAAGCCGAGAACACAGCTCAACCATATGGCGAACCACGACCTCTCGTGCAGATACCAGTTCTGAATCGGGGGAGGGAGGTTTTTGATTATCTTATTTCTCATTTTTCCTGTGCATGGATCTGGTTGGTGGAGGAAGCCGTAAGCGGCGCTTACACGAATCACCGTGCACCGGCGAGGCGTCCACCAGACCTCTCGCATATAATCATCATCCCTCACGATCGGAGATACGTAGCTCGGAGCGTATTACCCAACGCTTTACCGATTGAGCTAACCCCCAGCGACAAGATGTGTCAATGACAGATTGTCTGATTTACCCACACCTTTTCCCCTACGGGTTCATACACGATACAACATATATTTGCACGCAAATTTCCGTATGAGTTACAGTGATTGATTCCCTACACCGCCAATGTTAGTTATAACAGTAGTTAGAATTCCCCCAGCTTAAGATAGAGACCGTCAACGACATAGGAAACATATGAACGCGATATTTGCAATGGCCCGGTCAGGAAAAAATTTTGTCAAAGCATATTTCATCACGTATAGGTGCCACTGTTGGTTGACTGGAGTTCAAATCGGTCGAGCATATCAGATGCTGTGATTGGCGTAAACGACCGAGTGAAGGTACTTGGAAGTTTATTTAGGTTGTCAATGTCGAAATATCTGCATGGGCAAAATAAAGATATTGGTGCCTCAATTAAAACAATATTACCATCTGGATGCTTTAACAATTTTTTCGATTAAATTAAAGCCCTACTAGTAGTTAATTACTTGACGTTTTTCTAACGCCGAGAGTTAACGAGTTAAACAGGTCCCGAGAAACCTGCGATAATTTGCCCAGCAATATCTAACTAAAGAAAATTGCCAATGAACTGACATGGGCGATTATTGTTTGATGATTAAAGATAAAGAAAATGAAACATTATATTTAAATCCTGGCTAAATAATCACTTCTGGCAAGCGATAGGCGTGGTTTCTACGGTGGGCATGCATTTATGAATTTCGTTTAAACATACTGGCCAAGCTAGGTATCAAATGAAGTGTCGTGTATGATAGTTATGGGGTGGGACTTCAGATATATTTTTATTATTGTCTTTACGCATTATTCCCAAGCTATATTCAGCGCTGGCTTGTTGACCGTTCAACCAACCGTTATTAATACAATATGGGTTATCTAGTACTAGGTTGTGTGAACATTACACAAGTCCGGGGGCCAAACCAGCGTGAATCAATTTAGGCACAAACAGAATAACGAAAGTAGTTTCTGCGTTTTGATTGTTCAGGTATCGTTTGGATGATAGAAGACTAGACGATATATTGTTTGCCATAAGGTCTCAAATTCTATTAATGTTCAACGAAATTTTAGCGCCTATTTTTTGCTGCATTAAAATATCATTATGGAGGAAATTCGCCAGGCACGGCCTTGGATAACTCTATCGAGTTATCCATGGCCATACAAGGCAAAATTGTTTAAAATAACACTCGTAGGTCGTCTTTTGTGGTTCACTTCCGTGTATCGTTCAGTCTTCTTCTGCATGACGTCATTTATTCTATTTTCTTGGTTGGTGCGAGGTAGGACTTCCTCGTGATACTGCCGAGCTAGCAGTAGTATGCCCCTTCCGACTTGGCTCGACAGCAGAATGTCCCACAACTTTAATCACTGATCAGTTTTGTAATATCTTTCTAACTAAAAAAGGACCAGGACTGACTTTATATATAACAATTATTGGGTAATATTGACACTAAAAAAATGATTCTTCCCAATTGACAGAAAAGCAATACAATTCCAAATTTTTGAGCATGAGATTAATTTTTGAGAGTTGCCAATATTTCAAAAACACATAAAAAAATCCACACAGATTTTTTTCCATAAATTCAGGAACATTAGTAAATTTAACCTTTTGGTATTATTGATAGCCACTAGCCAGTATATAAAATTTACTTTTTCAGTTTGGCAACAAATGAAACGGAGACCATCATTATAATGGAATTATAAGGAAGGCAAGCATTCGAAGAAATAACAATGTCTCAATAGTAACTTGGATTATCATAATTATATGACAAATGTCAATATTTTGCTGTTTTTGCATTTGTCACAAATAATCAATCCACTGATGAATTGAGTTTTTGAGGCACGGTCCATCAATTGAATATGTCGAAACAATATTTTAAACATTTTAAGAAACGAAAAAGTTGAGCAGTAGCAGTAGGGCTTGTTGGGTAATACGATTCATTGATAAATATTTTCAAAATGGTCAAAAATTTGCTTAATAGGAACTCACAGATAAAATAAATGAAACTGAATAAATATATTTTCATTGTACATTTTATACAGTAAAATTAATGTGAATTATCGGTATAAGTTTGGAATTGGGAATTAAATTTTTGAGATATTGACATTAGTGTTATATTACAATTTATGAGGCGACTTCATGATAACAAAACTGCTAATTGTGAATGTTATATGGGAAATCCGCTAGAGCAAACATAAAAAAATATCAAATTATTTACAGTTCGAACAGATCCAAGAATATTGGATTCAGATTCAAGTTTTTGACTTGGCACAGTCCAGCCCAAGACCAGGGTCAAAAACATGCAAATACTGATTATTGCACTTAAAATTGATGATATATTCAGCAAGAGTTTAGCAAAAAATAAATTGAACCCTCTTGTCAACCAAATAATTTGAATAAAAAAACGCATGACTCAACACATGCAGGCAATCGCAGTTATGGTATTTTTGAAATAGAAACTGAGAAATGCGCACTTTCAATTGTGTTAATATAAAGACAATACACAACACGTATGGTTAAAAAACGTTGACGAAACTCTTAGTTTCCAAACAAGACGGTGACTAATGGCTAAGCGATTTTTTATTTGGGTTTCTCCATATATTGAAAATTTTCATTAGCTTAAAAATATCTTTAGGATATTGAGAAGGGATTTTATCACGACACTCAAAAATTTTGGATATGCTTGAACACACTATTGTTATTTGAGAAACGGATCAGTTTTATTCATCTGTGAAATTCAACTCCCTCATTATCTATGTACACACGTCAAATATTAGTGATTTCATTTAATGTTTAAACATTAGATATTCTATTTAAATATATAATGAAATTTGAAACGTTTGATATAAAGTGCAAGAACATCATTTCACTATCACTCAGTCATTCCAAACCAGCATTTATGGTACAACTTCTGGAAATGGTCCAGTCTAACTGAAATATCACTGTCGGCTTCACCTATGATGTGAGATTTTCCCAAGAAAGATATTTTTCAAAATGATTTTTAGCTGTAGCACCTTTTAGTACCATGTCGGAAGTACTTTTAATGCTGTGGATTTGATTTTAAAAGGAGCGTGGGGTAGTTTTTTCACTCAATTTTTTATCTCGTCAGACCATAATGAATAGAAAACCTCTTTCAATGCAACTCTTACAATTCATAATAATCGGAAGAATATTTCTATATCATAGAAAGTAAATATGGAACATGAATGTGCCTGTCCGAAAAAGACAACAGAGTACATTTTACCTACTGACAAGAGTGTTTGAACAAGTGTGTGACGTAAGCAGATCTATTACCAACATCATATGACAATACTTGAAGTTTTGATAAATCTACGTAACAAGACGAGAGAAATCCCCTGAAATAGTTTCAGATGGCAAGTACATTCGAAGTTGATCAATAATTGGATAATATCCCTTTATATTTATTATATTGCTAACATTGTCATGCAGGCGAAATTGATGTCCAAGAGTCATTAATCATAATGCTTGTATATATATTTTGTTTTTAAGCCAATTTCACAATAAATTATAAGACACAATTAAACCACCGAGGCTCTCAAGATAAACCAAACCAAAATGGGACAGTATATCGATAACATGATGCATCAGTGCCCAATGCCTAGCAACAATGTAACATTTTTTTTATTGGGTTGCAAGCTTGATTTTGCAGCCTCTCATCTGTTAGAATATCAATATAAGAATATGCAAATTTTCGATAGTTCATACCCAATCAAATTATTCTGAAGGATCAGATTCGATGCAGAATTGTTTTCGCCTTCAGATTCTTTCTTAGTTTCAACACAAGGCGAAAAATATTTAAAATCTGTCATAGACATCCGACGGATGACTTTATTCAGCAACAAATCTTACTGTAGAGAGTTTGCAATTAAAAAGTACCTTAAATTAGCAAAGATGCAAATGCGGATAAAATCGAAACCTTGCAGTGAGGAAATGCGAAAGAATCTTACCCAGAGCGATTGTGTAGGTTTATTAGTTAAATTGCAATTGCCTGAATTGTATCACCCAAATAGGTCATGAATACAAATCAATTCGAATGCTAAATCTAAGGCCTACTCTTTGTTCAAATTTCAGAATTTGAACTAAGTTATGTCATAATCGCTGTTTCTTAAGCAACTAAATGTTTGGTAAGCATTGACTAGCAGTAGCTTGAATCACAAAAATATTTGAAAGACAAAAACGTCGGGTCCAGAAGACTACAAGTTAGCCACAAAACAAATTAAGCTAACAAGAAATATGATGTTATTATAAGAGATTCAAAATTCGGAAGTAATATGCCAATCGAAAAGGTATTACCGTCCTATATAAAAGTATCGCAGATTTCCAAAAGATTTATCATATTTCAAAATTAAAACCAATATGATTGAAATTTGCCTCGTCTGATTCAGAGCATCACCAATGCTCTGCACTGGCAGGATATTATATTGGTGATATCTATCTTAAAGAGATAAGTATGGATGAGTTGGGATTTAAAACTTTGTTACTCTTTTAGCATACGAACTATTTAATCCTTCTATTGTTGATAATCAACAATGTGCAATATTGTAAATTATTTTTACAGATTATTATAAAAATCAAATATTCAGTATTTGTTATCTCTGGTTTCTGATATATTATTGGAAAGTCTGCAAAAAAATTACTTCAAGCAAACAGAACATTTCAATGAAATTTTTTTATTTACATAACAACATTTTGGAAACCTAATTATCAACCACCACGGGATGTCTTACTGAATGTTTAATCTTATTACAACCTACTAAGCGAGCGTGGTTAATCTGTAATAATTGAATGCATCACTGTAATAATTGTAATAATTAAACAAGATAAACAATGTTTTAAATGTTGATTTGAACTCTTAATTCCATTACAACACAAAATAGAAATTGTAGAAGGAATATCCAATTCCTAACTTATAACTTTACTAATTAGGAAAAAAAAATCTTTTTTTCAAGACTATTGTTAAACGCTCGAGCAAGAAATACCGAAACTGATGACTGTGGGGTTTTCCGGAAGGACTGCCTCCGATGAACAATCAAGTCAATGAATAGCGTTATTCCAAGCAGAGTTAAAACATGAATATTAATATCAAGATCGGTTTTCACTTTCATCTTTCAATATAAACAAATTTCAAATAGTCTGTTAAAGTGCATTATCATTACATGAAATTCGCCTGAGAATGCCAAGGTTGAATTCTATTCAATTTTCATTGAGCAATTTGGACAATCGTGTAGTATCTTATTAATGAGTCAATATATCACTACGGTGTTTTATAATTAAGATACAGACTAAATGAGAATGATTATAGGAACCTCAACAATGCAGATTACGAGATATTGACGGAGTACGCAACATTTATTGAAATAATATTTGTTTTCATGTGCAAGTGTGTTCGCTGAATATTTCATAATATTACTTGAGTTCAAGTAAAAACACAATGTATTCCCTTAAAAATTTGAATTCTATCAGGCATTGGTGTTATAAATTGTGCCGCTAAGTACAGGCATCAGTAACTCATGCTAGACACACATCATATTGGGAATTCATTCTTGCAAAATAAAATATACAATACATGTCTATCATTATACATACTGGTAATTATAATGGTATATCGATGATCCATGTTAGGTAAATACATATTTGAATTTAAATTGAATTCATTGTTAAATATAGCTTCCAGGATGTGGCTCAAAATTGATATGGATTTCCGGTTTTTTTTCCTTATTTTGTTTGAGTAACTAATTTTGATGAGAAACAGAATACCATACTTTTATTTGCAGTCACATATTTAAATATTACACAAATAAATATATCTGACGAGCATAGGGCATGAAAGGATGTAGAGAAACCTAACAGAATTCCAGCTATTCTGCTATTTAGACACCATCCATCCGAAGAAAACTTAGCTAATGGACAATATTATATGATATCCATGGCAAACATAACTAAATGTCTTGATTGGAATATATATATGGGAGCAACTAGCAACCAAACTCTATAAAAATATTCAAAATCATCAATACTATCATTAAAAATGTTATCAACATTTTGGATACCTGAAGAAAACCACTGTAGTAAAATAATGTGACATGATAGCTGTGTGCCGAAGGTACAAGGGAATAAAAAAAAATTGTATATCAGTATTGTGTAATCAAGTCATGGACAACATTAACATTTTTCACACTCTAAAGCGGTTGTGAAATATGATCTCCCACCACATCAAAAAAATAAATGCTGATTGTTTTAGTCAAATATTTGAAGATTCAATGGAATGGACACAGTATTCGATTGATTGTGAAATCATAAGTTCCAAAATATCCCAGTATTAGTTAAAGAAACAATGGATATGTCAGAAAAAATGAAAAAGAAATAATATGCATGAAAAATTGAGACTGAGAATGATATGATATATTTAATAGCATGACCATGGTAAGAAAAGCTATAAATGCAAAAAATGTTTTTGTTTTTCTATGAGTCCTTGTATGTATTAATTATAGAGTTTGAAAATTTTCATTATCTTCTTCTATACCAAAGTCAGAATCACCTTTTTCCCAACTCTGCCTTTGATATATTTAACATTGTATATACAGCTATACAGCTATATACCCACACAATATCCAAAATTTGAATATAAATTTCTCCTCTGATCAACACAAAAAAAGATTCATTCCCATAGAACTCAAATATTCACAATTTTTAAGAGAATCATTACTTGGACATCACTTTGTACAAAAACTCAAAAGAGAATGACCAAGGGATTTGGCAAAAGGCCAGGCTTAACTCTTCTAATTTATTAAATATGAATCAACAGCCTTTGGATTTATAAAAATGTTAAGATTTTCCATGAATCCAAGTCAGAATCTGAGACAGTTTAAGATTCTATTTATAATCACAGACAGATTGAATTTTCTCTTTGACTATTTGCATCAACATAACGTAGATATATTACAGTGGTACTGATATTAAAAAAAAATCAATTCCAACTTCAAATACAGTGTAACCAGAACAGAACTATTTAAATGACTTCAAAAGAGTTAACTTGAAAGAAAAAAATATTTGCATATAAATGGGCTTGGTCAACCTTCATGTATCAACTAATTAAATCAAGGTTTCATTCACACCGCATCCTTTCAACTTTGAATCATATTTGTATTTAAAAGTGAAAACAATTATTCTATTTTTGTCTTTCAACATGTTTTATTTACCGTAGTGTATGCTACTGATGGATAGCGGGACGAGGCGCAGTCAATCTGCGGCCACCATTTAACAAAATAATGTTTCGAATTAGGATATATAACAGCTGCAGCAAGAGCAGTCACAAATTTAATGATAAATGAAAAAGATGAAAAATTTAAAGAAACTGATAATTGATTTTAATTGACAGAAACAAATGTAAAATACAGCATATTTGAAAACTTGAACAAATCAGAATGTTCTTGCCTGCAAAGTAGCGCTAACATAGATCATCCTTTGTTTCTTCTCTGCTTCATCTCAAATCTTGGATCTTGAATCTTTTCCCTTTACTAATATTAACTAATGTGGTAATCTGTTACTATTCTCCTGATTCTTAACTACCGTACTCAAATTCCTAAACATCCCTAATAACTGATATGCTTCAATCTCCCTTTTATTTCAGCTGCTGAATTTCGTTTTCAATGAAAAATGCACATGAATTTGGGTGCAATTCTTGATGATTAAAAAAATATGAAAGCTGCTTGAAATTGTAGCCGAAATGTATCAAATTTTTCACCAAGCATTGACTATGGCATCATATCAAAAATGTTTTTCGTCAACATTAACCAAAATCACAAACGATTACGGCTCAAACCGCTTATATTTATTGAGCATATTTTGAAAGTGCCACTAAGACACATTCTACATATGACCCATGCTTGACAAAAAGATAGATCATTCCACACACTAACAAACTAAAAAGAGATATATTTTATTAGTTACAAAAATATTTTATGGCTCCTTTTGCTTATTTTATATGTAACCCAGTAGGGATATCTTTCTAATTACAATGTTATTCCTCCAATCATGTCAAGATACAAGTTCGTCTTATCTAGTTCAAATTGAATCAGGTAGGTAGGTAGGTACGGTAGGTATTTTTTATATATTGAGACATTTGCAAACAGCCAAATTTAGTCCCATAATTTCTGAAAATAAAAATTCTATTTAGGTAAGCTTATCAATAATATAATCAATTTCAATCAGAATTCTCGAATATTATATTTGGATGAGAAAATATACAATATAGATCAAGGATTTCAAAAGAATGAGGTACCAATTTACAATACCGATAACTTTATGTTGTTGGTGTGTGGAATGCTCGCACTATTGTATGTTGAAGAGATTGAAAAGAAAAATCAAAGTAACTTACGTATCTATATTCCCAGGTGTTGATGGCTTAGCATCTTTCCGAAAACAACACCCCATGGTTGTGTCAAATGCTTCTAAATGTTAAGAAAATAATGAAGTAATTTTGAGATCTTTGGGGCATTTTTAAATTAATTTAATAATCTATAATAAACAGGAGAGACCATGGAGTTTCCTGATACATACGCACTTAAAGATCTTGGTCAATGCATACCGGTACCAACATGATATGATTAAGCAATAAGAAAGGGGCAAACTTGTTTAAGATCAATCCACTATCTTACCATCAGCAACTCTATAGCAATTGATTTACCATCTAAACTTTCATTTTGGTAAATTTTTCTACTGGTGGCAGCTATTTTACCTTGGGGTTCTGTCAGAGCAATAAAGTAGCTGTCAAGGAAATATGTCGTAAAAAAAGGGACTGATCTATTTGACGTCCATGTCCATGCTCTATAATTCTATGAATCATAATTGAGCAGAAATATTTATATTAAATTCTCACATTGAGATACAAAAATGCTATACTTACAGCCTCATAAAATTTAAGTTCCAAAAGCAAATCTCCGAGAAGGCAGTTGCCAAAAGTTGTCTTATCTCACGAGAAAATCGAAAATAATTTTGCAAAAGTCACATCAAATTAAATTAACTGCATAAATATAACTAAAAAATCTGAAAATTGAATAGAAAATATAGAGATCTTCTTTGAGTCAACTTACTAAAAAAGGAGTACCAGTACACTACAAAAAAATAATAAAAAATTGTGAGCATTTCTTCATGGTAGTAATCAGGGATGCCCTTACAACAGCCAGGTATTTGATATTCCAATATTCTGACCAAAAGTAATTTCATTATCAGTTATTCTTAAATTGATTCACTCCGCAGTAAACTCATTATATGCTTTAGTTCGCTTTGTGAAATTTGACATAATTCATGACTTTGCTGCGAAATAGACAAAACACAGTCGAATGTCAGTAATTTCATTTTATCTGAAATGCTGAAAAATTCTTTTGTTTATACAGTGAATTCTAAATACCATTCAAACTAAACTATACGGACAATATTAGCAGTACCCAGTACCGTGTATTGAACACCAACTATTACAATCAAGCAGGCATAAACTATAAAAACAGTAACATAGAATAGGAGGCAACTCCTATCAAGTTATGAATACATTATACATGAAACAAAACATCCAACGTTAGTAAACTACGTCACAGCATATTAGTCATTTTATTAACAAACGATTTAAAGCTGAAACAAACTTAACAGACTCAATTTATCACCAGCCAGGTTTGTTTATGTATATTTTATTATACATAATAAAATTCATAAAAAATACATAAAAAATTCCATAGAGATAAATTTCATGAAGTACATACTAACGTACTATACCATACCAGTACGGAAGGTATCTTATGATCTTTAATATTTATTTTTTGATATTGCATAAGAGTATTCTAAAACATGATTCATTATCAAAATGGCATCAGCATATCTTATGCAGTTACAAATTTGTAACAGATTAAAGTAAGGTACAGTATTTTGTGTGTGTTAAGAAAATATCAGTCAGAGATATACATTGCATGGCTATCATAATAATTTTCCAGCTCCTTTCAAAACAAAATTTAATAAAGAAAATGGTTATTGAAAATTAGATAATGTTTTGAAAATGCCATTTTTTCAGGTGTCCAGAATTCTCATGTCAATAACATTGCAGATAAACCAGAACACTTTTAAAAAGATCATCAATACTGCATTTGCAAGTGTTTTACACTTACAAATGATATATGGCTCGACCCATTATATACCTTTTAAAGTCATATTAGTTATCAGTACTGTTCAAGGTGAGCCAATATTATCAGCCACAGTCTTCGGTTGATCTATGCGCATTTATATATATTTATATATATGTTTGAAATAACCATACAGATTTATACAAGACAATAATGCTTTTTACTAAGAAGCATTTTTTCAACATTCTTCTTGGTTAAGACAGTCCAAGTAACTGTTGTATTTTCATAAGATCTGTTAATTGCGTCTATTTCACTCTATCAAGTTATGCTATTTCTGCGATCAACAAAAACTTATACCTCAACTTCAGCAGTAACCAGGGACTTCCCTAAGATATTGGTAAGCAGTATAGAACGTCAGCAAACAAAAAAGCTGAAATATCGGCATCGGTGAAGAAAAATTGATATCAATCAGCCAAGTATACAGCTACAATATTGGTCTTTTTAGTTAATTTCCTTCTGATGAAAGCCAATTAAATATAAAAAGTTCTTCGAACCAAAATATTCCTTCAAGAGTTGCACTATTTCTAAACATAAGAACTTTTTGATTTAACTGAGGGTATGGAATCGAATAATATGATAAGGTTCTGGAATCAGGAACAAAATCAGTGAATTCGGAGAGTGTTAACCCTTCGAACCTACATGGTTCTCAACATGCTTATTAGATGCTCTAATCTCGAGTGACTTTTGCTCTCCTACTATATTCATATTGTTTATTCTATTCAATTTCAAATTGTTCTACACAAATGCATTGAAATCCAATAAAAACTAGCTTCTATTTTAGACATATATGTACGATAACTGGAAAGTGGGTGCCACAGATGGACCATCCACAAATAAGCAAACCCAGGTTTATGTTCGAATAAATTCAATAAACATTTTATCCTTGAACATCAGAACAAATATGAATATAATAAATACAACTGTTAATGAAACAATGCTAAATACTTTCATATAAAATATCTAATAAGTCACTTCCTGGTAGCTTGCTATGCTAACTATATAACACATATTGTTGCCATAAAGTAAACACCATCACCAGCACGTTGAAACACCTTGATAACCCTGATATTTCCAATATGATGGAATGAAGAAAATCTGTGAAAAATCACATCAACCTACTGAAACTTTGTTTCCTACCACAGAAAATTATCCTATTTGATTTGATCCTAAACTATCCCAAGGTATTTTCTGCTATGAGCCATGTTATATGGCTGGGTAATTGGATTCGGTGATTCAAAGCTCAAATTATTCGAATCATTCAATAGCGAATCATTCATAGGAAGAAAAACCTGCGAAACAAAGTGAAATTTTCATTTTTAAAAATAAAATGCAATCGATTTTGGTCAAGTTTGACCAAAATTGATTATATTTTGTCATTAAAATGGGAAAATTGTTTCTATTAGACATGGGAGTGTGAGATGAAAATATACATTATAAACTTACCTATTTACAGGAAATTGGCGATTCTATAATATTTGAAAAAATTATCTGAATCAGATTTGAATTCCAAATTATTCAGTTTTGCCAAGCCCTAATAACAAGGAAGCATTTAATGATTTTTGTGCCAAAATGTTAGGTTGTTAGGTTAAGTGCCCACTGAACCTCATTTGAGGTTACAAGTGATGACCACGTACGTATCTTCAACTGTTAATGAAGAAAATATTCTACATTTACAAGCTAAGTTCATAGCACTCAAGGGAAAAATCAGAAAATAGGAATGTAGAGTAGAAATGTGATTCAAGATCCGGCATGGACACATGCACGCCCAAACCAGTGGATAATTAACAAATAAAGAAGTCTAATTTAGAGACTAGGAACACATGCTAAGAATGCAACAGGGGTTGGGAAATCAAATAAAAAAACTTTAGAGGAGCAAACGGCTGAAATTTGCTATGAGCATCACTTTGTATATTCAAATGCCAATACAGTAGAATGATCTTATCAGTGATAGCAGACTGGGCTGTCGCCTCGGTATCAAAACATTCGACTTCAACTCAGACTCCCCAGTTTGTGAAACCACCGACTCAAGACTCCTCTATTGCTCAATATCAATTTTATGTTCCACAAAATTAATGAAATGTATAGTAGAGTAGATGCAAAGCCTGAAAACAAGCTGGAATAGCTGTAGTTGATATTGTTCATGTATGGTTACAATAAATGACAAACACTGGTCAACAACAGAAATCTGTCAAACTTTCAAAGATTGTACTGTACTTAAAACTTACTTATTATTTAAAACAAGATTTGACTGCAGCAATTTCTTTCCGAAAACAAAAGCTTGAACTTCAGGCTTTTGCTCTCAAAAACAAAATTGCATCAGTCGAATCAAACTACCGGGTATATGGAAATACAAAAATAGCATGTTCTCGTTCCACAGAAATATAAGTTTATTGTAAGCTTTCATTAGAACATAGTCTAACTTCTTCAGACAAGATTAAAGTGTTTAATCACTTTAATCTTGTCTGAAGAAGTTAGACATGTTCTAACGAAAGCTTACAATAAACTTATATTTCTGTGGAATGAGAACATGATATTTTTGTATATTAGCTTGATATTATCTCATTTGTGTATCCTTGTGAATTCTCTCACACACGGATTCAGGATTGTAAGGAAGGAGGAGGGATAGGTAGTTCATTGCAAGACATCAACGAATCACGTATATGGAAATAGTATAATAATATAATAATAATAGTAATATTATTATATTTTTTCTCATTATACTAATGTTAACCTTATCTAATGCACTTATGTAAAACTTCTCCTTCGATTGTAGCTGGTAGTACGGCAGTTGTTGACAGACCACTGACTACATGTTACCATTTTTCTCAGAGAACTTCATTTTATTAACTTATATAGAAACATAAATAACCATCCGCACAGTTATGTGTGTGAAGGTAATATGTAGCATTTTATTAGTATGGAAGCATTATAATTATGATAACAGGAGTCGGAGTCTGGAGAATTTTACAGACTCCTAAACTCCATATCCCTGATGACAGATCAACAGAAATCGGGTCTAGTGTAGAGCCCAACCAATATCATTACCAATATTTTGACCACCGATAACCGATATTTTATTTTTACACTAAACTCCCGAACAAAAGCAATAAATTGAAAAACGTAATAAAAGAACATATTTATTACAAAATAAAGGCAAATGAACATGGTATAGCATTTTGATGTGTTACTAAGCATGCAGAAAGAGTGTGGATAATAATATTCCACCTTACGCGAACAACCTCTGCTGGGAATTTCCCTAGACGGAAGCAAAAATATTGTGCAATTTTTGCCATTTCAACAAAAAACGCATCATTTTAAAAGAATAGCGCTACGTAGCCGTATGTGTATTTTGGTTGGCCGATACTATGCATGCAGCAAGTCAATTCATCATGTCTTGCACGCACGAGATTTCTTCGAAAACTGCTTTTTTACAGACCGGACTGCCCCCCTCAAAATCGCAAAATCTCTGGGGCAGATTTTAATGATTTTAAATTCTCATCATGCAACAAATTCCAGGTCTAGTGAAGATTAGTATCGTACTATATTCCTGAATGTCATCAAAATTAAAACTGGCAGAATATTCTCATTCCAACTAGGGAGAGTCAATGCAGCAAGGATATTGTAACCAGAGTTAGAATGAGTCGCTTCCAACATGGAAAATATAGAATAATTATGATAACGCGGTACGATGACTACTATGATTTCAAGTATAAATTTTTTAGGAAAAAATATAATGGTAACGGTAGCCATACGTCAATAATTTGTGCCCTATAACTAGCGGCCACGGAGAAACATCTAAGAGTCATACGTCAATAACAATGGCTTTTATTGAGTTTTTTGACTACTATGAAATGACATTTAGCATGGCCAAGTTCAGAAGTTATCACTAAAACAATATGATTAATATGAGTTGTCTGCAGTTGGATCTAGCTTCAAATCGAAATGGCATTGCTCATACACGATTTCATAGTTTTAAAATCACAATGCTCGATTTACGTGTGACCAATCAAAGGACAGGTGCTATAGAATTTGCTAATGCTGCGCCTGTTGTCCGGCCGATGCAAGTCACACGATTGTCAGAGAATGTTCATAACAATGTCCAAAATGAAAGCGATGATTGTCAGGGTTCTAATTTTATTTTCGATAAAATCATTGATATTATTACGATCATTTGGATATATCTTTAGAACATATTTGCAGCGACGTTGGAATTGCATCGGTCAATTTTCTAGTTGTTATTGACCTGGAATCTACTTCAATGTTAAGAGAATAACGTGTATTATTTAAGATGGTCTGTGTTACAAATATATGACAGAACAGTTGTTGATCATATGGCATCGCATAGCTGGAAAAGAATGATTGTGTAAAAACAGGTCGTGATTGTCTCTGCAAACTTTAACCGTTTATAACATTAAATATGCAAAAATATTAGAGACTATTCCACAGTACGCATTTGAGGGATCTCATACACTGAACAACTTTGCCGCACCCTGATCGCACTACATCATCACAGAAAAATAATTTTAAAATATATGCCCAATTCATGAAAAACCTAAATGAAACAAATATTTTTGAAGTAATTCCTGTTTTACAAAAGCTTATTAACGACAGAAACGATTTTCATTTCTTCAAAGTCTAAATCAAGTTTGATGATACCTGTTATTCCACCCGAAAAGAAGCAGAATAAAATGAGACGCTTTATCACAATGTGCTTAGTCTCTCGATAAAATCCTCGCTGTTGGCATTCATGCTTTTCATGACAAAAACATGCCGCCTTTGATGTCATATCTTTGCTGGCGTCCTTCTTTCCCAAATTCCTGCAATCGAATATATTAATCTAAAATCTAAATTACGACCGACTCACTTTTGGCAATTGCAAATACTCAATATGTACTGAATCTCGACAATGCGAAGCGGTCAACAAAAAAGAAAGACAAAATCATTCTGTCGATTAAGTGCTCGCATTTTTTAAGAGAAGAGTAATTTTCTGTTGTTTGTACTTCGTCACTGGTCTCTCTTTTCAATAAAGCATAATTTTTCCCTCTTATTTATCGGCTGAGGGCATTTGGTTTGGGAAACGTAGTCGCCAAGATTCTGCCACGCTGTGATAAACTATTTGCTAGACTACCGGTATTTAATCTTATACAGTACAGAGTATAGGAGTTGCCCCCCAATGCCGGAGCCCACCAAGAAGGGTCACATTTCCACAATTTTAAGGTAAAAAAGCGTTCACAATCCATGAATTTTCTGTTTACAAACACAGAAGCAGGGTGTCTATAACAATGATTAGGCTAGCCATGCTGCTTCCCAGGCAATTCGTACCCTAGTCAATTCAGAATTCGTACCAGTATGTTTTCGGTGGGTCAGTTCGTACCGGACAGAATGACACATAACTTATTCTAGGTCAACTCGTACCATGATGAAATTTGCAATTGATTGACTGCGAAAAGTCGTAAATGGCTGATCTACCCAATAGGATGAAATAAAATTCAATCTCAAATCATTGAGCAGTCATTTCAGTTCGGAAAGGGAAAATTTTCTGGATTTCAAGTGCCTATTCTGTATTACCGGTACCGATGAAATAACGTTAACTATCTACATTTTTATAGCTGATGTTACAAGAAAAAATAATTTCATTCATTTTTCTATTACGGTCACTACCAGTTTCAGATTGGGAATGTGTGTTCTCAGGGCCCAGCCCAGCAGGTCAGCTAGGTACGGTACAGGGTAGGGTTTAAAACTGAAAATGTAAAGTTAAGTTACAATGCAGAACGTGACTTCTGGGACCTCTGACAGTCTGAGCTTGTGAACACGTTTTACGTTATTTCAGCGTGTGCACATTTAAAGCAAACATATCATCTAATCTTAACTTCAGAAACAATACTTCAAAAACAGAAAAGGAACCTCGCCCAGCGCCCGGACGCGGGGAGGGCCGGGATCGGGAAGCTCACTCAGTACTATTTTGCTCAATGAACGCCCTCCGGCGACGGTGTGCGTAGTCATGCATAGAATTTTTTTTATATACGGTAAGCCACGCCCCCTCTTATGTCAGAGGCATATAGTTTATTTCGATACCTCAGTCGACACAAAAGAGATACAATACAAACAAATAACACACTATAAAGTTGCTTACTATTCCGTGCGCAGAATGTCCTTCAAGCTATATAGGAATCATACTTGGAGCAAATTTATCTGTATTCTTGTATTTATCATATTTTAAAGCTCCCATCCTTTCCCCCGTTCTTTAGAACTCATTTAACTTGCCAGAAATAAAGCTTTGCTTAACTTTTGATAAAATAATTCTATATTACTCGTTATTTTACTTCTGTTCATTAGTGCCCTGACGAAATGGGCTTACGAACATTCAGCAACATACACCGTTTGCTTTCACTGACTCTACTTATTTTATTTTCTAACGTTGTAGAGTTACTAGGAAAGCAAACAAAACCTAAGGGAGAGTTTAAGATGTCCAAGAAAAGGTTTTAAATAAAGATTCAAAGACAGAAACACGCGTTCCCTTACATCGAATCAAAAAATATTCGTATTCGAAAGGTATAAAAATCTTATTATTAGGCTAATACTTAATCAATACATACACAAGGCAACCCCCATCCCAAAAAAAGTTTAGAGAACTTGGCTGTGCTTATTTTGTTCTCTAACATTATAGAGTTATCAAGAAATTGCAATAAACCTAAGCTAAAATTCAAGATGTCCAAGAAAAAGGTTTTAAATGAAGATTCAAAGAGAGAAACATGCGTTCCCAAGGCGAGAGTTTTTCCTTTCAAGATATTCACGACTAGACGGCCTCTGACGCTATTTTCGTTTTCACAGTGGTTTACGACAAATTATATCATTAAAACATGTTTTTCAGCAAAAGTCTCACCGTGTATTTGCGAGATACTCACACCTCTCCACTGTTAAATGTTCCTCCGCCGCCGCTAGTTATAGGGCACAAATTATTTTCGTGTGGCAGGCGATATACAGCCGAGCAGAGAAAACATACAAACGTTACTTTGCGTCCTTCTTGTTTCTCACCATATCTGAGATTCTAACTTTGAAACGCTTATACAAAGGCTCTGAAGGAAACATCGTGTAGATCCGTGTATTTTTATTTAACAATTCGCTAAAAAAATAATCGGTATCAAAGCGGCCCACAGTACACATGAGGTTCCCAACCCATGGTATAGAACACGGCTATTCGGTTGGCGGACCGCAGTCCAGATCCGATTCTTTGAATGCTCATTTCGAGTATTAGTAATATCGCCTTTGGAAGAATAACATGGAAATTAAATACGAAGAATCTAAAAAACGACACCTCTTTTTATACACTCCAATATGGCAGTTCAGTTCTGCTATAAGGAATGTATTCTGTTGGGGTGCAGTTGCTGTTTTTTTTTAATTTATGAAGCTCTGCGTTATATCAGTGATCGCTAGGTTTTTTGGGAAGCTGCTTCTAACCTCGCTTATTGAATTTACATTTGAAGTACAAGTCCCACGTCTCATTCCCGCCCAGGTGTTAAATCAAGCGACGTAGCAATGATATAATAGCCCGAAACTTTTTCGTTTAAGGTTGTTCAGCTATTTTAGGGCTTTTAAACTCGAATTTGCATCGCTTTACCTTGATAAAAATGCTAGTATTCCGTTTAAACCGAAGGTCGCTTCTTAGGAAGCTAGCCAGATTTCGAGAGTATTCATTTTGTGGTGCGTAAGACACGATTTCTATTTGAGCTAAATTCTTTGTGGATCGCATCTGCGAAAATTCGAGCCATTTGTTGGGCAACATTCTACGTGTCCCCAAGGGAGCTACAAAAAACGCAAAATAAACTAGAATTTTATAGAATTATTACTGTTTTTGTCAATGCCAAATGCATCCAGGCGTTTTTGTTCCTAACTTTCAATTCGGAGTATCGGAAATGAGAAATTTCATTTCTCCGGAAATTTTTAATATTATTGGTTAAACCCCGCTTTATCTTCTATTTATTTTTCACATTTTTTTGTATCTTCTAATCTTGATTGCGATATACATAGGGTTTATAACTGACGAAACCAGACTACTTTCGAAAAGCACCATGGGCGTAGCGGGTGGTGGGTCATGACCCACCCAATAATTTAACAAATGGGGACGGATATGCTTATATCCCTCCAATATTAGCATTCCTTTATAAATGGAAAAGCGCATAATATGAGAATGGTAGAGCGGTGGTGATGATAAATAGTGGTGGGATGAACGGATAAGCACTGTCTTCACGAAAAAATCTAGCATGAAGCAATATTTAGCATAATAGCAGCATCTACAATACCAAAAGTACCACAGTGTTCAGTGCTCTAAGTACTACAGTGTCGTCACAAATAATTCTCTCACGGGGAAAGCATGTACGTTGGGGTAGGACTACATTTTTATCCTGTGTGATAAAAATTAATTCACTTGTGATGTATCTAATTTTCAATACAGTTTATGTGAATTTGAATCATATCTGTTTAGTTGGTAATTTCTGAGCTATCGCTATGATTACGTGATCCTAAATTGGTTGATTACTTTGTTTACGTCTGGCTCACATGTTGCCTTGCATTGAGTCAATATGTACTATTCAATGCACTCTGTGCTTAGCTGTATAAGAGTTGGTTAAAGTCTAGCCTTGATTCTAGAGTTGTAATTTGAATTGTTTACTGCAATAGGTTACCACATCCTGCGGGAGAGGAAAGCCGAGAATACAACTTAAACATATGGCAAACAGGACCTCTCGTGAAGATACCAGTTCCGAATCGTGGTGAATGTTTTTTCGCTAATAATATTTCTCATTTTGCCTGTACATGGACCCGGTTGGTAAAGTAAGCAGTGCTTATGTGGACCACGATGCACCGGCGAGGCGCCCAGGAGACCTCTCGCATATAATCATCATCCCTAACGGGATTCGAAACTGCGTCTTGACGGTCAGAGATGCGTAGCTCGAAACGTATTCCCAACGTTTTATCGATTGAGCTAACCCGGCTACCTAGTACATGGGTTTTGTGCAGTCTTATTCGAAGGCATGAATATAAGAACGTTTTCATTGTGCATTTTTGCATCGGGTATGTCTGGTACAATTTAAATTATCTTCACATTTCTGAATAATCCTATTTATTTGTTCATACCAGACAGACGTACTCCCGACATGCCTCGTAGTCTTTATCTTGACTTGACTTTTTTTTTATAAAATATAACTTCTAATTGAGATGAGCATAAGCTAACATTCAACTTCAAACAGCCTAAATATATCATAATATCCTGATGTTTCTGCTTTGACAATATAGTGATGGTTACTGGTTAAATTAGTTGCATAGTTGGTCGCTAACGCAACTTGGGGGGGGGGTATTTTATTTTCATAAATTTTTCTCACGCCTGGGGCGCGCAATTACTTTTCCCTGATTAATTTATCATTATTATGAATTCTGCTTATCTTGTCGATTTAGCTATCACAACTTTCGTTGTAACCGTAAAATGCCTTTAGAATATGACGTCATAAAAGAACGGCTCATATGTTTGTCCACTTTCCCCCAATCACAAAGTCCCAGTTACGCTACTGGGAAGCACGCAGCATGTATTTTTATATACTGTTCACGATATGCCAGTATTTTTAGCCGTCGATGCGGAGTATTTTGGAGAAATTTGCGCTGTGGGTGCGATGTTCAGTATTCCTCTCACTGTATATTAGTTGAGCGGGTCATTCCTATATGGAATGTTTTCCAATTAGGGTAAAGTTGCTGAAACCACATTTGAAGTATCTCCTCATCAATTGAGTGGCTGGTATTTGGTTCCTTTTAGGCGCTGCTTACGACTGATATGCATATTGAGGGAGAATTCTCTCTAAGCAATACTTGGAAAATACCAACTAGATTTTTCGTTCTACAACCAAAAATTGTGATAATGTACCCATTATGACGAAATCCTGATTTTAAATGAAGAAAATCTAACTTTTTTATAATATAGCGAGTCGTGAATGACAATTCGTTTACTCTTATCACCCGTTATTATATATCACTCTGAATACCTAAAGTATCAAATCCCAAAATATGTTGCTAATTTTTCAACTTGTTACTAATAGGAAAAAAGAATCATGGCCACCCTTTTATGACTAACAATGCAAACCTAACATCTGACTCAGACAGATTTCACCGCGATCAGATTCTCGGTTACTTCTTTTATTTATTCATTCGTGATCATGGGGTCCATATGAAAAGGAGGCAAGTTGTCATTTCGATATTTTACTGTTGTTTTTTGGGATTTCGTGTTGCAATATTTTATGGATTTATAAATAAGTTGATACGCTGATTGCCCTTTGTTTTTCTGTGAATCCCTTAAATCGAGGCTGGAATACCTAGAAATTTGAAAATTGGCAATAATTTTCTCAATACGGATGACAGAAACATTTCCCATTTCAAGATATAGGGTAAAAATCGCCGAGATCAAAGGTCGGAGAAGGGAAAACAGGTTTTTGCCAGTAATCGTAATACTGAATTAAAAACTGAAGTTGCAAATTTTTACACGTGTTACTTAGCCCAGCATCCAAGAAAGCCAAATTCCAACAGTGATACCCGTTGTTGTTGCCTAAATTTAAAAACATTCACAAAACGCATAATGATTTGATGATATTTCTAATGAGCATCATGAGGTGTTCAGGTGTTAAATATAAAGGGATATATATTTATGGGATTACTGCCTTGTCGTGGCGGATGGGTTTATTACCTTTGTAATCTACAGCGCTATACTGATTAGAGATATTCTCTCCAGGCAGGGCAACCCTTATCAGGAAGTTCTACAGACAGAAGGTAAACCAAACGTAACCCAAATCTCAAGAAGTGGTACAGAGTTCATACTCTCGTACAGGGTAGATATCACTCATTGCCTTCATGGATGGCAGTTCAGTTTGTTTGGAATGTTTCCTGCTCAGCGTGCAGTTGCTGTTTTTTTTCACATATTCTGAAGCGCCCGAATAAAGCCAATGGCCCCCAGTCCCGTGTATCCCGTAATAGGGGAGAGGGTGTTAAGAATCTCACGGCCAACAATTTTTCAATTTATGTTTCTTACGCCCCGGAGCTCAATCCTGGAATCTCATCTTCTGATTTCGGGGTTCAGGGTTATTTACCGCTCATACGCAAGGATTCTCCAAGGCGCGGCACGGACTTGCTGTCTACGTTCGTAGCAATCTGCCTGTAGCTCGTGCATTTGCCTTTGAGTCTATATCACTTTCGTACCTGTGCTTGCGAATGTCGCTTCTGACATTCTACGTCATTCCTATTCTTCGTATACCATTCCCCATCAACCCAGGATTGTTCTGTCCTGGAAGAAATCTCTTTACAGATGGACAAGATTTTGATGTCTTGTCCATCTGCCAAATTTTTTATAATGGGAGATTTCAATGACCACCACGATACTTGGTTAAATTCAGCTGAAAATGACTTGGCCGGAATAAAAAATTCATAATTTCGCCATTACTGAGTCACAGGCACAGATGGTGGTATATATGATCCCCGACAACCCGGCTCACGCTCCTTCCCGACTGAATCTTTGTTTTGTCTCAGATCCAGGTGATGTATCTTCCCTGGTTCCCCAGCCCTCACTGGGTACTTCCCACCCCGTCATTTTGCAGCTCAGATTAAAAAATCCGATTCCTATAAGTAAAGAGTCTCTTTTCACCGCACCAATCGGTTTCGGCGGCAATACTTTCCACCGCTATCGTCGACATTCCAACAGCGACTTTACAAAAAGGCTCGGAATAATTGTAAGAGAATTTTCAGAATTGCTAAAACACGATACATGGAATCAACCAATTCAAAATCTCAGAACAAAAATTGGGTTCCAAAGATTTTTGGAAAATAACAAATAAAGTAATAAACAGGAGTAAATTTAGTATCCCTCCTCTTTTAAATAGCCCCGAAATTTTGTGTTCTGCTAGAGACAAAGCGGAGTTGTTTGCCAGGATGTTTTCTAATAACTGCAGCCTTGGTTTGGTTTCTGGTACATCACCAACTAGTTTTCCAAATTGAACTGACGTTATAGTGGAGAAAATGTCAGTAAATCTTCTACGTGCCTCCAGAATGATTGCCAAACTGGATTCAAACATATCTCTCCGCCTTGACAAAGAATGCAGTTTCCCCAATGCATGGAAATGTGCAACGATTGTGTCGGCATTCAAAAACTGTGACGATCGAACTGATCCCATTAAATATCGTCCAATTAGTCTCTTACCAATTATCAATTAAAATTTTGAATCCATTGTTAACAAAAAATTTTCTGGACACCTGGAGTCGCTTTGTCTCCTCACTGACAAGCAGTATGGTTTTCTACGTTGTCGCTCTACTGCTGACTTGTTGACAGTAATAAACGAACGAATATTTAGTGCTCTTGATCGTTGTCGGGAGGGAAAGTCGGTTGCTCTAGACATTTCTAAAGCGTTCGACAGTGCTTGGCACCAATGTCTGTTGCAGAAAATTAGTATGGGAAATCGTATGGGATTTCTGGTCAAGTTTTTTCAATTATCGAATCTTTCTTATCCAATCACAAGATTAATGTTCTTTTGGACGCATAACGTTCAAGAAATTATTCAATTTCATCCGGTGTTCCTTAGGGGTCGATTCTTGTTCCAACTTTGTTTTTAGTATATATTAATGACTCGCCTGATAATTTGATATGTGATTGGGTAATTTACGCTGACGATACAACTCTATATTCTTGTCTCAACAAAAAATCCTTCCCGGAAGTACGTCTAGCTCTGGCAAAATCGCTTGAGTGTGATTTGGCCACAGTATCTAATTGGGGTACTCTTAACTCGGAGAAGACCAAAGTTCTATCAAGTAATCGTTACAGTAATACGAATGCAACTCAAATTTCATTATCTGGTACTGTTCTGGATAAATCTGAATGAATTCTGAAATATTCGTCTCGTTGGATTCACACTGTCTAAGGACATGAGTTGGAATGAATATGTCACTAGTATTGCTAAACAAGACTCGATGAAAGTCGGTTCTCCATAACGAGTTCGCTATTATCTCACTCCCGAAATCATTCTCCATTTTTACAAATCACTGATTCGACCCTGCATGGAGTATTGCTGTCACATTTAGGGTAGTGCCGCTGTCACTGTTATTAGCATGCTCGACCGTATTCAACGGCGTGTGATCAATATGATTGGCCCTAATCTTTCTTCCGGACTACAGAGTTTGCCACACCGCCTCAACAATGCCTCATCCTGTTTATTTTACAGATATTATAATGGTCTTTGTTCAAGGAATGTTTCAGCTCTCGTTCCTCCGAACAAAATTTTCAATCGGTAAACACGATTGGCTACCAATTCGCACCTATTCACTGTGGAGATTCCACAACGTCACAAACAGTTTTATGCAAGAAGCTTTTTCCAAGAATCTCTAAGCTTTGGAATTCCTTGCCTTCTCGCTGCGTTTTTGATCGTGTTGATCGTTTAGTGTTAGCTGCGCATGTTATATTGAGCATGACCCAAGGACGAGTTATATCCAGGAAGGTAGATCTTTTAAAATTATTGTTTCTTTTAAAATTCTGTCAGTTTGAAACTGATTGTCCTCAGGCCCAAAATTTGTGCTGTTTACCCACGATATATTTTGGGTTGATGGTTCGATTTTGAAACAGCACATGCGATAAGGCGGATCAAGCTATCTCTTGGAGGATACTTGGATATGCATTTGCCAGCATGGGGGCGAGTAAAGACTGGTGTGTTTTTTAGTTCGAATTAACTCTCAACTGACATTTTTGGTGAAAATCACATGTGTAGTAAAACAGATTAGAAGAAATCGGAATGAAAAAGGAATCTAGAAGGGTGATGGATTTGAAAAGAAAAAAAGGAAGGAAAAGGGCGGGAAAGTAGGGACAAGGTAGATTATTCAAAAATAAAACCAGAGTAAAGGAAAAGGTGGCTACAGTTGAAAGGGAAATGAAGAGAGAAAGGAATTATTTATTCATTATAACCAACAGTCAACTATTTCCATCTACGCCTACCGTACCACAGGCTGCACAAGACTGAATAAAAACAATTCGACGTTATTAAATAATAGCTATCATGCGGATTTAATTACCTGGAAGAAGAACCTGAATCGGCGAATAGAAATGTTTTATCAATCCAAAATAACAATAGATCGTCCCAACAGGTGAATTACTAAATATATAATTTGCCACCTATAATCAGGCGACAATGGATTATCTTCATGGGACATTTAGCTATGGCATATTTTGCAAATTCAATTATTTCAACTGGGGCGAAATGTCTGTGGGTTGTATTTTGCAAGCATGATTATTTTCAGTTTCAAATAATTTCGAAAATATATCATTCGTTAAAATTGACCAATTGGATATGTAGTTCTCTGCTGGTAACTGCAATTCCAGTGGAAAATAATTGACCTGCGATAATAAGGTGCAGTGAGTGGCACTTGCCCTTAGCGGTGTAAAAACATCTCACCACTTCTAATAATTGGATATTTATTTTTGCAGATGCGTTCCTACTTTTTATCATATACAAATTCAAGAGTGAACAAGTATATTTCTTGTCATATTGAAAGAGTTTGGTACTGCAGAACTGAGAGCGCACTCAGGTGGGGTGGTTTGAATAGGAGGGGAGATTTCTCATGGAGAGCATATGGTGTGTTCATAAAATTTCACGCTCCAGCTATATCGGAACTTCGGGAATTTCTCCAAAGGCATATTTAAAGCATGTGCGATTCCCATATCTTTCCCTCGTTCATAGATTCTTATGGTGATCATATGGTTTCGACAAATGGTTATCACAAACAGGACATGCTCTTAGCATGTGGTGACCATATAAATTTGTTAGCTGAATTGTTGTTGCTGCCATTTCCTCAAATTATTTCACAATTAAGCTGCATCACTTGAGATGTGTCTTCCGCGCACCCGTACAAGCAAAACACAGAAACAGTGTTCACCCACGATATGTTGCCAATACGTGATTTTTCAAATTAATCCTAAATGCTGAATGGGATTTGGGAAGTTGAGTTTCATTAGGGATTGGGTCCACAATTTCGGACCATGAGATATGATTTATTTTTGTGACAACGCTTTATTACGAACCGATATGAATAAGTTGTTGCTGTGTCTAGCAAGTTGGTTCATATTCACTTTAGGCATATCATTGAAAGATATTAGCAACTGACTAACCGAGAAAGAATATATCATTGCGGCGAGATCAAATTTTACCAAATCTTCGACGCAACAGTTTGCAAGAAACAGGATTCTCTCTCTCCCTCTCTCTTAAAAAAATAACTATTTTATATCACACAAACAACACAAATAGCCATTGCATGCCAAAGCTTTTCATTTATATACAAAACAATGTCAGGTTTATTGGGCTGTACTGACGGTATAAATTTTACTTTGTTATCGCACCATGTTTCTACATGGTTACCTCATTATAATTCAGGTGGTAACAACCCATATAGGTTGGAACAAGAATTTTTTTTGAAAACTCTACATGTTAATAACTTTTTGAATAAGATTCGGATTGAAAGAGCGTTGCTATTAAAATCTTGAGGACATCAATAAATGATGACTTGACTCACAGACATTTAAATATCGCCCTAGACATATGCATCGACAGTCAATATCAAGTATAGTATTTCAGTGAAGCCCACCTTCTTGGGGAGTTTTGTCATCGTCAATATTTTCCGGGTTTTGAGATCTATGTGTTCTATTTAACTTTTGTCCCATTACATATGTTTTCCACTCGTCGGTAACACTCTTTAACTAGTCGTGATTTATTTGAATTTCTAGTTATCCAATATTTCCTCTTGTTGGCGGGTTCCTCGGGAGTCCATTCTTGGTCCAACATATTAATGACCTTTCGGGTGGGCTGATCTGTGACTCGCTTCTGATAAAAAGTCTCTGATCCGACCCTGAATGGAGTATTCTTGTCACGTTTGGGGTTCTGCTGCTGGTACAGTACTAAACATGCTTGATCGTGTTCAACGATGAGTGATTTACATAATTGGTCCAAATCTTTTTCTGGCCTACAAAGCTTGTCGTAACGTTGTCTCACTTTGTTTATTTATTATGTGTTTGAACCGGTCAACTCCATTGGCTACACATTAACATCCATCCACAGTGTCATCAGAGGCTACCTTTATTTTAGATAACTATGGTGTCACAGATAATTTAATGCAAGATGATTTTTCAACGAACTTTTTCGATTTGGGATTCATTGCCTTCACATTACTTTCCCGATGATATAGATTTGCATCCTTTCAAAACTCGAGCGAATTCAAATAAAAAAATAGTCTGCATTTGATAACGACTTTAATTTTCAGTAAATCTCTGTGGTGATTATGCTGATAGTCATGACATAACAATGAATCACAAAAAGTATATCCGTTTTCAAATCCAATTTATTTCCTCTGGCTAATGCGTTCAGGTTCACACAATGTGGTGCTGAACTGAAATATGTATTTGAGACTTCAAGCTTCGGGGATGGTATAAAAGGACATGTGCGTATATATTACTAGATATTCTAGTTTTAAAATTCAATGGATGCTCCAACGGGATCAATGTAAGCTTTACAGAACATACTATGGGTCTCTATACTGTAACCGGAGTTGGTAAACATATACATATATATATATAAATACATTAAGGAAATGGACGCGCATTTTTCAGTAGAAAACTGTCAATTTACTTTTTTCGTCATCGAGTCGGGCCCCCTAAAGTTGGAGACCTTCCGCCGCCGCAGCAAATTAGGATACCATGAAAATACATTTATCATCCCCAACATTTTTACAGATCTAGCTAGGACAGTCATTTTATCTCTATTCCAATACGCCATTCTCGGGTATGTCGACATTTTCTTCTGCTGGTGCAAACCCTGGGGCACCTTCTATCGGAGAGTGTTGAATGCATTTCAAATCAATTACTTTCACCATTGTTTTGGACACAGAACACAACAAGTTCTACGTAATGTTCATTGCGTATGCGTGGATATTTTGATTGATTGGATTACCGCAGAAAAAGGGTTCAAAAACGATATCATGCCGAATGCGGTGCGTTCATACCGCCAAAAAATGCTTATATGTCAGCCATTTTTATAATATCAACGGATCCTTTTGTCGAGGATGCCTCCAGATCTCCTGTTCTCACTGCCAGTGGTATGGACTAAGCTGTGAGGGGTTTTTCCATTTGCAAACACCAGTCCATTCTTTGTATTTGGGGCCAAAATTCAACACCAACCGGAAAACTGCGCCTTTCGCGCCACAAGTAACTTCACGGCATCGAAAAGAATCCGTCGATACAGGCGAGCCGCCAAGCTCCCTAACCATGATTACGACGATGCGGTATGCGAATTATCATAGTTTCTTCAGTGAACCAACACCGTAAATAAAACAGTGAAATATGACGCTCGCATGACGACAACTCGTTTTTAGAAGATTGCTTCAATCATCAATCAGAAAAAAAAATCCGTACTGAGCCGCCTCCGGCCTTGCTTAGAATGAATTGCATTAAAAAGAAAAGGTTAACTGTCACAATTCGTTGGCTGCATGCCCGTTGCCCACTTCAAATAAAAACCGGTTAGCACGAGACTCATCAAACCGCACATTCTGAAGGTGATGATAAATTGATAAAACGACCACGCTAGAAAATACCCTATGATTTATATAACAATGTTGCGGATAGTCAAACAGTTTAGCATGCCGGATATAAAACAGTAAATTTATGATCATTTCTGTCCCCAGAGTTGTGCAAGATCAAGTCAGCAAAATTACTTCGAAAATCGATATAGGTCTATCATTGTTCTACAACCACTTAATATATTAACGGGTTGGCTACCCTGTATAGTTTTATTTTTTTCTAATATCTCAACTTTATACAGATGTGTTTATGAGCGCATTTATTCAAAACTTATGTACAGATTATATGCAAAATTCAAAAAATAATGATATTAAAACCATACATGATTGACAAATAACTGATGAAATTTGACGAATTATGGTCATATTTTTTCCATGCATGATTCATTAATAAAAAGTCAGTGGCAGTAAGAAGCATCTAAATTTTTTATTGTACTATATTAAATATCATAAAGAATAAAAAACCTATACAGACTTGAAACATTATTTGTAGTTGGAAACAAGTTATCACTGATTTCAATTCAGTATGTATTATAAGAACAAGAACTTAGTTTCATATATTCGGTTTTCACGCAATAACAGCAATAATATATTTCGTAATCATGATGAAAAAATAAGCGATGCCTGATATCAATCGAACAGATGTATACCAATACCAAGTAACATGTAAGGATGCCACTTTCAAATTTTCAGGATTGGAATCGATTAAATATACATTTCTGTAATTCTATATGGTCTAAAACATCTCTCCAATGTGCAATCTCATTTCGTCAAACACGAATCACAAATGGACTGCTCCTTAAGACAAGATTCATCACTAACTCAAGCTCAACCAAAACATCCTCACAAAACTTCCCCGTATACATAACAAAAATTTCATTAGTGTTGCCACCAGAGTGCATCTAAAAATATCAACCAAGTTAGTTGATGCGATTCCAATGACCTGATCCGATAATGAATATTCATAGAAGTGGCAACCTTAACGAGATTCCTAACACCAATCTAATAAAGTTTAATTTAAGTTTCAACTATTTTTTCTTCAATTATATTTCCAAAAGAATCGAAAACACGCAATTAGATTCAAGATGCTAAAAATAATTTGTGGCGCATTAAACCAAAAATAATTACAAAGATAAATTGTCTGTTTCAAATGCCCACGTACTACTTTGTTAATAATCTACATTTATAAAAAGATCAGAACTTTGGTCAAAAATTGTCCAGACCTGGCAGAATATATTCCCACATTTCAAAAAGTCTTGCAAACATAATCTCATTAGATTAATCATTACCTCTGGTTTGCCAAATGTCCAGTTGCTTATTGGAATTTTAAATTCTTTAATTTTTTTATGGTTGGACAACAATCACATAGCTACATATAAGCAACGACACTCTAATTTTTATGTTTGTTTCTCACCTGAAAGATTATCTAATATAGTGATAACACCAAAGTAAATACAGTGAAGTACAGGCGACACCAAAAATCGGGTTTGCACCAGCGCAATGGAGTCGATGGTTTGAGGACTCACAGATAAGATTGGAAATAGGAGTCTGTTAGTAAAAGAATCGCAGTCGAATATTCAAAAACAAACAAAAGGTGAAAGACAGGATATCTGTAGTTGGAAAATGCAGTTTGAGGTAAAAATTAGTAGCGAGTAGTGAAAATCAAAAAAATATATTTTTTTTTTCGATACAGTCAAAAACTTAAGCTCCATTGTTAAATTAGATTGTTTTAATTATCATATACTTACCCTGACATAGAAACCATTAATATTATTATCATTACATAAAAATGGGGTTAATGCATTAATCGTTTCCACTGGAAATTTAAAAATTCATGTTGCAGAACAAAAAACGAAAACACCAATACTGACCTTTTTTTAAAATTAAAGTTTGTAACCAATTTTTCAAACAAAAGTGCAAACCCAGTTTTTTTAGTAAACATGGCAGAATTAAAATTAAAACAATTAAGTATTGGTCAGTGATCCTTGGCCAGTGATCTTGATCAGTGATCCTTTACCTTGATCCTGACCTTTTTTTCAAAATTAAAGTTTGTAACCAATTTTTGAAACAAAAGTGCAAACCCAGTTTTTTTAGTAAACATGGCAGAATTAAAATTAAAACAATTAAGTATTGGTCAGTGATCCTTGACCAAGCATGTATTACCGGTATAATATAATTATAATATATAGTCATATTAGAGCTACGTAGTTAAAAAAATCACTCCAGTATTGAGGTATTTAAAATTCAAGGCAAATTTTCATATAGCGGTAGTATCACAATGAATATTGCCGTTTTATAATTGCTCCTGCATAATTGGTCGTTCTTTTGTTCATTAACCCAATCAGTTACGGCCAAGTACAAGTCGCATGTGAATCATGTCCTCGAGTTGTGATCCATCTGCGGCTCGTGCTTGACAAAATGAAGTTTCTGATACGGAAGAGTGGTTACCAACTATGGGAAAGTGTTAAAAAGTATTTTATAGACAAGCAGGTGTTGTTGAAAAGATATGATTTCAGGACAGACGAGATTACCAAGTTGGGGTATTGAGTGGTGAGCAAAATGATAACCACTAGGCCGTCATGCAGTGTCAACTTTATGTAAAATACATTCAATCCATTTTACAACCATAAGTCTTTTGAGAAATAGCACTGAGGAAATTTTTATCCAAATGGCTAGTTTTTGTGGAATTCCTGATTTAAACTATCTTTCTAAACATACTAAAATGATTGCAGTATGATGATGTATCTAAATAGTTTAGTATTATAGAATTATGATTAACGTAATTCTTCGTATTTTTGAATTGATTCATTTCGCTTTTAATTAATGATATGCTCAACTTTTCATTTTAAAATTTGACTGCAAAGTAGATAAAATATTTTATAAAAATTATGCTATTTAAATAACGAATTTTGAATACAATTAAAACTAATGAGGTTCAAAGTCTTGCTTCACATACTTCACATACATTTTAAAAATGCTTGTCTGAAGAAGTCTGACTTTGGTCAGCCGAAACGTTACAGAAATAAATTTGTGTAAGTGTGAAGCAAGACTTTGAACCTCTCTAGTTAGTCATAATGATTCTTGCTACTGTATCCTTGCATGTACTGCATACGGATCCGCATAGAGGAAGGATAAGTAGTTAGTCCACGTCCCCCAGACCAATACCATCTAAACTAGTTGATAAATGCAGCCTTATTGCAGAATAATCAAGTTATAGGCAGAGGCTATGTTGAAAAATTGGACCTAAGACATGATTATGTGCTGACTGCTTTTAAATAGTTTCAATCAATTTTAACATTCCAAGCCAATACGTGCTATATTACATCAACATGATATTTGTACATGCCTCCGTTTCGATCAATTTTAAGAATCAACTTTTTCCGTCTTTATAGACTTTTTCCTTGCTTCAGTTTTTTCTTCCTCTGACTGAGCAGAATTTTCCTCTTCTTCGGCTTCATTCATTGCTTGCGAGATTTCTTCCTTGTGTCGGCGCAAAATGTGTGCCCTTACGGACATTTTAGTACAAGAGCGGAACGTGCAAAAAGCACATTTGATACGTTTTAGTTTTTTGTGTACAGAATTTATGTGTGAATCTAAGGTATATTGCTGGCCGAATGACTTTTGGCAAACTTGACAAGTCCACGGCCTTAGTTTTTCATGCTTAGTAACGATGTGACGGCCGAGACTAATGTACCATGGCGATGCAAAGTCACAACCTTCATAATCGCATCTGAAAACTTTGTCCTTTCTATGAACGCATTTTTCATGTCGTGTCATGGATCCTTTACGAGAACATTTGTAGTTGCATCCTTCATATTGGCACTCATGCATTTTGAAATCTTTGTGCACACACATGATATGAGTTCTCATGTGTCCGCTATGAGTTGTTTTATAACCACAATCTTCACATTCTAATATAGTTCGACCAGGTCTGCGTCCTGTTTTTTTCTTTTTTTGAGTATTTTTCAAATCTTCTGCAACGCATTGATTGCTATCATCAATAGTTTCAATATCAACTTCAACCTCTTCTTCGACTATGTTACCGTTTTCTTTTTTCACAGTTTTATGTCGGCGGTTCACCGTAACACTTTCTCTGACTTGTTCTAATATCTGAGTTGGTACATAACTACTGTACCTCATTTCTTTATTCTTTTTTTCCATGATGCGCTTAACATTTTTTGCCGCTTCTGCATATTTTTTCTTTTCAGATTCGGTTTCCAACTCCTTGTTTCCAAAAACGATTCCGTTTCTCCTTTTGCCATAATTAGAAAATGGATTTCCCAAGGTTTTTCCAAGCTTCCTTACACCTAGAGCTTCATGATCAATATGCTTTTTCTTGATACCTTTTGTGGTGAATCTTGGGGGAGAAGCACTTCGAAGCATAGGAATGTTATTGTAAACTGCTTCGTATTTGATATTTTCTTGTGACCTAGGAAATTTAATAAGACTTACATACTGAAGAACAGGATCGTCTTTTGGGTCCTTCTCCTCATCTTCACTATCTGTGCTCTCTGGTTCTTGCACCGAATTTTTCAAGCTTTTTGTTTTCTTCTGTAGAGCAATTTCATCTGCATTATCACCAACATCTATGTCATCTTCTTCCTGACATAATTCTGATGTTTGATTGTTCACCTCTTTCTTTTTTCCATCTTCAGACTGACCATTTGTGATAACATCAACATCATCATCTTCATTAGTATTAACAGATTCCTTCGAATTTTTCTCCAACGAAACAAGCAGCTTTTCCTTTTGCTGATTTCCCTTAATTTTTTAGAAAAAAAAGACAAATTAATAATATATTCAACAACGAAGTAGCAAGAATATTGTTTCTTCCCGCTCCAAAGAAATCGGTTCCAATAGGCAATGTTCCATCTCCTGAAAGATAAAACTGTTTAAGGTTTATAATCATTACTACTGCTATGAATAGCAGTTTTGATGATTTTAAGATTTTTTATCCATCCGAAGAAAATGACATGAACATTTCAGCCACCCGAAGATAAACAAAATTCTGCCACAGTGTTCCATGCCACTGAAATATCTGGCAATATTACGCCCTGTACAAGCTTTAGGATAGTCTTAACTTATTTCCTGCGTGTCGTAAGAGGCGACTGAAAGGAAGCAAAGAAGTGGTAGATGGTTTTACCCAAAGCAGATACCACTCACTGCACTTTACCTTGAGGTTCAGTTCTGTTTGGGAAGTTTTTCGTTTAAAATTCAGTTGCTGGTTCTACTTTTAGCATAAGTTGGTTCCTTTCAAGCGCTGCTTCCGTCCTTGCTCGGAGTGAATTTTAATAAAAAAATGTCCAATTCAAACTTTTCATGCATTTTGATATCATTTTTCGATGTTACACATCATTTGCATTTTTCTACCTGAAACTTGGTTGGGGGTGAACTACTCTTCAAATGTATTATCAGACTTAAGAGAAAACATTACAAAGTTCCAAATAAAACAAGCTTCGATGAAATATCCATTAGTGACGCAAGATTAACAAAACATGTTTTGACAATATTTTGCGGATTGGTAAAAAATCTGTCAAATGCTGTTTCATCGAATGTCACTGATAGATTATGCTGGCAGAAAGAATATTTGAGGCAAACAGAGGATAATTTCAAACGAATTGAAGTTTGGCAAAATAAAGAAACTACAACCAACAAATTTCCTAACAAGAGTACAGTGCCTCAATGTGGGATATGTTAAAATGTTTTATAAGTTTAACAGGTTTTTGAAAATTTGATTTAATTTAGATGAAATTATTAAATGTTTTAAAATAGAAGTTAATGTTTCATTCACGTACATTCGTTTTGGCTGTGCTAAAATCCTCAATTTTTGACTGTTTCTGTTTGCGAGCAACTTTTGGTGCAGATTGTAACTTAATTTCATCATCAGGAAAGTTTGTTGATGCACGTTTTCTCGCAGATCTCCGAGGACTTATTTGAAATTCGGAGGGCACCATATCATTTTTTACTGGACTTTGCGCTTTTGACTTTTTGCTTTTCACATTCCTGGCACTTTCATTTTTAGGATTCTTCTTAGACTTGGATTTTGCAGCACTTGAACGACCTCTGGATTTATTTGCAGCTTTTCTTGGTGCCATATTAACAATCTAAAAAACAAAAATAACGTCGAGAAATGAATACATTAAGTCGGCTGGTTATTTTTGAATTACAGCAAATAGCCACTTTGAAATAGAGTCTCAAATAACTAAAGACAGAAAAGATTTCATAACACAATAATGCAAACGATTCAGGTTGACAAAATCTGGCCTCCTTCTTGTGTCTAAAATCTCCGTTATTCTATTAAAGGCATGGTTAATCATTTGTAGTTAGTTATCTTTTTCATTGCATGTGACATAACTTGGCATTTGCACTAAGCTCTAACCTATACGAAATCCTGTACTGTTTTCCAGCTTCAACCACAAATGGTCCATGCTTTGATGGACAAATGATGCTATTGATAATGCTATGATGCAAGATGCTATTTAATTCATAATATCACGAAACCTAGTTTGGTAAATCAACCTTGTGGAATGTTGTATGAGGCATCGATAATACAGCTCAAAGAAAATGGTTGGAGAAAACATCTTATTAAATATCTGAGTATTCTGAGTACGGTATATGTTACTACTTGCAGAACGATTAAAATGTCTTTTTCTAATAGACAAGAGGTTCAAGAGTCTTTCTACACACAAACACAAATTTAATTCTGTAGGGTTTCTTCTGACCACGGTCAGACTTACTCAGACAAGTATTTTCAACAATTTTTCAAGTGTCTGAAAATAATATATTAGTCAGTTAGATGTATTATGTCTTTGTTATTATTATCGCAGTGTTGACAATTTTAAAAAGTTGATAACAATTTTGAACCTGATGACTCTGGTTTCAGAATGTTAGTTATTCTTCACTCGAAGAAAATGCGTCCAGACACCCGAAGGAAATGGGTCTCATTAGAAGAAAATTTACCAAATGATCAATATTTTATGATATATATATCTCATGTTAGAAGAATAAAATATTTCTCTTTGAGTCTGGTATTAATCAGATTTTAGAAAAAGAATCCAAATCATCAATACTGCCATGAAATGATTTTGATTCTTTTTCGTCCATTTGAAGAAAATGATATAAATATTTCAGACACCTGGAGAAGAACAAGATTCTGCCATCCTGCTAAAAAAAAACTGGAAATAATTTCTGGATGTAACAAACTAGAAATCACTATTATGATGTGAGTTAATCAAATGTAAAAACAGCATTATTCTTTCAGAATACAGTGGTGTGGACCAGGTAGTTGAGATATGGACCAAATAGCACGGAAGTATATAATAAGTGCTAAGAGTGCTAAGTGCTAAGAACATGAACAGGCAATACTCTATTAATAATTTAATATTTTGAAAAAAATAATCTCAAATATGGAATACATTGTAAATTTCTCCATGTTTTGGAAGAAAAGATATTCTCAGAAAGAAAACAAACTTCAAGAAAAATGTTATTACCGGTATCTCTTTTGTTATGTCTTTAAGATATTTGAGACGAATTTGTCCTGCTAGTTCGTTTTCATTATTTGACAAATATCTTCGATAGCACGATAGTTGTTGCACAATAACAATTAAAGCGATTAAGTAGTGTGTCATATTTTATGAACTGCATTCAAACGTGGAACAAACCATTTCTCAGAAAAACATAAATGATGTCAAGGTACATATGCACTAGGAGTCCAATAAAGCATTCGTTTGGAATGCGGTAATATGAAAAAAATTATCAAATATGATATTCGACAATGTGAACAGATTGTATCAGAAAAGTCAAAACACTAATATTGAGCTTGAATATTTTTATCAAGTTGTCTGCATCATCAGTCACATGTCTTGCCAGTATATTTGGTTGACATATCAAATTTTTGTTCGGAGTGTTGGAAACTGGTACAGAGATGTAGGCAAGAACGAGCAAGATAAGATGTAAATTCATGAGGAAGTTTGTATGAATTTGAGAAATAGTAATTTTATTATTTGAACTGTGGTTTAACATTCTGCCAGACTGACTGTAAAAATTCGCAAAAATGCCTTCTTTTCGCATAACCCGAACCATCGAAGTATGTTGTCACGTAATTATTAATTTTGAATTTAAAAAGATAAACTGGGGAATTACTGGATTTAGTGGCCAATTACCAATATAATATTCTATTACGAGCGCATAAAAATGTCTGCTTCTCCAGGTTTGGATGGGATTTTGTGGGAGAAGCTGAGAATACGGCATACGATAGAATGTCCCACAATCTCCTTTCAATGTTTTGCTCAGACAACTTTTAATTTGATTTGTTTTTGCAAACGTGATTAGTTATTCTGTTTTATTTTTGAATTCATACGTAAAACACTGTGAAATCGGGCGACTTCAGAAGGTATTTCCTCATTTCCAGCTAACAAAAAAATCTGCTTTTGCTAAATGGTTAATTCTTTCTCAATACTAATGCTGTACGTCTCCTTGGCTTTTAAACAAAAAATCAAGGATTGTGAGTACATTTACATACTCAAAAATCCGGGAATGTGGCTTGTTTTCGATGGACTCACTGGCAAGCGACTTCGATAAGATTAGATAAAAAAATTGTTTTTCACTATTTTTGATATTTTTGCCCCTTTAAGTTTAAACATGAAATTCTAGCCAGAAAAATATTAACTATTTAAAGAAGAATATGAAAAGGGGTCAAAAAACTATGGCGGCGGAATCAGGAGTGAGGGATATGTATATGTCTCCAACGGTTTTGGAAGGGAGGGACAGTCCCAAGAACTTCTCAGAAAGCTTTTGTTTTATTTCTATTATTTTTTTATTAATTTTAACAGAAATTTCTCCAAAATAAACAAAATTCACGCATGATTTCGGTGTACAATCACATATGCATGGCCTATATATTATACAATTCAGAGTCTTATAGTGTTTGTTCCCCAAAATGGTGTATTTTTCAACTAAAGGACCAAAAAAACTTTGCGCTTCTTCGGTGCGCAAGATATTATTATTTTGATATTATTTTGATATTATTTTTATGTCCACCACTGATAGGAACATTATTTTCATTCCAGTATGACTCCTATCGTTAGGAAAGTGGTGAACTGTGAAAAGAAGTAACGTTATAAAATATGATAAGCCAAGTTGGGAAAATTAAAATTATTTTCATTCGAAAAAGTCAAAGCACGGAAAGTACTATCGGACAAATATCAGGTTTGAATATTTTTTTATCAAAGTCACTGGCATTATCAAAGGCATCCAATTTGCATTTAAATATCAAAATACTAAATTACGATGTAGTCCAAATCAGCCACACTCAGCTTTTCACAGTAAATCCATTGCAAATTTCATCAGGATACGAATTTAACCCTCAAAAACATACTGGTACGTTTTGACCAAATGACGGAACGGCAACCAGCTATAGCCTAACCCATTGTACAGATAGTGTGAGAGAATTTATTATTTTGTCAACCAGAAATGCAATACATAATACATTAAATTGTATGTAGATACACAGCATATTTATTCCGGTACAGACTGGGGAATGGCAATACGACCAGTTGGTCATCAAAGTCTGCCATCACCCATTCCTGCCAAATATATATAAGGAAAAATTTGCAATAAACTATAATAATCTTTGCACTTACAATAGATGACACTTTTCAAGAAAATATTTTAACAGTCTCATTTACCACATAGCATTCAAGCACATTGGTGTTCGTATTCTAAAATTCAACACAGACACCAAAAATGCCCGAAAAAATACCTGGTAAATTTGCGAAAGAGAACAAAAAAGAGGTAATCGAGGCAATATAATAAAATAGAATACACAGAGGGGAACAATATAGCCGCTTAACTATAGTAGTTCAATAAAAAAATAGTAGCTCCGCTAAATATTTAGTTCAATGGTATTTCAATTTTATCAGATCAAGGCAATGTATCGCGCCTATCGTATAGAGTAAAACTTAATATGGACCAGAGACAGTTAAACTGCTACCGGTAACGTTACCGTTACTTAGTAATTAGATTATGAACCAAGATGATTATACAGTCAACAGTTCAAGTCTTTTCTGTATTGGTAGGTTAAAACAAAATATGGGAGACCTCATCAAGATCCCATACAACAGGACAATGCAACAACGGAAATTTCCAAACAAGAATTCAACCTGCAACGTCGAGGTTATGAGCCATTTTTCACTGGTTGTTTATTAATGGTTTTGCAACTTCGTCAATTTTTCTAATAATAAATATAATATTTATGAAATGTCTGAAGGTCATCATAGTATAGATTTCAAGATTTCACTTAAAATATACTAACCTTTTTAATAGAACTTACTGATGCACGTCATTACAAGCAAATATACGGTACAAGCAACAGATTCTAGGTTTATTGAGAAAAATAAAAGCGGCAATGCGACAGGAATTTGGTCACGTGACCTCAATGTGCACGTGCATTAGGAAAGTTGAAGAAATTCTTGTTGAAAACATGATCACGTTAGGAATACTTTTCACTAAAGAAATGTTGATTGTTACAGAAAAGTTGGCTGTTTAAAGTTATTTTGATTAATCCAAAATTCATCAATGGTTGTTTAAAAATAAAATTCCTCTAGGTGGCGACGAAAACCCAAGAACGGGATACATCTTGCCTCGCTGAGTTCTTGCTTCTTCAATTATTTTTTTATGGCTGGGCCTATAGTGGGCAGTGAACTCTAAAAGTTAAGTATCGTTGCACGTGGAACCACTTACGAATATATACCGAAATATACGATCACCTCACAAAAATACCATTTTCATGTTGTTAACAAAAGAAATTGTGAAAAACATTAGTTGAGATTCATTTTATTTATCGAGTTGACGAGGCCTCCGCGTTATCTGTTATTATACATATATCCCGTTGCTTTATACAGCATTTGTTCGTAGCAACATCTTAGTTTAAATAACTTTATTCGAAGCATGTCTGTTAGTATAATTCGTATCATTTAGCTTATGTAGAGTCATTGAGAGCAACTTCAATGACAAAGTATGTCCTGCATGTAAAATAGCTAGCGTATGTTTTGATTAATGTTATGCTTTATTGCTTCATTATTTGCACCTAGGTTGGTTTATATTCCTATTTATGTTGTGATACAAAAAAACAATTTCTTTGTCTGAACGCAAATCTATACCTCCAACCAACTACCGGTATCTTTACCTGATCATCCTCTCTTCAAAGTGACTATTCCCAACCACCTTCCTCTACAAACCCCAGACATCCCTAACCCAAATTGTGTCTTAAACTCGTAGAAACCCTGGCCATGTTTCTACCAGATTCGGAGTTTATTATAGAACGGGATAAAATGCAGATAGGGCATGCGAAGATTTGGGATCAGTTACCGGGAAAAGCGGGGAAACTGCACGAAGAAATAACTCGACATGTAGGCCTAGATGGAAAGGGCGGTTAGGGGATAAAAGTGATATTCTATCCCTTGATCGACTGAGTTTTTATGCAAATTTTTCTCCACGAATTGCAATACTAAACAATTTATTATTTCCATACTGATTTTCTGATAGTGGATATGCATGGCTTCGAATTTCCCGGTAATGATTATTATCTAAGAAAAAAGGTTTATTGGTCTCTATTTTTGCACATATATATAGCTTTATGCATTTGTCGTTTGGATTTCGAAATATTGGAAATTTGCACTATTTAAACATCCATTCGACATGTGATGTATTGGCAAGCGGCGTAACGGTCACAATACATGTGAAGTTTTCTTACCGATGCGTTGCACTACGTTTCGGGCGACGGAATTAAAACGGCAATACACACCTGCATTGCTTTGCGTTAATCGTGTTCACATGCCTACAAAGTACAAACGCATGCAACGAAATGAACACTCTTCTTTAGGTTGCTGGCAACCCGTTCTGTTTTATTGGCAAACGTAAGTAAATGCATGCAGAGCATTGTGAAACGCAAGGGTAAAATAAAGCAAACCTAGAAAAAACGCAAACGTGTAGTGCGGCTTCAATAAATCCGATAATGTCTGGGCTCAACTTAGATTGGCGCCTGTAAAATGGACACAAATCATTATGCGATTATAGATTCGAACTCGCTAATTTTGCTATAAAAAAGTTTATGAAATATAATATTTAACTTTAACTCAGTTTTTTTGGTCGGGAAGTTTGATTTCTGTCTGAAAAGCTGATTTGAAAATAGTCTTGCCATCTGCATCGCTCGAGAAATGCAAGTAAGAGCTCTATTTGCACTATTTAAAACACCCATTCAACATGTGACATATTGGCGTGAAGGCCACAATACGCGCGAAGTTGTTATACCGATGAGTTGCATTACGTTTCCGGTAACAAAATAAAAACGGTAATACACACCTGCATTGCTTTGCGTTAATCGTGTTCGCATGCCTACAGAGCACAAACGCACCCAACGGAATGAGCACTCTTCGTTAGCTTGCTAGCAAACCGTTCTGTTTCATTGGCAAGCGTAAGTAAATGCATGCAGAGCATTGCGCTTGCGTAAAACGCAAGGGTAAAATAAAACAAACCTAGAAAAAACGCAACCTACGCAAACGTGTAGTGCGGCCTTAAATCCGATAATGTCTGGGTTTAACTCAGATTGGCGCCTGTACAATGCACACAAATCGTTATGCGATTATAGATTCGAAATCGCTAATTTTGCTATAGAAAAGTTTATGAAACATAATATTTGATTTTAACTCTTTTTTTGGCCGGAAGTTTGTTTTCTGTCTGAAACACGGATTCGAAAATAGCCTTCGCATCTGCATCGCACGAGAAATGCAAGTTATAGCTCCGGACTAAGATTCTGTAATCTGAATCCCAACGAAGCATAAGCTATTCGAATCGGTCACAGAATATATCAATAACAATATGTTCTATTTGTAAGATACAGATGTCTTACTTTTCACATTAGTAGTTGAATTGATCGATGATTCTATTGGTAAAAAATGATGCATTTGATGTTTGTATAGGAAAATTATTCAAATCAAATTTGAATTTCCAATAATTCGGTTCTGACCAGCCTCAATAGCGACGCGATTCATCATTCGATATCTGATCTAATTCGGAAAAAAGTCGCCCATGAAAATTAACTCTTCTTGCCAATACATTTCGGAATGTTCCCAGTATATTGAATTAGTATTTTTGAATGTACTAACATTCATTATGACCGACCATTCTTAAATGATTTTTGCGCTACGATTGGTTATGTATGTATTGAAGGAGAAGAATATTACATATTGAGAAATGGCACAAGGTACTAGAGAGAGGGATTCAACGTTGGCCAAAGGTATCTTCAACCTAAGGGTCCCTCCTAAAACAGAGGTATAGTATCAATCGAGTGTATAAAGATTATGAGAACCGGTACGACTTTTTTGTTAATATTTCTTCCTAAATGACCACATCTATTCCAATCGTGCTGAAACTGGTTCCCCGTTGTGATCAAACGATTAGCAGAGGTTGAGAATGTTTTCTAAATTATATATGCCAATTTGAACTCGATAAAGTCATTCTAAATTCAATCCTGATTCTTACTTGATGGTCGAGCCCAAAGTTTGAAATCGATATCAAAGCTTTCTTCTGATTAGCAGGTGTCATTAGGCGATCCTGGATCATATATCCGGTATTTATTTGATGCCATATTCCACTAGCCAACGACGAACGTCCAAATCCAATTTACCTCAACCATCTCAATATTCAGGTTAATTTTTGTAGGCCACTTTTTCCTGGAGCCATTTTTATACGACTTTTTTCCGGAGGACCGTATTCCTGCGCACATCTAATCATGATGAAAACAATAATCCTAATTGTTGTTTCTGATTGATTATAAACAATACTCACACCGAAATGACCCTGTCGAACCTTCCTTGACATTATCCCTTTGCCAGATGAAGCAGAGTCATATTTCAAAGCAGTCTCAGATAGTTTTGAGCAAAATATAAAAATAAACAAATGTCGTTCGATGAGTTTTATGGTATCTAGATTTGGAATAAAATACTTGACGTTTTAAGAAATTGAATGTAAATTTTAAAATTATTCAATGAATTTTTGAAATGTTTTGATCACAAACATTTTTAAAATTAAGTTAAAAAAGTTTTTTGTCTGAACAAAATGGCTCGTGGTTTTCAAAAATTTAATTTCGTTAAGTAAGAACCACATGTGGCCTCTACGTAACGAAACGTGCTACATTATTAAGTTTAAGGGCAGGTGTGAGATCAACGGGCAAAAATTATTGTTTCAGATATAGCTGACCCAGAAAATGCTCAACATAATATATACATTTCCGAAAATTCAAAAAAAAAAATGGAAAAATGTGAATTTATCTTTTAACTAAGTTGAATTGATACTTCGTTTTTGTTAATCATAAAAGTAAAAAGAACTGAATTTCTCACGATAAATTCCATATTCGGCGCACGTAATTTATTTGTGGTATTTCACGCTCAATTTCACATCTTCCCTAACTTGACGCGCACCTGGGAGCTCCATTGAAAAGTCCTCGTTTCTTTTTAAAGGTGTATTTCGGAAATTACAACTTCTAAGGCCTTGAACTCGGTAGACAAAATAAATGTCAAAATACCGAATGCCAACCGGTAATTTTATATCCCTTTGTCATGATAGTTATACAGCTAAAATTGGAAAATTTAAGATCTTGGATTCTCATAACAATGCAAGTTCTCGTTTTGGTCTGCGGGATCACAAAGAAGCTTCACTAATCTTGAAGCCGCGGATTTCTACCAATAATAACAATGGGTAACGTGAGAAATCAGTCAAATTGCTTAATCGTAGATCTATCTGATACTGCAAAATACTGAGTTTAATTTTGTTTCTTCGTTATACTTCAACGGTCGGAAAGTAAAAAAAATACATCTCACGCCCTTCATTTCAGACTTAAGACCCTTTCACTTAATAGCGATAATATCAACAAGCTTCTTAGCTTCTTCATTTTCAATCTCTCCTTCTTACACAAATACGGGATCGATTCCATTTTTTAAAAGAGATTAAAAAAAATAAAAAATACAATATGCGCGTTTATTAAACGCGTTTTCCATCAACAAGTTTTGATTCCCTTATAAGGTAAAAGCAGTCATCCAAAGTTTATCTCATGCACACCACAAAACTTCCGAATTTTTCTTACTCGGGTTTTCGAAAGTGTCGGTTATTTCAGGTTAACTTGAAAGCAATTGATTTATTTGACAAACAACGTTACGCTGCTGCTAATGTTTGGGTTTCACGGTAGTTTAGCGACAATTATGTCTAGACAACGATTACTAGTAGTCTATTTGCTATTTATTTTTGATGTTTTCAGTGGTTTGAAGAGGTTCTTGAACATCGTGAGAATTTTTGAAAGAATATTTCTTACATTTTTTGCTTATCTAACTTTCCACAAATTTTATTTTGTCAAGTCTGGAACATTTATGAACCGCGCCGTCGCGGCGCAATCAATCATTGGCCAATACTCGATAAAATATGACTAGGAGAAATTAGTTAGAGAAGGATAAGTATGAACCCTAAATAAGGATAAATTTATGCGAGGAACATGTCCGCTCTTGATTGGAATTCTGTTGACTTATATGCTAAATGGGGTTTGATGAATCATCAGTTTATAAATGAAATATTTATTTTTCATGCTTACGAGATAAATTCCCACTTAAGTTGTTTAATTTTGCCACTTTTTCATACACACAGGGAAATAAATCTGTTTTGCAAAGTAGTACCCTCCATTTAAAGGAATTTCCTGGATCAGTTTTATTGGGTTGCTTACATTTCAGCGACCTGTAATGGATCAGGAATCTTAAATCGACGAGGTGGTCTAACCAAACTGGCTCAAATGAAAGAAATCCGAGCACATGATACAGCTTTAGAAATAGATCGGTTAATAACCATCAACTCGCATAAAATCACAGCATGTGCCAAAGATGAATTGTGTGCTCTATCCCCGAGCTATGATCGACGTATCAAAATAAGTAATACCATATTTCAGCACATACGCGGTTTTTAAAAGGCTAATTTTGGAATGTTTCAAAGCTTAAATGCTTTGGTTTTGTGTTTGTCAAAGATGTATTAGGAAAAACTTCTTAAAATTATGTTATTTTGTATATTGTTTGACAAAATTTAGAGCTCTATTAACGTGGGAGCACGAGATACAGTTTAACAATGCCTCGGTTTACGTTGCGTTGACATGAAAAAACGTCTTACAATGAAGGAATGCATTGCGGGCAATGGTCTAACGCTTGCAAAATTGAAGGTGACCGAATTCCGTGACACTTTCGAAATGTGCTCCTCACTCCCCTTCCCCACTATAGCGGGGTAAGCTAGACAAGATACTGTGCAGCGTACATAGTAACAAAATGCAGTAAAATCGCTGTTCTTTACAGTAAAATTACTGTGTAAGGCAATGAACTAAAACTATAATATATAATTATCGACCAGTTATGGGCTGTTTATGGAACGCTCCGCCTAGGTGCGGGAATACTATTAACAGGGCCGATTCCGAAATTATGGAAGTTACAATTACTGCAAATGAACGGTAGATTTACAGTACTTTTGTCACAGTGTGGCTTGTCAATCTTTTCATTACGTTGCAGGTATTATTAAACTTTTCAAGTGTTTGGCTAGTAGTGCTTGTCCAGCTGAAAAACTTATAATTATTGGTTCGTACAATTCTTTTCATATCTCACAATTCAACAAGTGATATATATAATAGAATATAAAGATGGGTCTGCATCAAGCCAACCTTGTGATCTGTATTTTCAACGCCTACACTCCACACAAAATTAAAACAACCGCAAAATGTTAAATTATTCAAATTACTATACTCAGTTCACGAACTCATGTTATATACTGTTTTTAACCCTTCATGTAAACAAATAAAATTGAGATCCGCGAATAAACACGCATAAAATATATCACTATCGGCGGATATCGATGTTTGTTAAAAAATCTTCTTTTATAAATTAGACTATTGACTCTATCAATCTGATTTGATCATTGGGATGCAAAATCGTGTCTGATTTCCATTTAAAAAGAGATAAGTACTGAGTTTTTTGCATATAATCCAGTGTTCAATAAGTTGTTTTGAACATTAACAATTTTGCGGATATTTGTAATATATTATTCAGTATTCTCGCTGGTGCCTTGAACCATATCCAAAGCCTTGAATCGTATCCAAAGCTATTCAGTATATTCTACAAATTTATTCCAGAACGCTAATTTGGCGGTTTACGTTTTTCTCGATTCGACGTGCTAATCTACCAAAAACTTAGTAACCTAAAAAGATTGTATCACTCAAAAAGATGATTTATTGCTTCAATTATTACAAATCCACAATTTCTCCTAAAAAGTAAAAAAAGAATCACAAAAGAAAAAATTTCACAGTCCATTGATTTTCAATGAAGCGGAGCCGTCAACAGTTCCATAATCATTGGTCGATCTACAAACATATTTTCCACTGTCAGATTCTTTTACTTTATCCAAAGTCAACCAGGTTGTCATTTGATATTTTCCTGGCCCGCCTCTCATCTATAATGAGAAGAAACAGATACTTTTTTTCAGTCAGAAAAATTTCGCTTGAATATTTTTTGTTGAGTATGAGTCACAGATGGATTGTGCCGCCGAGGAGCGGCGCATCTGTGGCTCATGCTTGACACAGTAAAATTTCAAAAAACACAAAACTAATTGAGAAGCAAACGAGATATACACATATTTTCGGGCAAAGGTCAAGGTTGATCGCAGCAGATCATCGCAGTTTCATTCCTTTTTGACAAAAATATATATTTCGCATTTTTTTTATTCCGTTAGACTGAATTCAGCAAAAACTGAACTTCATAATATTTTGACATAACCGACATATTTCGCGGCATGTTTATGTGATAAATAATAAAATTGGATTATTTCAAAAAGCCACACCGCCGGGCACGGTTTTTGCGGCCGCATTAGAAGTCAGAGACGTTGACTCATGAATATCATATTTCGAGAATACAAGTTAAAAGTTGACTTTGCAACACTGGCGCAGTGATAGAAGTTGAATTCAATTCCTGCAAGCCGTATTGCTCCTTCTCAATCAGCAAGTTACTTGTCAATCATGAGTGACAGATCGTCAGCGCGATCCATTAGTGACCCATACTTAACAGCGCACTTTCAAACAATATTTTTCACACTAGGAACAAAAATCAAATTCTGTAAAGCTTTGAACCTACGATTCGAACGTTACTAATTCGATAGCATATATATTGCTTTCTTAATCATATGGCAAAAAACAAAGGAGAATATTTCGGGGAATAACGAAAAACGTCCCAAACAGAAATAATAAAGTGCAATTAGTGGCATCTGCTCTGGACAGTGGTTGAGTCACCACTTATTTATATTGAATGCTTCACAAAAGTCAGACAAGGTATCATCAAAAAATAAAATGCAAACACATACCTGAGTGACAGCATGGTTTGTGTATCCCGGTAATTCAATTTCTTCCGTTGCTCTTTTTCCTTTATTTATTTTAAACCACTGGATTCGTGGGAGGGGAAATCCCGAAGTTTCACAGCGAAATGAGATGACGTCACCGATTGCAGAGACAACATTTCGTGGTTTTGAATCAATCGTGGGAACTGGTAAAATTCACAAGAAAATATCAAAATGAGTTGTTTCTGGCCACAAACATGTATTTTGCACATCCATATTGCAAAACTTAATAGCTCGTCTGGCGAATTTGATTGTCAGGTATCGACCACAGATAGACCGATCTTGGTGACACGATTCACCACAGACCCATACATGTAGGATAGGATATATTTTTTGTTTTGCCCACCACAAATAAAGGATTTAAATATTTTCACATCATACGGCGGTGTCGTTAAACTTTGCAAAGATATAAACAACATAACCACAAATGAAGAAAAGACATGTTAACGTTTTGATGTGAGAATGAGAATTTCACTTGAAAATTCTGAAAAATTAAAATTACATCCCTGCAACAAAGAATTTAGAAAATTTTATAAACAAATGTATCTTAACTTTTAGAAAATTTAATCAAATATTTTTTTTATTTGACACTATGTATTTTTAGGAAAAAACAGCCGACGAATATTGTAGTGGTTGGCGGCGCTACCAATGAACATCTTCATTATGTCCAACAAGGTTTGACGGGGTGATGCAGTAAAATAATGAAAATTGAAGTACTTAAAGTTTGGAATATGTCATGGATTTTACTACGAAATGAGATGAATAAGATGACAAATGATTTGAAATATTTTTTTTATTTAATTCTGCGAAAAATAGGCTACATCTACTCCCACCTACCAGTGTTACATGGACCTTGATGGGAAACTGTGATAATTGTTTTCTGGATCTTTAGTCTTGCAGCAGATTCTCTGAATTCACAAATATTTTCATAAGTTGCGTTGTTGCTTCCACATACTGGGGTATGATCAGTACAGGAACATACACCTGTTAAAAAAAGATGATTTGAACCTTTTTTTAATTTTATTTTAAATAGAATTTGTTCAAAGCGACTTCTCAAAAAGGGCTTCTCATGAAAAGACCGAGAGAAAATATGGTCATATAAGGAAATACAAATGGCGGGTCAATTTGGTGAAGTTTCGAATACAAATATAAGTAAAGAGAGTGCGAAATACCACTGAAGCATTGCTCGAATACATTTTCATAAAGTAATGAATCTAGAATGATCCAAAGATCTCTGTCCTATTTCTGATCATTCTACATCATATACATCTTTCATGCTTGTTTGATTCAACAAAAATATTGGGAGGTAAATCAACTGAAATGGCCGGCGCACACATCATATTGGCGTCCGTGGCTTGATCTTATCAAAATAAAATTTGTGATTGGAATATACAAATATACATTGATTTGAGTTACCAGTGTGTGATGCCGAACACAGGCTGCTAAAAATGCGGCCTATTTCAGTTCTGTAGTTGACAAATTAAATTACTGAGATTAACAGAACAATATTTGGTCACGCCAAACTACCTGGATAAAAAGTTTTGAAAGCATTCAGAATTTGCCTAAAAATTTCTAATATTTTTAATAAACTTGTGAATCAAGTGAGATTATTACGGAAATCGCCGTGGGCAATGACAATTCATAACATTATCCGACAGTTTAAGGAGGTAGGATCATCATGTGTCGGCCACTCCCACGCCACAGGCATTTTCACGCGATTTTTTTCTTTATTTTGACAAGCATTCAGTGTCATTGCCTTTTGACATTAATTAGTTTTCTCGACGAAGCTTATCGACGGTGTATATACAAATTAAATGCATGAATATCTGTCTAAGTATGAAAATAGGGGCAAGGATCTGACCCCGCCCACGTAAAACGTCAATATACTCGGTAAAATCTTATTGCCAGAAACGCTCGATGTGCAATGTTTTTGTCGAAAACTAGCCTTGAATTGCGATTGAAACAGAATTTTCTGATACCGACAAAAATACAGGCTTTTTGCCCCTGTGGCGGATTAGTACGATCTTAGAATTTCTTTATCAAATAATATTAATAGATCTGCCCTTCTCTGCTAAAAAAACTCGTTGCGTTGCCAGATTGTTTAAACGTATAATATTCAGGAGTCATGTTTACGTTTCGGTTTTCGATCATTCATAATTCTTAATCCGAATATGCCTAATGTCAATCGATTTTGAACGGGAATGAGACAGCTTAGAAAAAGTTACTGGCAAGCCATTGTACTCTCAACGAGAGAACATTTTTATATCAATATAATACGTCAAATTGGTGTCATTGATGGATTGCGCCGCAGAGGCGCGGTCCGTAAGTGACTCATTTTTGACAAGATAAGGTTTTTTGATAAAATACTGCTTCTGGTACTTGCGTGTACGCTTAAAAAAATTAGGTTGTTAGAATGATTTTTTAGAGTCATACCTTCGTGTAGATCACCCCGTGCAAGGCAAGAAATCGGCGACTTCTTAGTTATAAATAAACAGCGTAGTTTAACAAAGTTGTCAGCTAGCACAATTTGAAATCAGGTGCAATATTTAACATGCAATTACAAGTTAGCACTGAATCGTGAAGTGAAACTGGTATATTGATCTTGTCTATTTAAAATCTACATGAGTTAAAAAAGTTTTGTTTGGTTCATCCTGTAATCCAATAAGTGACGGACTATACTTCATTATTAATTTTTGTTAGCCATGAGCTGGTGGACGACGCATTCACGGCGCGATCCATTACTGAATTCCACGCACAGCGTGTAAACTATAAATTATTTATTTAATATATTGGTATAATCGTACGGAGAAAGTTGATATATAAACAATGAAGAGAATTGAAAAGCTAAGGCCATGGCCATATATAAACTGCAGATAAAAGTTGTATATGCAGTTGTATATACATATGCGTTCAGAGAGAGAATGCATTATTTCGAAATATTAGCCTAATCAGTGCTTTAAATCCTCAAAGCAATACGTGGTATATTTTAGGTCGACAACTTTTCATTTTCCGGAGTTCAGCTACTTTACTCCGCGCAATAAGAGAGAGCATAAAAAATGTCTTTCTCTGGTTCTACACCTCGTGTGATAGGTAAAAATATTTCAAGGCAATTCCCCAAAAAAAAAATTATATATATATATTATAGAAAATCGGATAAAAGTTCAAGATCATTTAAAATGTTTTAATTTTGGTTCTGCTGTGTAATCAAAAAATAATAATTGTTAAAAGTTTGCTTGGATCTATTGAGGTTTATAATTTGTTCGTGATACAGTCAGGTGGTCGCAGCATAAACTCCGTCATCGAAATAGAAAAAGAGTTTGTTTCTAAATGCGTGACTCCATCGAAATTTTTTGTCAGGCATGGCTCAGATGGACTACGCCTAGTCGGTGCGATCTATCAGTGACTCATGATTGGCCTATCCTATTTCACGCATTATTCGATTGCGAACAGCAGCAAACCACGAAAAATGCTATTGGGCGTATCGAACCATATATCCGCCACACGGAGGTAGGTGTGAGACAATATGAAATGCAAATACATAGGCCAATCTGGGTCAAACTAGGACACTTTCTCATGTTTACTCATTTGAGTAGAGCATCTTGAGTGGATTTGAGAAAAGCTAAATTTTGACATAATTTTTTATTACCTAAAAGCAAATAAATCTTATTTATTAAGTTCTCGTTCATTCTTGCGTGAGAACCTACCTTCGACACCGGTGACATTGCTACACCACTCAATTGCAGTAGTTAGCATTTGAATATTGTTGTAAGTACGACAACAGTACTTAATTGGGAATTGTCAGGAATCCTTAAGGCACTGCTCTAGTGCAAAACATTTGTTCTTTATTAACCTGACTTGTGAAAATAAAACCTGTCTCAAAACAAGTTACTTGAGCAGTAATATTAGCTGGAATCAACTGAATACAAATGTTCACCATGAAATCTAGTTTGCAAGAAGAACTTAAGATAAACATGATAAAATGCTTTTACTAGGCATTATAGTCCAATCAAAATGTGTTGCGCGTTGCTTTAGACAGCAACCAATCAATTGTTCCATAGCTAAGCGCAGTATGGGTTACAGATGGCAAGGCACGGTCCATCAGTGACACATACCTAGCAAAACAAATTTCTGATTGAGAATAAGACACTGAAAAACAGGCTTACGAAGCCAAAATAAAAATCTAATATCATGGTACCTTCTGAATTTCTGTTTCTACCCCAGAAAGAAGTATCTGATTCTGCATCCAAATCGACGCCATCAAAGGCCGGTATACATTCCAAGTCGTCGCCGCACGGCGGCAGCCAAATTGGGGCAAAATTTGTCATGTAGCACGGCATCCCGACGCCGCTTGCGCATCGAGCGCAACAATTGCATTGGTCTCTGACAATACCGGAAGGGCAATGCTGCTTCATGATTTCAATTGATGGGCATTCTTGCCATATACAGGTCCCACATTTCCGTTTTACAATATGGGGAATCCACCCCGGTAAATTCGACTCATCTTGGGCAACACTAGCCTCGGCGTCATTTTGAATAATTTCTGGAATTGTGGTAGTTGTAGATTTCATCGGTTCATCAGCTAATGTCCGGAAATTTGCTTTACCTTGCTTCTTTTTATGTGTTTTATTTTTGATTTTACGACCTTTATGCCTTCGATGAGTAGATTTTTTAGCATTTTGCGCACCTGATGAAAGTTTATGCATTCGCTCAGATGATACTTTTGCTAATTTTTTGTGTTTCTGATTAACTTTCAGTTGGGCTGAGTCTATCTCTTCATCATTTGCTTGCAGGAATGTTTCTTTTGCTTTTTCTTTTCGTTCCTTCGTTTTGCCACCATACGATCCAACAATTACTAACAAAAACAGAAATAATACAGCTAATCTCAAAAGCCACAGTTTACAACCAAAAGTATTCATCCCGCTAATGAATCCCAACCATTACTGACAAAATAGGCAAGTAATCCGTCACATTTTCACGGGGACTCGTTATTTAATGTCAATCATCTTACTACGTGGGAATCCTTTTTTCACGCGCCAAGTAATTGTTGTTACGTACAAACAAGGAGAGGACGGTTCGTCGTAGAAACGTGGTGAAAAAGTGCGAGCGCAATTTTTTTCCAAAGTCATACTACGTTGATCACTACGGGACAGGGGGAAACGATAAATGGCGCAGCTCAGGGAGGTCCAACTTTGAGTCAGGGACAACCATTTTTTTAAAGATGAGTACCGTATGGATATCCCAGTCAGAAATATTTGATTAGACATGTTTTGTAAAGTATGAGTCAATGGTGGATCGTGCCGCTTAGGCAAGGCCCGTCTTTAGCTCATGCTTTGCAAAATAAGTTTTTTCTCGGTGGAATATCGCTGAGAGTTTCAAGTACTTGAAACCATTATCTGGACATCGATATCATAATGATACAGTACGTTGGAAAATCGATTTTACTCGCTAAATCACGCTATTTCAGCAAAGTTTGCGACGATTCTGTAAAGTGTGTACAAAATATTTCGTCGTTTCCAAACAAGTATATGCACGAATAACTAAGCTATTCTATCGACAATCGCAAATTCGTGGAATTACAAGATAAAAGGTATCGACATAGCCAGCTTACCTGAAACGTGGAGTAGCAAAATTATAGTTGCGAAATCACAGATCCACAAAAAATATTTTGAAGCCCTATCATCCTGAAGGACATTTAAAAATGTCAAAATTTAGAATACAAAATGATATCAAGTTATTGATAATGTACATCCACGCACCAAACGTTGACTCATGGTGCATCAGCGACTTTCTCTCACCAAAACATATTTTCTGTTCAGAAAAAATGTAACGACCTCCTTACTGAACAAACAATGCGACACCGGTATTTCATATCATCGTTTTTCATGACAGAAAATAACCTGCTTTGGGCGTTTTCGCGACACTAAATCATACCTAAATTGATATTTGGTGGACTAATATTATTAAAGTCCAATGAGATATGGGTGATTTGTTTCAAATATGCGGGAAATCAACTCACGAGGTTGGGTATATTTTTATATACAAAGTTCAACTAAAACTGATCATTACCGCCCTTTTACATCGCTCTATCGGGCATTACGCATGCGGAGACATACTAGTATCGACTTGAACGAAGTAAAATATAACGGTATTTCCACAAAACTATGTGGAGTATTGTACGTAATAAGACAATTTTATGATCACCAGCACCTAGCAGCACTATGTATTCTTGGTCAACTTCCATTAAAGGCATTTAGAGATTTTTTATTGTACCTAATTTCTTGCGAGTTTTGTGAGTTTTGTGACTTTACCCGTTTCAAGGAAATTTTTAAGAGTTTCCAACACTGCTATCATGCCAGGTTTGTTTCAACTCAACTGTTTTTGAAGATATGAATTTTTGATTCAAAGTTTCGAGACCACAAGACTTTAATCTGTGTCAGAACTTTTTCCTCGAAATAGTGTATTGGGTTTCAAGCAGCTGGCTGCGCGGGATGGGGTATTGTAATATTGAATAGATCTTCGAAAGGATATAAATCCTTCCATGTAATTCCCACCAACCCAGTCTGAAAACTTACGTATATTACGTTTTGTCAAGCCTGGGGCACTCACTGATATTAATAAGCCGATGGTTAGTATGTCTTCACAATAGTTATTGACAAGAAAGTTTATGGTATGCTTGTTGTTTTCACGTAACTTTGAAGAATAATTACGTCATCAATTGTATAATAATGTGTTTCATTAAGGTGTAGACTATTGTGATAAATATTTAAAATAGCAATTAACTTTGTCTTTGAATGAAATGTCAACGTTTGCAAAGTATCACCCGCATGTATATGTGTGTGAGATTTTTTGGTGTATGTGTGTGAAGAAGGGGGTGGTAGGCTGATTGGTTCATCGCACTAGTTCAATCTAAAATCGTGAAAAAATGAAACTCGCTTCCAAAAACCTATTCGTTCATTTATATCGATTCAATACTTGTCATAATGTCATAATTTGGCTTTAAGAATATAAATATTGCTATCATAAATAATCCAGCCTTAAATAATATTTTCAAGGGATCAGACTATTTTTATTTTATAATACGAATTTGGTAATATATTTATACCAATTTACTTCGACGTGTTGATGGCATTTGCACAGTAAACCTGCGACAAAGGGGCATATAAAAGGAAAACATCAAAAGAGACCATCTCACCGTAGAATAAGACCTCTTCAGTCTTGATATGACTCAGTGAAATCTTGACTGATACTTGTCAACTTGTTTATTGTAAATCAGTTGATCGGAAAACCGCGCATATGATATGCCTCATCTTGTAGTATTCAAATATTCCGTATAATAAATTCCCACATCTAAAACTTTGTTATTCAAAGATAGCCATCAATCGAATATAAGTACTACATCAAAGGATCACGATTTGCTATGGTTTTGACAAGGTACATGTATTCTACGAAGATTTTGATAGAATGCAAACAAAACTCGTAATTTACAAACAGTGTCGGGGCTTATACCCTGTGGATCGGGTTTTCGAGGTTAGAGACAAATTTGTAATTCGTGCCCATAACAATATTCATCATAATTAGCAAGAACAAGGCTGACGAAAAAGACAACCGGTTACAAATAATTTTCTCGTGGTAAACCAGTTTTAATAGTATACGTTAAATCCATTTTTGTTGTCTAATTCGACTAAAAAAATTAATTTAGAAATATTATTTTCGATTTCTAGAAGACTACACAGATCGGAGCGATCCAAATTGCTTTACCGAATAAAAACAAATATTTTGTCCAGTATGATCGCACCGTTTGGACATATTCTCCACTGGTGGCGTTTTTTTCCCCCTAAAATGACCACTTTTTGCAAAAAAAGGAGAAGATTGTGCAAACATTTCGAACAAAAGGGGAAAAATTCGATCTTGTTTTTATTGACGCTAAATCGCTTCAAACTACATTCTGGGTGTATTTTCAAAAATAAAAGAGCATCAGCTCTCCTTCTCCACGGTACTACCTCCGCCATGGGCAACAGAAGATACCGTCAAAATAATCCATTATAAAGCCCGTGCTTTCGGTATCCATCGGAGAGGGGACTCGATAAAAAAGGGGCGTATAAAAATGGCTGGTATTTTTAAAGAGCGAAATCATGATATTTCGTGGCATTTAGCCGAATTTTTATTCAATTTTTACAAAAACGTTTTCAGTATTGTTCTTACTTGTTAGCAAAAAAAGTAATATGTTGAACATCCACTGCACTGACTCATCCACAAAGACTATCACAACTCGTTATTTAAAATGCATTCTACATCAATCAGCGGCCTATATGAAAGCCGACGGCACAAAATCATTAAAACATCTGCTAAATATGCTACCTGCCCCCAGGCCTGGATTTTTGAGAAGTTATATGGGTAAACAAACATGGGTCGCGAACGAAGGGTGAAAAGGGGGGTCCGCCGAGGTGTTCCGAAACCTTTCATAAAAGTATTTTTAACCGCTTCTGTCAGTCGTTTCAATTTAGTGAAACATCAAAACATTCTATTCGACTTCTGTAACAGAATTAATTATTGAGTCAAAAGTATGTGATATTTAATGGTTAGCGTCGCGAGATGTTCAAAAGAACTCAGATTTGGGTCGCATTCAAAGAAGTTTAGGAACCACTGGCCTATGAAAAGGTTGTGAGGTGTTCCGAAACCTTTCATAAAAGTTTTTAGCCCACTTCTGTCAGTGGTTTCAAAATTTAGTGAATCATAACATTCTATTCGACTTCTTGTAAGCGATTGAGTCAAAAGTATGTGATAACTAATTCCACTAGAATATCGTATAATCTGCATTTGCAGCTGGGACTGATGAAGAAGAACGTGCTGTTGGGCATTTTCCAATGTATTTAGAGGAAGAACCAATCTTTCTAATCTTTCTGAATATTTCCACCCAAACCAGAGGAATCACGCTTTTGGCATTTGTGGTTCCTGTAAACTAAGAAGCAATAATCTAACGCAAAACACACCGCGAAGTGCTTAAAAATAATTTTCACTGTAGATTCGGTCGATTACATGAGTTATGCAGAAGTATGCAAAACACATGACATGATGTCGTTTGTTTTGAACGGTAATGTGATATGTTTGCTTAGCTGTCTGTTATCAATCTTCAAAGTGTAGTTGTGAATGAGTATAGACGGATCACTGCATCATGAACTCGACTTCAGACTTGTGGTGAGATACCGATATGTAGTTTGTCGCTTGTTCGCTGGATGTCACATATCCGATCATGCTCTATTTGGGAAAAAATGAGATTTAGATAAGAGTATTTTGATAAGAGATAACTGGAATCATTCTAGAGCTGGGTGGTATGCGGTAGGAATTTTTTGAATTATTTGCTATGACCTGTCCGTGAACCTACCGGGGTGCTTATGCCCAGCAACCGTTAGGCACGGACATTTATAGTGATTGTGTATCTGTTCTATGTCACAGCTACCCGCGAAGTGCCTTGCCGCTGTTCATAATAACATCTTTTGCCCGATTAAAATTTGTTTTCATTATTTGCGAGAGTGTTATTTTTGGGGAGCGGATGATGGTTGCGATAGCTCGGGTGAGTTCCTCTTCAGCAACGGGGCATGCGAATCGACTGCATGCATGTAGTTCTAACGCGATTTCGTCTCAAAGCACTCGATAAAGTGAGTCAATCAAATAGAAAATGAATTTCCAAATATATTTCTATCCCTTATTATCAATATGTAACATAATCATTTGTTTGTAAAATGGGATTATCTGCATCAGTATCATCGAGTTAGAATAACTATGTCACTCGTATTGCTAAAAATGCTTGAATGACATACGCATTCGGCCGCCATTCACAGACAGTGCCACAGACAATTTTATGCCCGAAGCATTTCCCCCCCTTCCTTCCAATTTATGCCCGAAGCATTTTTTACCCTTCCTTCTTGAATTTTTGAATTCCTTTCCGGATTGTGTTGAACTAACTGGCTTCAAAACTCGTGTCATTAAATATCTTTTTATAGATGAGATTCTTTAATCTTCCTTCATTCATGCATCTCTCTGCACATTAATGGTTTCAGAAGACTTCCATTTAAGACCGTTCTCGTAAAATGTGCCCTACCAATTTTTTTACTGTATCCACCACTCAGACTCGGTTAATATAAACAATTTTAACGATTGACTTAACCGTGTACCATGTTTGGCTTCCTGGGCCCTGATTGCATGCAGAAAATATGAATTGGAAGAACATGGCAATTTCAAGCATGTCGATGCTATTGGCAATTTTCAACTACCTTATTCTGCCTCTGATTTGTGGTGAAATCATTAAGCACTTGCTAAAAATATAAGAATCTACTCAACTTATATTCTTTCAAATAATGTGCAAAGACTTGTTAAGATAAGAACAAACTACTAAAATGATTCTTGCTTCTGGTCAACAAAGCAAACATATCTAAATATAAAATTTGTCTGAGCAATTTACACAAATTGCATTGCAACTCGTAAGTAAAAAAAAGTCAATACTCGACGGGAGGTTAAGGACGAAAAAAATAATTTTCATGCTTTTGCGAAAAATCCCCCGAATTGCCTGAAAGTGTTTCTCAGAATATGCCCCATTGTGCCACTTTTTAGCACGACATCCAAAATTATTTTTCTGTGTCATGCCACATAAAATTATGCCAAAATTACGCATTTTGGCATCCGAGGATACCATCTTGCAACGCTGGATACCCCGGAATAAGTAGAATCCGAAATTTCTTTATTTGAGGCGTTGCATGGAAGAACATTTGGAAGAACCCAGAAATAGTAAACACTCTGCTTCACTCCTTATTTAATTAAAATTTTGATATTCCAAAAGAGTGGACGTACTGCAATCATATATTGATAAATTCACTTCACATTGACAGACAAGAAAACGCCTGAATGACAATTATTTCACGCCTGACTCTTCATCTTCCTCCATCCTGGTTGGAACCATTTCCTAGGGCTAGGCCTGATTATGTTGTTACCTCTACTAATTGCTCCAATTTTGTATTTTAATTCACTTTGTTTTCTGTTTTCTAGACTAAATTTTTAAACAAATTCAATTGATTGAAAATTGGTGGGATCTGGTTGTAATGAGCAGCAATCAAAATCACTTATCTGTACATTAACTTCTTATAATATTCAACAGTGGAAATTTTGTGAATTGCACAACAATAACATTAAAAGCACAGTGTAAAGTGGTATAACAAACACGAAAGCAATATGTTGATAGAGTCGATATCAATCAAGCACTCAATCAGATACTCCAAACTTGGTGGACCCCTTCTTAGATTTTAATTTATAGAAATGTACCAGGAGTCATCTGGCAGAGAAATTAAAAATAAATATCTTAAAAAAATACAGAAAAGCATCCAAACCTTAAAATATTAATTTGTTGATTATTTCATATTTTTCAACCTAAGACAAAGCAATCATTTACTACATGATTTAGTTAAATTTTACCCGCAGCAGAGCAGGAAGAATTCTACAATAGTTTTAAAATCAACAGTGTTATGTTGTCATGGTTTGCTGTTGTGACTATCAATATATTATATGATGAAATAAATCATTCATCCACCAATAACAATCGTTGAAAGAAACCTTGCACCAAACTTTATACATATATAGACTATTTCATACAACAAGTGCTACGCCATCACACCTTGGATCAAAATTGAATCTATCAGTGCTACACCATAAATTTGTTTTAGGGTCATAAATTTCAGCATCATTCAAAACATTCCAAGTCGACTCACCGTTGTGAAGCTGTGACTTAGCTTTACCCCCAACTACCACGATTTTTTGATCCATCACAGCAACAAATGCACCAGCTCTTGCATTTTTCATCGGTGCACACATTTTCCAAATATTTTTATAACGATCGTACACTTCAACGGATTTTAGAGTCCCTTGAATTTCGTTATGACCACCTATCGCATAAATGAGACCTTTTATAGATATTAGAGTAAAATAGGCTCGTTTGAATGTCATGTCACTAGCAAACCACCATTCATGGCGATCTAAATCATAACATTCGACGGTCCTCATTTCACATTCGGAAAGCCCAACACCACCAGCCATATATATAACATTGTCTATACTCACTGCACCAAAGCTGTGTCTTTCCGTCTGCATGTTAAAGTTGACAACATCACATGAATTTGCTTCAATATTATAACGTTCAATCGAATTCCCAGCACCAGACCCAACAAATCCACCAAGTATGTATATATCTGTATCTGTTGCAATAGCTGAACAAGAACACCTTGGAACATTCAAAGAAGGCAAATCCCATTTCCATTGTTTGAGTAATGTGTCATAGCATTCCATGCTACCATAAATCATAGAGTCTCGTTCCCCACCTATTGCATAAATTTTTCCATTCACAGAAACGGCAGATAAATTTGTTCTTGCTTCTCTCAAAGATAACGGATAAGGATCCCATGATTGATTGAAGGAATCGAATCTTTCTATAAAGGAGACGGTGTCCATATTGCTTGCCTCCCATGAATATCTTCGAGTGCTTTTCGGAATAGATCCACCAATTGCGTAAAAGCCTTTCTTTGCACTCTGTCTTGGCTCAAATGACTTGTTTGGATCAAATTGTTTGTGAAATGAATCTGATGAACCATGTTTTCCTCTGGATGATTTGTTTTGAGTTAAAACTCTCACTGCGATTTTCAAACAAAGATCTGATGTTGAACAAAGCATTTTTTCAATTTCTTGGTTTGAAATGAGGTTTGTTCGAATATCTTTGAAAAGAGAAACACAGTATTTTCTTCTTTGCTGCACATTTTGTGACAACCATCTTATAGTACAATGCATGACATCTGATTCTGATTCAATAGCAATATGTTCACTTTTAACAAGACTAGTTAAAACATCAAATGGCAAATTCAAAAACTCATCTTCTTGTATTATCTGATAAAAATGACTTTGCATAAATTCCCATGCAGTTTTTTCCAAATCTTTGAATGCATGTTGCTTTGCAAAACAGTAAATCCCAGCACAATTCGAACAGTCTAATTGGCCCTTCATGTATTTGACACAAATTTCAATAGCGTCAGTAAACTGTAACATATCTGCCACAATGACCATATCTTCCACATTTTTGAAGTCTATTTTTATTGTTTTTCCATAACAAAAATCTAGCAATTGGCCAAAAATTTCCGCACAAATATCATAAAGTGTGATACTATTTCGCATCTTTTCTTGCATACTCGATAAAAACATTGCTTGGAAGTACTGGCTACATGCCGCCAGAACAACCTTATGAGCAAAGAAAGTTTTCCCTCCCACCTTGAAATTCACGTCGCAGAAGTTTCCATTTGCTCTGAATTCGGCAAGTTTTTGGTGTATATTTTGTAGTCGAGAAAAATCTTCCATAATTGCAGCCTTGTTCCTAATATCAGAAAATATAACAATTTAGCTAGGATTAAATTATATGACGGATAACGAGCACAAAATGACGAGCCGCTCAACAATGAAAAAACCTTCTGCGAAGTCAAAACTGTTCAGAATTTTGCTGTTTTGTTTTCTTAGTTCGGTAATTTGCAGACATGTGTGAGTCACGCTTGATAGCGCTTTGTGTAAAGTGGGGGTTATTTGTGGTCTTTTTCATACATAGTACTGCTTGAAAATTCTAAATTTAGCTATATAAAACAGTATTTCCTAATAAAATGGCTTTTTCAATTCTATAAATTTTGCAATATTTGGTCCGCATTCCAATAAGACACGCATGGATGACTACTGATGCGACGTTGCAGCGAAGTAGCTTTGTCGTTCGTTTTGCGTTTGCTGTGCTTACTGCTTAGCCTGTTCTTTGCTCTCGCCGAATTCGCGGAACTCTGTGTTATAACGTCGTAAAATGGCATTTGGATTTTATTCTCTGATAGAAGCATTTATTTTATTCTTAAATGCTGTCGCGATTCTTCATGAAGAAAGATTCTTGGCAAAAATGGGATGGGGAACGGATCAAAGTATCGGCGGCTTTGGAGAAGAACCAGGAATAAAAACTCAACTTCTTAATTTTATTCGATCTGTACGGACAGTAATGAGAGTTCCTCTTATATTTGTCAATATATTAACTGTTGTGTCGTTATTTTTATTTGGTTGATAATCAACCCATATTCAAATACCGGACTACCATTTATACCGAAAATAAAATCTTTGTTTTTCAAGAATATGATTACAGAAATATTTGAATGTTGAGCCCTAACACTGCATGATTGATCCACATGTCTATAAAGTCGTCAAAAACTTGCGAATTTGATTTCTATATATCAAGCACACAGCCATAATTGAAATACCTATGTTCCAATGTCTTATATTCTCTAGTTTCAGAGTTTTTTGAGTTAATAAAATTATTCTTTAAAATCTTTATAAAGAGAACAAACTATAAAACGGCTGTATGTTTTGTATTCAATGAATTTTACTTAAAGCGGCAGATTGCAAAATGTACATGATTTTGAGCAGCTAAAGTGTTTCCGGGAACTTTTTTTTTTTCATCCTCTGCTGCTGCTACACCGAAATTCGTAAACATGCAAGTTCCTGCAAGGGTACATATTGACCAACTGCGAATCTTTTAGGGTACAAATTGACCAATCGCTTTTATTAGAGTTCTCTACTGGTATAAATTGACAAGGGTACGAATTGACAGCCACCTGTTTTTAATTAGTTTACCAGTAGCGTGGTATTCTCAAATATTATCAATGTTTAAAATTGCAGAGATCATCCCAGCTAAATTTTTTGGTGACATGTGGAATATAATACTGAAGTTTGCAAGCCATGAATTCATGATTTGTTTCAATGGTTAGCTTCAATTTTATTTATTAAATACTTACATCTTTACTTGACTTTATCAGTAATAAATTACTATTTCCTGTGTGACAGGATTTAATGTGTTTCAATATTTGATTCAAAACAGTTGGGTCAAGTTTTTTCAGGTGCCCTACTTTCATAGCCAGTCTTCTGAGAGCGTTCCCCTAAAAAAGCTATTTTACAGTATATAGACTAAATTGTTCAAATAGACGTGCAAGATTTCCAAAATTACAACTGTCCACCAATGAGCTATGTTACACGAGTACAAAGGGTCACTGTCGTCAATTAAACGATGTAATCGACGTCGTTCAACATACGAGCCGAGATCCCATCTTGAAATACACATGATCATTTTTATAGTCTTCCTCACCTTAATCATTGTTCATATCCATGTGTGCTTTTTATTTTGCAAATTGTGACAGTGTTTTCAATTTCTTGAACTGTTATTTGCAACTATTTGATGCTGTTATTATATTATATATACTTTTACCCAATAAATCAGAAAAATAAATATTCTAACATTTCCTAACTACAAGCTTCGTCAAAAAATCACAGGCTATATCACAATCATTTTTCAATCCTCTCGAATTACTATACAAATCAATGGGAAATCAGTAGTGCCATACAAATTTATTAGACCAAAGACAGAAAAAAAAAAAAATAAACAGTAAAGAGATTCAGGAAAAAAGGTGCCGACGTTCATTCAGCACTGAGATGACATAGTGAAAGTAACTCAATGGCAAGACAGACGACTGCCCTTAATATCTGCTATTTTAATCATACGAAATGCAATACACAAACTGTACCAAATACAATATTATTGGAGTTTTTTCTTTAAATTTTCATTCCGTACAAAAACTACCAAAACTGAGTTTTCATTACTAGCCGGATGATTTCTTGGGAACAATCTCCACCATGGATTAGTCTTTGGAAATATAAAGAGAAAATTTTTTGCACCCAAAATCCGTGATGACAGGTGTTATCAAGTAATCTCTGAAAAAACATTTAGAATAGTTATAAGACGGCTTCCATTTTGTCTGTACCGTCAAATGATCCCATCTCAAATGTAAATTCAGCTTTCAGATATTTATTTTATCATTGGCAAACTCTACCACGATTACCAGATATGTTTAAAACCCGCCATAGGCTTCAATTTTGATATACAATGAGCTCACACACAAAACACAAAATTTTGGGGTATGTTGATTCTTTAAAATATACTTGAATAATATGGTCAAATTTGCAATTCCAGGAAAGAAAATTCAGTTTCTTCCTACATTTTGAGTTCCTGTAATTTTTTGTTTGATTAATTATTGGTTATAATAATTTTAATATGTATAGTGGGTCTCCATCCCTAATTCGAGACATATTCTTGAGTTCCCCATTCAAGACCGAGCAGACCGTTATGTTTTGTTAGGCAACTTTTTTTAGGTATTTCAACATTCAGCTTAGCGATAGCATGCAAACTATCTCGAGCATCTAAATGAAGTTTTGACGTGTTCTCTATAGGATGACATTCTTCTAAGCAGCACCAGAGTACTTGAAAATGCGTAACTCCAGTCCAGTCTTGATAAAGTTAAAATCTTTGTAATTTTTTTCCGCAGTATACACATTTCAGATTTTAGTCTCGGCCATTCTATTTTGAATGAAATATTTTGGGACTTGCAAAGCATGAAGAATGTTTCAGACAACAAATTATTAGTTAAAGCGGGGTTTAATCTAATAGAACGCAGTAAAATAATAAAACCAAAAACACCAGGACTTATTAACAGAGATACACTTGATCATAAAAATTACAAGATCGGTTCAAACACTCAACGAGGCAAAAAAATGAAATGTGGATCACAGTGACATAGAGAATATTAATCCAGCTTGGACACAACCTATCCTCTTTCAGGTGCTTCGAAAAAGACGTATAAATATATTAGGATGCTGCTTTTTAATTCAAGATTCTAATAGATTTGACTCCAATAATCATTTCAGCGGTAGAACCATTGTTATGTTGCAATGAAACATAATTCATAGTAGAGTCATATTCAGAAAAGTCATTCCTATCTGTGGTAATTGTTTGAAATTATCAAATTTTAAATCGGTATGAAAACTTAAATAACAACACTTGGACTGGGAAATCAGAATTGAATTCTAAATTATGCACACTTCTCTCGGATGCGTATATTCAAATCCACGCCATATTGAATTATGCCAACTGCATCAGAAAAATGATATATTTATTATCCAACATCAACAACAAACAAATTTAACAAACCGAACAAGCATAGGATAGACCCTGCTGCACGGCTAGTCAAATTCACTAATTTATCATTTTAAACAAAATCCTTTTTTCGATGACCAATTGGGAACAGCGGTCAACTGACATTTTTGGGGAACCTTTGTTTGCTCGCAAGACGACATAAAATATCATTAAAATGTGTTAGAAATATTAAAAGTACAGAGAAATATTTTATTTTCAAATGATTTGCAAGTGTTTTTCAAATCATAACTAGGCAAGCATGTGCGATAGAAGGAATTAATTGATGAAACATGGCCCTATCTATTCTATTGTATGAATTGCTACCCCATTTTCTGACACATTAGTCCTAACTGGAACATGGAGTGGTCAGACCCTGTAATCTTCAATCCTGTCCAAAAATATCATAGGATTCCGCAGTGAAAGGAGCGCAATATACATTTATACGAAGTTGACTGCTCGCAAATCTATTCAACCTCCAGTGACCAATGATAATAAAACAGTGATATCATCAGGTTTTCCACCTACAACACAAAGAAAGGTGTTGCTAAAGGACGACATACAAAACTTAGTTTGAAATATGTTCAAATAATGTTCTTGTGAAATCATTATATAACATTAAAAGAAAAATCAAATTTTCCTCAGATGTCCATATTAAATTACGATACTGAGGGTCCATGAATTCCAATTACCCTGACCTTTGTGCACACATGTATTCCGAATTACATCACAATAATTTAACATGACCTAACATACTTTTCATAAAGTTACCACGGCTGACGAAAAGTGAGTTTTCTACTTCGAGTATAACTGCTATTTCTCCCTTTTCTTTGCCACATCAGTAGTTGTAAGTTCTTTTCAAGAAGCTACTTTACACTTTGTGTAGTGTGATTCAAATTGACCAGGGAAACAAGGCATATATGATATATCTTAAAATTATTGAAAATTTATCACAATACTGATGGAATATTATTTTCATAATTAGCCTCGCATGCCATTACATTAATCATCGTTACTTGTGATCATAATCATGTCATAAAAATATGACGCAATAAGAACAATAGAAAGTAATACCACACATTAATATAAAGTGACTAATAACTTCGGGGACATTACTTCAATCCAAAATCGGGCTTGGACATACCTGTGACGTCATAACCATTTTCTTTGGCTTGTTTAGCGAAAGGAGATAAATATTCTGGATCAAATGAGAGTTTATGAGCTTGATTGGCAATTTTGGTCGCAGTGCTCTCCAATGTTTCGTATTTGTAATCCTGCAAATAAGAGAAAATGATTTCACTAAAAAAGGGTTATTTAATATGATTAACTGTTTTCGGCCTCTGAGTGGCAAATATCTTGCAATTGACTTTGAACAAGAGCGATGAAGATCACAAAACGATGACACTGTTAGACATAAATATTATATAATAAACAGAGGAACTGAATACATGGTGGACTGGCAAGTTTCTTAAGCAGAAGCCCAGACTAATGAACTTTAATACTCATTTTTGAATAGGTTTCAGGAAGTTGAGCACAACGCTATACATGGCAACACAACTTTACGTACAAGTGACTCACTGACTATGATGACATTTGAGAGAACCACTGCTATTTGATCAGGAGTTATGTAGCATTAATTAGAAAGGCCTCTATTTTACAGTACTTAATTTAATTTAGATCTTTCCAGCACTTGTCAATTCTAGAAATTTCGCAAGAGCTTTTCTTTTATCCAATTCGGATTACTCTATATGCAAATATATAACTTTATGCAATAAGTTGGTTCATGATAGACCACACATTGACGATGCTTAGATGTCGTGATCCACCAGTGACCCCCTATGAAAACAATTCTGACAACACGATCCATCAGTAATTCATGCTTGACAAAACATCTTTGACTAAAATTTTCGAAGTAGGTTGAAATAATATAGCCATTTCTTACCCTCATACTTGATAATTCTCGCAATATAAGATGATCATCCATGTTATCAAACAAACCATCAGTGGCTGTTAAAATAATATCACCCAGTTCAATTTGAAAACTTGTTACCGCTGCATCTTCAGGCCTGCAAATGGGAAATAAGACTGAATTTTTAAACACTTTGTTACATTTTATTACAGCCAAACAAATGACACATTTTTATCTTCCTGGTAATTTAAACAGAAGTTTTATTCTGTGAAGCATAAAACACGGATGGACCGCACCTCTATGGTACCCTTCATCAGTGAGTTGAACTATGCAAAAACATTTCGATTTTCAGTAGGAAACTATGATTCTATTTTAAGGTACATTACAAGATGCATTTAGATACACAACCAGGTAATCCTGTAAAACCAGTTAAATCCTCTCTTACTTACATGTCACTATGTACTTCCCCTCTTCTGTCTACAGGTGGAATTGAAAGCTGAAAAGGTGAATTGAAAAAATGTTGTTGCTCTGTAGATCGATGAATAATTTTTCCTTTCCTGACGACCATAAATCCTGAATCTCCAAGGTTGGCTGCATGGAGTGTTTTCTTCAGTCGATCGAGCATAACGATGCAAGCAGTACTGCTACCTAAAGAATGACGAATAAGGAAAAAATTATTTGTTGCTACATTCATGACAATTTTTTTTTAAATAGAATTATAACATTTCGAATCTAATCTTTGATTCTCAATTGGATGGTAATAATTTTAATTGTGTAACTAAAGTTTAGAAAATAAATATGAATTTATGAAAGGTCTGGGAAAAACTGTAATTTTACTATTTCCGAATCAAGCATGTATCTGATTCTATTTGTGTCTTGAATCTTTGAAGCGACATTCCTACTCACAAATGAAAATTTTATTCCCATTTTCAATTCATATGGTTTATATATGAAATATACTCTAATCTACTATTGTAGATTCCAGAAAAATTAACATTATATAATCTTTTAAAGATTTTGCACAAGCCATAAACTACATAAATTATTGATTTGTGCTATCTCGGTACATATTGAATCACTATGGAATAATCGTTAATAGTGAATTGAACTCCAGCATAATGCTTTTGCCCAACTTTGAGTATTTGAATTTTGAATGAATAGGTTGGAAGCAAAATTCCTAAAAGGTCTTTTCCATGTTTTTGCACAATGCAATAAAATAAAGCAGTAGGAATTGGTAAAGGCAAATATAAATAGAACAGACAATGGAACGCTTATTTTCAAAGAGCAAACCTTTTGTACAATATACACAAAGAGAAACAAGTTTTACATTGAATTCAATATAAAATATTCATTACTCAGGCATGCTCACTGATGCTCAAATTTTGTCAAGTTTCATATTCATTGTCAAATCACAAAATACGTGATGTATGGAGAACTAATGGCACTTATGGAATGAAATGAATGCCCTGCAAATGGCTCCTAACTCCTACGAGGAAAAAAACATTAAAGCAAATGATAAAGCAAAAAATAATTAACGTCTATATGTGTTAAACAACACATAAATCCAATAAGTGAAGCTACCCGGTATTTAAGAGTGTCATAAGCTAGCAGCACATGCAAAAAAACTTCATGCTATCAACACTGCTATTCAATGACAATCTGGCAAAATGTATCAAAAAACAAAGGATTTTTTATTGAAATTCATTTTTTTAAAGCAATGCCTGAAGCAGCTCCCAAAAGAAAGCAACCAACGGCCACTCAATGGCAAAGAGCTACAACCAGATGTCGTACTAGTGACTGCATCCTATAAACAGAAAACATCCCAAACGGAACTAAAAAATCATGGTATGGTAAAGTGCAGTGAGTGGTATCTGTCCTGTGCGATGCTAAAACCATCTACAACTTCTTATCAATACCAGTTATAAATAAAAGGCTATTTTCTGTATCCTACGTCGATAAAAACTGTCAAAAAGCTTAGACATACAGAGAAAAAAAGATGAGAGTCTGCAATGACTAATATCTATAAAGACAATATTTTTTCATGCCATAAAAATGACAAAGTTTGGCACGGGATGACATTTTTAAATAGAAAATTCATAATGATTCAGACACATGTCAGCTTCAGTAAATTCAGAATACGAATAACCAATTCTATATTTCAGTTATAATTCAACTTAACCAAAAATTTGATCGTAATATATTGTGAAAATATCCACTAAGTATAATGAAAAAATAGAATCAGATTTGGGATTTTCAAATTTACACCAATTCAGAATGGTCTCCAGAAAATCTTTAGAAGGATACAATAACATGGAATATTGAATAGATTCTGACAGTGGATAAAATTAATCAACAGAGTATTAAGTAATATGGTGAATTAATATGCTTTTGATAATTAATGAGGCATGAAATAAGCACAACATTAAACATATGGGACAATAATAATGATTATTTTTAATGACACGGTTAATAGGATGCAACAGATGTTTAAATGGTATCAAATGCATATAGCTAGAGCTACCATGAATAGTAAATTTTAATCTTTACCATAAGAAAATTGGAAACATCACAAAATCAAAATGCCTTTTCTAACAAGGTTTCGCTAAAAATAATGTTTGTCAACCATTGTAGTAATTTTAGTACCAAAACTGAGTAACTTTTCTCATAATGTATCTATTGGAGATATTTATTTAAAAGCAACAATTGAAAAAAAAAAAAACAAGATTTGGATGTTTACAGAAAAAAATTTCTGGCATTATTGAGTACCAATGAGATAAGTAATTTCAAGAAACCAAATTTAATTATATTTTACATAAAATATCATAACAATTTTTAAATCTTGACAAAAACTATGATTTTTTATGACCCAACTCAAAATAATAGACAAAACTCAAGCAGTTATTATATTAACACAGGGATTCATTTTTACTGCCTGGTAAGCCTATGCGCTAGAAATAGGTCATGTCATCATGACTAAAATATTGATTATATTGTGGCTGGCACATACCAATCATATTGGCAGGATATGTGTAAATGAATTAGCATTTAAATTATATATTTGTTAAGTCTTTCATGTTATCTTGCATAAGCTAGAGATAGATTGCACCTGACCAGGCACGATCCATACCTGACAGGAATTATTTTTTAAAATGTCTATATGCCAGGAATAAGTGCATCATTAAAAATCATTTTTCAAGACCAAAAAGAAAAAGCTATAACGATAAACATGGAACAACTGGTCTCCTGTATATTGCATGTCAACAGCAATACAAAATTGGTAGTTTATAAAATTTACTTATATTTTTTTTTATATATCGTAGATTTTCAAGTAGTCAACAAAATACTGCTTTCTGACATTTGTATAAAACATTCATGCAAGTTTCTTAAAAATAGATAAAAAATTTTTCAAGAAATTTTCCATGGGAGGTATATGTATCGGTCGATATGGACAGCATCAATCACTTCTTTGCACTCTTTTAGTAGTGAGAAATAAATATATTGGGAGTTATTGGAGCCAGGGTTGAACTAAATTCTGTATTTGTTAACATTTCACTCTATGAATGAGTATATTTCTCTGTGGTTTTATTTGAACCTTTGAAATCCTCAATTTGAACCATGATTAGAGGAATAACAAATCCTGAACTATGAAAAAATATATAAAAGTTACACTTCTCGCACAAAAAAAATCATGTATTTTGAAACAATAACCAAGCTTAGATTCTCACCAACTAGATTTACTTTATTTTCAGACATTTCTTGAAATCCCATTGCCAACAAATCGACTGGATCACTCGGCACAAATTTACCCATTTTTACCAAAGTCTCACAAGTTTCCATTAATTTTCTAGAAAACATAGATGGGTCGACACCATACGCTCTCCAACCTCCAACACCGTCTGCTACACCTGAAATTGACAATTTATTGTTAACTGTTATATATTGGCTCCAGACAAATGCTAATCAGAAATTTCGCCTCGGCGGCGCGATCTATCAGCGACTCATACTTATCAAAATAAGGTAAGATAATTTTTTTTACTGTCTGAAATGCCTTCCAATGGGGCATGGCACTTAAATATTTGCACTAAGTATGTCAGACTGGCTCGAGCAAATATTTTATTTGATATGTCGAAAACATCCACCAATATAATGGAAGCTTCATTCATTAAATCTTTTAATTAATAAATCACATATTAAATAATCGAATAATAAAAGCACTCTACCTAAAACATCCGTTGAATTATGTTTGGCGACAAAACACGCATCATCCCCATACAATCGCTTATCTAATAAAGCCGCACTCGCAGGTTTTGATGCAGGACTGATGTTCCTTGACAAAGAATCAAGTTTGGAGAAGCCGCAAACAGCTGATACTAGATGACATGGATGCGGCTTGTGTACATTTGCTGAAAAATGTTAAGTATTAAAATTAAATAATTTATTTTATTAAGATTATTTACTATTTTTTTGAAATGTTATTCACAAGATGGTTAATATTGTGAAATTAAAGTTCTTGAAAATTCTATTTGAATATGAAACACAGTTTTAAAAGTGGAAACCGACGAAAACAGCTTCAGTCTTTTAGTATGAACAACGTTTGCAAATAATTTTTGCAGACACATCATACCGTAATTCTCCTCATGTCTTTATCTTGCAAAATCTATACCAAAATTCCATGCCCGCCCCACAACATTTAATACCTTTGAAATAAAAAATTAGTGGTCTATAGCTCTTGTCTGACAAATCAATATTTTCTGTATTTTTAATTAGTTTTCTAGTTTTCAAGAATGCTACAAAATTAACATGCAATCAGAGCAGAAGCAGGTACAGATAATAAAGTTTTAAAATAAAAAACCTGATTCGGAAAAAACTATCTCACCAATGGCAGGTTGTGATGCAAAAAACCTTGATGTGAAACGAATCGGCCAAGGAAGAAACTATTGACTGGTAATCCAAATCTCCTTGTGCAAGAGTATTGGCGATCGCTCTTGCAAAAACTCTTCCATATGCTACTACAGAAAACATATCCGACAGTGGATACAGTCACGCTATCTTTTCTTTAACAAGCAATGGCCTGTCAACAGGTCATGCAATCATGAATGCATTTTATCCTTTCTCTTTATGTCTTTATGATGTTATCATTCCGGTTTTATCAGATGCTAAACTAGCAACTATAATGAATTATCCACCAAGCTGCTGGAATTTATTTTTAAACAAAAAAGATATTCGATTTATTTCAATTTAGCATAGGCACAAGTAAGGAAAAAAATACAGATCAGTATATATTTGGTCAAGCATAAGTCTATCAACATATATTGTATAGGCTACTCTGTACTTAATACTATTTTTGGAGACTTATCCTTTTTGCAATCATCCTCATCTGCTAATGCTTACTGGTCGTACAATGATGTATACTGTACAGTGGGCCACTGGCAGACTGTTCCACGTGTGAAACAATATCTGCGATAGAAATAAACAGTAAATGACCATCCGTGAATTACCCGTAGTGAGATTGATGTCAAAAAGAACTGGAACCTAAACATTTTAAAGCAATCAATCCCAAAGAAATTTAACGATTAATAACTTAACCTACACGTCCTTTAGCAGTTTGACTGACAGATATCCCGACTCAGCTACAAATAAGGCAATACCTTGCCGTACTCGGCGCAGAGTGCTGTATTGTCAGATACTCTGTATTGATGGATAGCCTAGTGGTGCGAAGGATTCAGCATTAGTGATTACGGGTAGTTAACGTTATGTTAACTTAGGTCCTAACTTATATGATCATCCGCTAATACAACATTCCCTGAAACTGTTAAAACTCCATATGCTTAAGAACAAATCGGGTGAACTATCAAAAATTTTAGTTCGTTAGGCATGAGCCATAGATGGACAGCGTTTCGCTCCATCAGTCACTCACGCTAACAAAATAACGCACGCGCTCCTCGCCGGAATATGAAGCATGACCTTCTCAAAGTCAACTCTCATATTCAGACAAAGCGACCGGTGAAGCGTTGCAAATCAAATATCCAAATTGTAAATAAACGAATGGCGAAATTGCGCTCGACTTGGACAGAAACCTAACCTCTCAACTACCATTCGACCACCCATAGAGAAGAAACCGGACAGAATGAAGTGATCAAGTATTCACAGAGCATACACTGTACACGAAAGTGACGCAGGGTTATGACGCAACATTTTATATTGCGTCACAAAGAATGATTTTCTGTATCATTGAACCGGTGCTATGAGTGATATCGGCTCATATGTACTATTAAATTTGTCGCTCATATATATCAATTTAAAACGCATATATTCATTTATTAAAATATTCAAACTATATAAATTATTGTAAAATTTATTATCATCAAAAAGATATAGTTTTGTTTTCGACATTAAGCATCCTAAAGTTCCACTAGGTGGTGACAGTGAAGTTAATGCTCCAACTCGGGTATTCCCCAATAATTGCAGCTCTGCCCAGAAAAGCTTTCTTCAACTGCCCGTTTGGTGGGGAATTTTTTGTAATCGAACTTTTATCGAATTGAAATTATTAGGCCAGTAGCATAAGCTAGAAGCCCAGGGGACGAAGGTAATTTTTTGGACAAAGATGTTTCTTTCAACTGCCGATGTCGTGCGGGGAATTTTTTGTTACCGTATCAATTTTTATGGAATCAAAATTTTTAAGCCAGTAAGCTAGAAGCCCAGTGGACGAAGGTAATTTTTGTACATAACTTAACATATAGGGTTGCCTGGTTAGTTCAATCGATTGGGAATACCCTTCGAGCTAGTTGCACATATCTGATCTTCGCGACACAGGTTCAAATCCTGTGAGAATTGATGATTATAAGTGACAGGTCAGATGGACGACTCGCGGGTGCACGTTGGTTTATGTGATCTATGTTTACGGCTTACTTTACCTACCAGGTCCATACACAAGGAAAATGAGAAATGTGATAAGCCAAAAAACCTTGCACCTATGCATCTCTGATTGTTCAGTTGAAGGATCGAATCCTGCACAATCAGACGTTGGTTTGCATAAGCGAACGCATATTTACCTCTTTCAACCTTTATTTAAATCCTATTTCACTAGGGTTTTTTAAAATTTATGTTACTTCGTTTTTTTGGCTTTTCTGATAGCTCTGTCATTAGATATCTTTTATTTTCATCGCCTTTATGTCGGCAGAGATGTCAAAATAAACTATGTCTATGTAATTGTAAAATAAAAAAGTTAGGCCAAAACCACCTTCACCCCAGATGGGGAACTGCTATCTGCTCGAGAGGTGGGGTTTGCTATATGGTTGACCTTTATTTTCTCGCGGGATAAAAAAATCCTAAACAGTGAAATGCAATCCTTCACAGCAGCAAATATCAATATTTTCATACTGGTTTTCAAATGAGTGTTGCTCTTCATTTAAAACTTATGTCTGGTGCTGGTCACACATTAGACTTGTTTTCATTTGAGGGTACGTAAATTTGAATGTAATATATCTTGCAAATGATCCAGAACTTCCACATATAGAAAATGAGGCAGTCATGTGCATCACTTTCACATAAAAACGCATAGGAAATCAACTGAAAAAATTCATGCGAAAGTGCGTTTTAAATTAACTAGAAATTATTCTAATATACACACACATATTATATACAAGAGTCAGAAGAGGGATTCAATATGATATTATTTGCAATATTGTGATGTCATAAACAAAAGTACCAGGTAAGTAATTGATTGAGTCTCTAGACCATAATTATTGCCATGTTGATAGAAGTAGATTCATTCGTAATCAGCTTGTGTGACTATTTTTTCATGTCTGTTTTTGTGTTTACTTTCTCTCACATTGCATATCTCTGTCCTTGCGCACCCTCTGAAATCTGCTACTAATCATGTCCTGTGATTTGCTTTCCAACGCCCAAGTTCTTGTTGACAAACAATACTATGCTTCCATCTCAGACTGATCTTTGACCAATGTAGAAGAGTGTTCGTGTAATATTTTGTTTCATGTCTCATAAGTATTGTTGAAAAATATCAATAGGATGGGATATTATTTTTAGCCAAAGAATATAATAGAGTTTAAACATATTGCGAACTAGTATTTCACATGATACTTTATACTCATATGACAATGACATGTGACTATGTAACCTTTTCCGAATAGCGAAGTATTCTCGAATTCTGTTTAAAAGTATTTTCGATTTTTACCAAATGGATTCATTTTGTGGTGTGATCATGATGTATCGGTATGCAAAATTCCATATGTTGTTGACTTTGTCAAAGATCATGGCTTTTCCGCAAAATATGGTCAAATATTTCCAATTTCAATCATCTGAAAAGTTGAATCATTAATCTATTTTTGGCATGAACTGAAATAGCAGTTATCCAATTATTTATCCAATGCTGTTCTGTGTTCCTATATATGTATTGAACTATTTTGCTGACTCCATTAGCTTCTTTTGAAAAAGTAGATGTACGAACTGTTCTTGTATTATGTATAATAATAACACTTCCAAACAGAACAAAAATGAATTGAAATTACAAATAAGTACAGAAAATATTAATTCACAAACCTAGCGCAGCGGCGTGTTTTGCAGCCTTAATTCTTAAATTTGCTATCGGAACAGAATTTTCATTTGCTTTTTTTGGTTCTTGAAAATTTGAAGGTTTTATGTCTATACTTTCTGAGTTTGTTGGTGAAGCTTCGTCCTTTGCTAAAGAAAGACTATGTATTGGAGGTAACGCGTGCGGCAATGCAGCATAATAGTTCAAAAGCTGATTTCTTTGTGCAAGTGCTGTTATTCGAGCATGTAAGTTGCTGTTGTCCATAGACAAGTTCGGAAAGCAGTAATTGAAAGGGTTTGCTTGTAATAATAGATATGGGTTCACAGCAGCCATCGGAAAAGTATTTGGTGTGACTGGTGGGAGACTTGAGATAGTTGAGTTTTGCATGTTGTATATCTGACTTTGCAATCTTGATAACGTGTTTGAAGCGAAGTAGTTTTCTATGTAGCCAGGAAGTGCATCTCTGTACGGAGGAAGTTGTCTGTCTGCATTTCCAGGATTCTGCACAAAATATTATAATTTTTCTCTCTACCATAGTTTACATTAACATTTATTTTTTTACCTCATTTTAAGTGTTTTTATGATGATCATAAATAATTGAAATTTTATTCATTATTGCCACTTTCTTTTATCGGCTTGTACATATTGTTATCGTCTATCTAATTGAAGTCGTTGCTTTCAATCTGATGAGAATAATTTAAAATTTAATTCGAATAATGTCCTCTTCTGCTGCTTTTATGAAATTTTACCATTCATTTGAAAAGAATGTTGACATGTGAGGTTTTCGTTTGAAATGATCTATGGATGACCAATACATCATACGATTGAGAATTTTACCTTTTTTAAGTACAAGCCATTGATGGACCGCGTCCTAGTGGCGCAGTTCATCAGTGGGCCATACTTATAGGTAATTTGTTTTTGCAAATATTTTATGACTGAATAATGTTGCGCTTTAATATAATATCGTACCTGTAATTGTGAAGGTATTGATTGTCTATTATTTCCCATATTAAAATATGGAGCTATTCTACATTCTCCCATCCCGATCTCTGCTCCACTCAATACAATTCCTGTTAATATATTTGTAATTATATTAGACATTAGACACAAGCTAATCCGTATAAAACGTAGTGCCATAAATTTGTTTATTTATAATCTTGTTGAAGTAAACCCCAAGGCCAGAAACACTGTTAAAAGGAATTAACAAATAGCAACATGAAGAGAGCTACTACAAAATGTAGTACCAGGAAATGCACTGAACCCAAACAGAGCTTAATGTCTGAATTACAGTGCTTAATAAGTATAATTGGTGGTAATTTGTTAGAAAGTAGATATCGTTTTCTTAATTCAAGACCTCGATTAGAAAATGTCAGCTATTTCTTCCCATTATTATATTTGTTTAGATTCAGTTTGGAAAAATTCTATCGGTTTGAAACTGAAATGAAAACATTCAGTTGCACAAATTACTGGTTTTCGGGAAACTATTATTTTCTTAGAGCAACCTATATATTGTTTCCCGTCATCATATTAGATCATCATTATCATAAATTTGCTTTTTATGCATTAACCTGATTAATATAAAACTGGTCTATCAGATTTAATTGATGGATAATATTTTACATGTCATAGTTTCAAGATTATTAAAATAAACTCAAGCGAATACCTTTGTGAATTTGATTTTCTTGTTTCCTGCACTTTGCCCTTCTGTTTTGAAACCAAACCTGGAATTTCAACATTGAATATTGTTTATTAACACCTGGCAGTTTGGTACCGAGCGTCTTATCACTGACCACTATTTATCTGGCATTAAGGTTCATTTGCCCTGTTGGTAGGTCTTTTAAAATAGCCTCAACTATTTTTGTACCAGATCTCGTCAATTGAGTGACCGTTAGTTGGCTCCTGCACGGCGCTGCTTCCGGCCTTAACGGCAGGGAACTTCAATGAAAAAAAAAAAAATAATAACGGAATAGAGAGCATTTGACCTTTGCTTGTGATAAACATATAGATAAGCATAATTCTGCAAATTTGATTGAAAATAAAAATTGATTTTTGCTTGTTAGAAGTCAGCCGGGATTACACAAAAAATGCGTTTTGGCACCAATTTTAATAAAATTCCAAGATTTTTATCATGCTTTTTATATTTTCCACATTTTGTGAGTTCATTTCAAATTTGGCGTTGCTAATATTACCAAAAATATTTTTTGTTAAGCTTGGTGAATGTATAAAATCTTCCATACAAGAAAAGAACGTTGTTAACGTGAAGAAATTTCGATCTCGATTTTGATCGTTCGCCCACCTTATCACTGGATACGGATAGTTACCATATAGGCTTATTAGCCGCCTTGGCGGATAAATCTCCGTCAATCCTTCCTTTATTTACATGTATTGCTTCCAAATCAGAAGTATTTGAACCAAACATTTTTGTTAGGCATGATCACTAATGGATTGCGCCGCATAGGCGCGATCCATATGTGATTCATATTTGACAGAATAATATTTCTTGCTTAGGTTAGGACCCATTGACTATAACATCGCGCCAACAAATAAATTTCTACCTGTACTCTTCCTTCTGTAAGTCCGAGTCGTCTGCTCAATTCCTCTCTCATGAAAGCGTCTGGATAATGAGTTTCTTCAAATAATCGTTCTAATTCCGCTAATTGTTCCAAAGTAAAATTAGTTCTACTCCGCCGCTGTTTTGCCTGCAAATTAATCGAAGTTGCAGATTTTAATTTTTTTAAATTCTCTTTTATTTTAATTTTAACCGTATTTACTATGTGCTCCGTTTGTGTTTGGCAAAGCATGTGATGTGAATACAATCACCGCAAAGCAATGCTGACGTATATTGCCGTTTTTCTATTACCTGAAACATACTGCAATGCTTCGTTAAAACGACTTAGCGTGTATTGTGTCGTTACTACCGCACCGTTGGCGAAAATTAATAGAAGAGCAAAACATAAAGAAATATAAAATATTAAGTGTCGTACTTTTTCATTTAGTCAATATCCTGGTAACATTTTTCTGTTTGGGATTGACTGTAGTTTACATTTAATATTTTTGAAACAGCGACAGCGCTTACCACTTATTATGACGAAGAAATCTTTACGAAATGTCACTTTTTGATGTTGTTGAAATTCGCTTTAGGCAAGTGCTAAGCCAAGCTTACTACTTCTATGAAAAAGAGCTGCTACAGGCACCACTACTAGTATTGTTTAATCGAAATATATCTATGTATCTCTTGTTGATAATGTGTATCGTACTACTGTATAATTTTTATATGGATCTAGAGTTTTGAATAAAGGTATTCATTCATTAATTTTATTCAAAGTGTGCCAACAATTGTATTCAAAGTCCATTCATTCAAAACATACCCGAATCGCAACACCAGCTTCGAGCGCAATTCGTTTTGTCGAGTTTGTATTTGCTCCAGGAGCGAAGCAACGTTTTCTCGGGTCGCTCTTTCTTAAATACCGAGCGTAGGATCGGATTTTAGCCATTGTATATATCAAAATATATTTTTTGGTCATTTATGGAATATGTACCTACCGTAATAGATTAGCGCAAACCGTTTCCGAATACTTGTAAGTTTCAAAATGGAGTTTGTTTACGCCTCCGATATATAACATAAAATCGAATTAATAAATAATGAATACAAATATCCCAGTCAGATATTGTTTTTCCGAACATGTTTTTGTTTTGTCAAGTATGATCTGTGGATCATGCTTGACAATATACAGATGTGGGTCTGAATGAGAACGAATTAAGTATTTCTCTACAAGATCGCGCCAGCGATAAAAAAAAAAGTTGTTGTTTGTTGGTAATTTTGAATAAAATCTAACAGAAAGTGGTTTAGATGAAATTATTTTCACTAGAAATACTGAAATATTAGGAATTCCTTTTCACGAAACAAATTTCGTTTTTTTTGTGGCCTCTCTGGGTCACTGAGAGAACAGTTATTGAACTAATGCTTGATTTACAAAATAAAATGTTTTACATTTTTTATTGTATATTAAAACAATCTATTCGTGTGAGAACTGTTATATAAATTGCTCCGTCTAAGCGCGGTACATCTGTTGTTTATGCCGGAAGCTTGAATGATTTCGGTTTGAACCTATTCAAGATTCGATCTGGTTTCAGAAATAGCTTTCACAGTTTCATAAAATTGGATTACTTTTTTTTCATTTTTGAACATATTTTGTAAATTTTGTGTCAAAATCTTAATATAATTTAGCCAAATCAAATTTTAGCGAAATTCGAATAATCGAAGTTTCATCATAAAAGTAAAATTTATCTAACCGTTATTTGTTGATTTTCTGTGATTCTCTTTTCTGTCACATCACCGTCGCTGGTTCCTTCTGACATTGCGTCACTTGGAATTTGTTCGAAGTTCGATGTTATATTGTCTTCCGGACGAACTTCGAATCTGCTGGATGACGAAAGTTCGGTCAGTAAAGTGATTGGTCCTGGCGTAGCTTTTATTCCCGCTTCTGCAATTAAGAAATGTGACTATGTATTAAAAATCGAATCTCTTTATTTTTCGAAACTATATCCGTGCCGAAAGTTTTATCAAATAAATGTAAGAAAAGTTACCAATTGCACCAAAAATGGATTTCATGTTTATACGAAACATATATATGTACTCGATCCTTTGTTTTTCTGATCATTTCGGAAATTAAACAATCGATTTAAACAATTTATAATTTTTGAATCATGATTTTTATGCACTCTTGTTTTGTTAATCACGAGTCACTGCTAGATTGCACGAAAAGCAAGACCGTTGGTAAATTTACATTCTCAATTTGAAAGGAGCCTCCTATTAAAATTGAAATGCTGAACCTCGCTTAAATTTTTTTAATTTTATTCATTTAATTCTATGTTTCTTCGGTAGAGAAAAATGAAACAATGTAAAGAAATGTCTGCTATGATTTTTGAGTTACGTAACATTTTTCACATGATGTAAAGAGAAATAATGTAATCATTTCCAAGTAAAAACATTGTTATGTTAACTAGTGCAAAATTTTATATTTACAACTGTGATTTTGGAATTCATGTTCAGTTTAGAATATATCATCTAATTTTACCAATTCTGCGCTTTTGAAATTGATGTATTCCGCCGATGGTTGGTCAACTAATATTGTCAATTAATAGGTCGCAAACCATCATTCTGTATTTTACTTTGAGACAGATTGCTATTTTTCTCTGTAGATATTAGACCGTTCAAAACGGTTATAAGCTCTCTATTATCTTTATTGTTGTTCTGTGAAATCCACTTAAAGTGATGTTACCTTTTTTATTTATTTCTTAACTCCTTCCTATCGAAAAAAGTTTGTAAAAACATCTTTTATCGAGTGTGAGTCGTGATGGATCGCGCTGATGAAACGCTGTCCATCCGTGGCTCATTTTGAACGGAAAAAAAATATTTCCGGTTTGCGTAGCAGTGGTTGTTAGATGTTTATGCTCTGTTAATAAACGGGAATTCCAGAAAAAAAATTGACAAGTGAATTTAGCACATGTACCCTTATTTAATGTAAAAATGAAAAAAACGGACCTGTGCGTCTTTCTAAACTATTCGTTTCTGAAGCATTCCCTTGCTCGCCTTCCTCCATGCATATGACGTCATTATTTTCCGAGTCCACCCGTGTATTTGGCGACGTTCGGTCATTTTTCCTTTTTATGACCTCATGTTTATCATTTTCGTTCAAGTTTGCTGGATTTGATCCATGTGTATCGTATGAAGGGTATGTTTCTCGAGACATTGGTCGGATTTGATTGGTCAATCCAACCGAAAAAATCGCGCGAAAGCTCGAAGAATCTGATCCACCCCAATTGCGAAGATTCTGCGTATCGTTTCGTGGACGTCCCGAATTTAGTTTTATAAATGGCGAATGCGACTTTGAGTTGTTTTCTTCGGTCGCTGAATTAGCAGCTAAATGTTGCCTCAGCTTCGTTAAACTTTCTTCGTTCGTCGTTTTCCGAATTTCGGCGAACATTCGATTTTTTACAAGTTCTATTTTTTGTTGTTCGTCCATACAAACGTCGTTTTCCGGGCTGCCCCTTCCGATGTTCAAACTAGATCTTGCCGGGATAAGGTGTGCGCTTTGCAGGCGAGAGTGACTATTTCCATCGGCCACTTCATTGTCCGCCATTTTGATTTTCAGTCGTCACAAAAAAAACTATATTTATTCTAAATGTATAATTTACTCCTGTATAATAAATGAAATTATATATTTCTAATAAGCATATTGTTGTAAAAGCACCAGATACATGATAACGCTCATTGCACTAAGCTATAGCTGATCAGTTTTGTATGCAGTGTTTTCTACTTTCTTATTTTGCGAAGTATGTGCCACAGATGGACCGCGTCTCATCGACGCGATCCATCAGTGAACCATACTAGACAAAAGACGCTTTGACAAAAAAATTTTCAAATGGTTGGTAGCGCAGGTGCCGGTGCTACACTTTGTAGTTACTCTTTGCCGCTTAAGTCGTTAGTTTCATTTTCAGTTACTTGCTCTGGACTTGTTTAGATTAACTTTTATTGAAAACTTTTATTTTTTATGAACTCATGAATATCATATTTCGAAATCAGGATGCTATTTTGGAAGAAAAAAAGTGTTGGCCACATTTTCAATCAAAATCCAAAGAAATCCAGGAAATTAAAAATATAAAGTCTTCTCGGAAAATACTATTTGAAAATTACGAGCCAATTCTAATAAATAAAATAATATTTTTGTTTTAGGTTTTAGATTTCAATCCGATTTATATTATAATGTCGTTCAATTTTTTTCTAAAAAAAAACGTTTGGTTTTTTGTAGTAAGCCATCATTAACATATTGTCTACTTGCTCAGACTACTTGTTGCCATTTACTGAATCCGAAGATTCGATCCTTATGTCATTAAATTTCGCATTCAGTCTGCTCCCATTTGTATATCTATATTATAAACTAGTTACCGCGCATTAAAATCATAATTTTAATATTAATCCGCCTATTCCATATTCTTAGTCACATTTAACAACTCGATAAAACACGATGCTCAGTAGAGCGAGCGTGCTTGACAATACATATTTGAGTATAAGTTTTGCAACTGTGTACGTCAACTACCTCCTAATATTGAAATGAAGGTTCGTTTTTCGTGTGTAGATTCATTTTGTACAGCCGTCTTGCCTACTTGTCGTTATTCCCTTTTCACCTCCCCCTTTTTCACCTGATTTCTACGTGGTACCGTAATTAAATATCTTTTGCATAATTGTTCCATGGGCCGTCCTGACCGATTCTAATTGGATCCAACGCCGGTTGGAGATACCTCGCAGAGGTCCGAAACTTTGTGTGGACACATATATAGGTTAGTTGCGCATCTATGGCTGACACTCGATGAAACTATTTTCCCACCGGTCACCACCACCTATTTGTAACTAAACTTGCACGGTGATGTTTTAAGGAACAACTTCATTAGTATGACTTATACATCGATTTTATGTCGTTGCGTCACTGAAGCCGGTGCGCTTTCACGGCGTCAAGACGTTGCGTAGGCCTGCTCAGTCCCGTAGATTTTATCAGTGAGTAGATTTTATTCCAACTAACGTAGTACAGTACCCCGTTTTTATTTCATTTTTGTTATTTATTATTATTTTTTTAATTTTGGCGAGCACTCGACGTGTTCTATCGGTGCCCATTTGCAATGGCTTATTAGGTAACTGGACGCGATAATGTCCATTTTATTGATTCTTCCCACGGACTTCACATCATTTTCCTCTTTTATCATTTTTTAAATTAGTTCTTCTAGAAATTGAATTTTTAAATTTTACTCATCTAAACATGTTTTAACCATATTATAATCTGTTAGATCACCTTAAATGTATTTCCAACATTCGATCTACATTAAATTCTAAATTCGATCGGAGATAATTGTAAAATAGATAAAAATTAACAATAATCCGTTTTTCACTAGTCAAAATTGTTTTATCAATAGCTGTTAACTGCTTCAAATTTTTTCTGTAGAGTTCTGGATTATAGAAAACCTTTTAATTTTATAAGTGAAGCGAAAAATTCTGAATCAAATTGAATATTGGAATCAAAGTTTATATTAAATAATCAAAAAAAGTCTTGCTAAGAAAATATCAATTGCATTCGTTTTTAATTTTGCAATCATGTTAATGCTTGATACCATCCTGCTAATTCAAAATCGCAGTAGAAATCGAACGGATTTTTTTAAAATTAGCGATTCAATCGACTGGAATATTTTGGGCAACATTACTTTATTTATTTGAATTTATTTTGTGCAATACCGGAAGTAGCGCCCCACCCCCCCCCCCCCCCCCCCCAAAAAAAAAAAAACCTAACGGTCAGTTGTAGGGAAAAGAGATATTACAAAAAGTAGTTTCAGGAACTAAATTCTAAGTGGAAAACATGCCAAATGGGACTGAACCGCTAGTAAAGTAAAGTGCATTGAGTGATATCTGCCATGCCGATACTTAATAAGCCATCTACTCTGACCAAGATTAATTTTTAAACCAAAATTCAAAATTGCTTTATCCTTTCAATAAATTCTACGATCGCGGTGAATTAATAATAAATTTTATCGCAAAATTTTTGAATAAATTCAAAATTTGACGATAATCCTATTATTCTATTAGGGAACAATTTTCCACATAACGACGCCAACCTCAAAAATGTTATGTCATTTATTAGCTAACCAAATTTTGCACCTTTTTTTATTTTCAGACCAATTTCCTCTCGCCATTTTCAGTCACCTATTAGCGTTTAGACAGGCTACATATTGGCGAATTAAAAATTACACAAAAAATATACACCCTCGCTCCAGGAACACAAGCGCCTACTCTGTTTTCTGCGCGGAACGACAACTTAATAAATTTAATCTTTAGCTCGATAGTTTGTCATAAACTACGCGCGCGTGTGAAGTTTGTTCTCAGTCGCCAAGAAGTCTTTTGCCAAGTATGGGTCAATGATGGATCGCGCCTCAAAGGCGCGATTCATCAGTGTCCCATGCTTGGCGAAACAACACTTGTCTTACGATTATTATATGAGCATTCCCCCCTTGGGAGAACATTTGAAAGTCCATCAATAGTCGCATCGCGCTTAGACATTGATAACGGTACTTATGTCTTTTAATAGAAAAATTTATTATATTTTAGTTACCTTGATGTTATGAAATGCCATTTGCTTTTAATATACGGTACGCAGAGAAATGCATTTTTGAAAAAAGAAGGTAGTAGTGCTAACGCCAGTTTGGTTTTGCTTTCATTTATGATTTGCAAAAAGCCTTCGAATCGGGTGTACCATGGTTCTCGCACATTGCTATTCGTTTGTTTATTTTCTGTTTCACAGTGCATAATCATTTTATTTTTTTTAAATTTGATCTGTGCTTTTGCCTTTTTTATATTTTATAACAAATATTTGTCGGGAAATTGTGATGAAACGGGTGGTACGGAACGGATTTTGAAAAGTAACTTAATTTACCATAAATTTGTGTTGAATCATATATTATTATTATTATTATGAATTGTCACTAGTAGCAGTGGACATTTTTAATGCATTGTGATTTTTAAATCGAATCGAATTCTTTGTCCGAATCAGTGGTATATCTCCAAATATCCGTAAAACATCGTTACACGATCCAGAAATGATCCATTTTCAATTAACTTTTTTGGTGATGACGTCAACTCCGCCTTTTGCGCACTTCATGGTGTCATTAAAGATCACTTTTTTATGTAATTAATCGTTGTCCAACGTATTTCCTGGGTGTCGTAAGAGGATGGTAAAAGATAAAGAAAGAAGTGGCTGGTTATTCGGGCAGATACCACCCAATGAACTCTATTATAACGATTCAGTTCTACTTGATATGTTTTCCACGTATGGTGCATTAACTGATGCAGCATTTGTAGTAGCTCTTTGTTGCACAAGTGGCCGTCAGTCGTTTCCTTTTTAGAGTCTTCTTTCGACCTTTAAAGTGAATTCATTAAAAAATATATTCGTGCGAATTTGGCTTTATGTTTACTCGTTTTCAGTCACACTCACTCTAATGTCATTAACGATGTCCGAGAGTTTGGAGAAAATGTGGCACCGTATTTAACGTCAATTTGCATTCAGTACGTTCCTTTGTAACCAAATCACCAATTTGCATCCTTGAATCAATAAATGCGGACATCCCTCTTCGTATATTTTATTAAACGCTCCATAAAATCAAATCAAGATATTCGATTGCTTGTTTGCTCGTTCATATTTACAAGTATCAAAGCGATCGTTTTCTTGTTTTATTTATTTTTTGGAATATTTTATTTTCATATGCCAATTATTGTTAATAATTTATATTTTATGGCTCTCACTTTTGCTTTAAACGTCTAGTTGCCCGTTAAGGGATATTCTATTGTCCAATCTTGATTTTGTTAGTATGGGCACGCGTTTTTCTACAAAGCAGTTAATTGAAAACAGTTTTTCTTAACCCAAAATGTAAACATTTTCTGGTGTATGAACTTACCCAGTTAACATAGAATAAGTACCGATATTGTTTAGTTGAGAATATGCCGATCCTAGATATCGTAAACTGACGTAGTCAGCACTTGTCACAGTTCTCTAGTTCAGTTCTGCCCGAAAGATGCTTAAACATGTGTTGTAAATGTTTGGAATTGGGTAATCTTAAAAGTTACTAATTTTGATTGCCCATTCATCATGTTTTGGTACATAAATTTCTTTTAAAATTAAATTCGAAAAATTTGACCAGTTGGATGTATATTCGAATCGATCCGAATAGTAAATCTATAAAAAGTTTTTTTCTTTAAATCACTACTGTGTCTTGTTTCAGCCAAGGTTACGTTGAAAACTATGTAAATTTAACTACACTTTCCAATAAAATCGAGGCAAAGTGTTTTAAATGATTAATTTTCCTGTACAGTTTAGTACATCGATCACGTACATTACTTGTGACTCGAATTTTTCCCTCGGCGCTATTTTTTCAAATATGTCGCATTAGTGCATAGTTTTGCTGCAAGATTTATCGGGCATGCGCCGCAGATGGGTCACGCTTTGGAAGCGTGGTTCATCCGTGGCGCATGCTGGATAAATATTTTATCAAATTAGATGGCCAATCTGTCAAAATTGATTTTTAAATTTGTGAACTCTCGTGAGCAGTATCATTAATGATTTATGTACATTATATTATTACATTTATTATTACGGTATGATGTGTTTTCGGATTTCGTCTTCGCTCTTAAAAGTGTTTCCCGTAAACTTACTTGGTGATCTTCCCGCTAATGGTATTATTGGTCATTTAGTGCTATTTCTAGCAAGAACTCAACGCGGTCAAGGTTGTTTACAATTCGTCCGTTTTTTGGTCAGCACATCTATATTTAGATATTACATTTTTAGGTTAAGTATGCGATTCGGATACATGCCTGGTGATTTTTTTTTTTTTTTTTTCTTGATTTAGTATTAAACTATATTTCGTATTATTCATTTTACCATTTTCATGAAAATTCTGTCAATATGTAAAAATGACTGACCATTTGGTGAATCCACCGTTTATCCGCAGGTGTTGAATTTGGAAAGACTAGTTTCTGAAATAAATTTAAATCAATTTTGAACGGCCATCTTTAGTACTTGAAATATTAATATTTATTAACTTGTAATTTGCTTTGAGCAGGGTTTAGAAGCAGTACTCAAAAGGACCAACTAGTAACCTAACATGGCAAAGGGCTAATACATAAAATGTAAAACCCGCGCAGCTTCATCTTAGGCGTAAACATTTCATACAGAACTGAACCACTATATTCAAGTTCAGTAATTGGTATCCGCGCTGGGCGATGTTGACTTGCTGTAACTTTAGCAATATGTTGAAACTGTCAATTTGATTCCAATATTAGACATTTCCCATGATCTTATGCCAGTGTCCCACATTAATTGAAATTCTCGAGCAAATTCAAAAATTTTTTGCAATATAAATTTACGGATCGCTTATTCGCCGTCATATATATATTTTATATTCACTCATTGCGATGGGGCCTGTACCAGCTGTCTCTTATTGGCGAGAAATTGAGGAAAGATATGAACTTTCCGGTTCGGTCGAGATTACTCCAGCTTTTACAACCTTGGTTGTACGATTTGACACATTTCATGACTCTGCTTCAAAATGGCCAAAATATTGTAAAATATTAGCAATTCATTTCCCGTATTTTATATGTTGAAACAATATTCTCTTCACATAGTGAATCTCGAACATCGTTTGAACTGAGCCATTACGACAGCCTAACTCAAACTGCATTTTCGTGACCGGGAATATCCCAGTCATAGAACATCTGCTTAAAAATGTTTTGTTGAGAATGAGTCACTGATGGATCGCGCCCCTAGGCGCGGTCCAACTGCGGCTTATGCTTGACAAATTAAAGTTATTGATAGATATATCTTTACTATTATTCACTTCGATTCGAAGATTCGATTCATTACTATTTATTCGATTCTATTTTAAATGTAATATATATCTGAGAATGTCAAGTAGTAATCATAATTCTATGCGGAGCCATTGCCAACTTGATAATTAACCGAATGGATTTTAACACTATTTAATTTCCCTTCAACCCAAAGGGAGAATTTCTTTGTACTTTTATCCTCCGCGTTACTTAACAATATACAAATCCCGGGAGATGTTTTAGTCGGTTACACATAATATAACACCATGATAAGTATATTATATGTCGGGCATCTTGGCAAAACTTACGCCTCCTTGAACAATTATAAAATTCGATAAAATAGTATGTAATGTGTAGCGAAATCATAATTGTGCGAAGTGAAGTGTGACAAAAACACTGATTTTGCTGCAATATAATAACGTATTTTTTTTAATTGAGTTAACAAATACTGCATTACGATATAATTTTGATTAAAATAAATTTTGTGTTTCAATGAATCTAAAATATTTTGTTCTTCAGGATTGCCGTCAAAAGGCAATAAATTAGATTTTCGAAAATTCCGACACCTAGGAATTTCGTTCGCATTTAGTACATAATGAGGCGTTGACAATCTGATTCGGTCAATCGAATCGATCCGAATCACAAATTATTCGAATTAATTATGAATCGTCCATCTGAACAAAAACTAAACGAACCAGAATTTTTCATTTTGATGACAAAATGCAATCGATTTTGGCCAAATTTGATGGCATTATCATAGTCCTTTTCTTCCAGTTTATAACATTTTACCAACTTGCCTTGATAAGCTAATTTCTGTTCGATTGGTCCAGTATTAATAATACAATATTAGAAAATATTATTTTGGTCTCTGTATTTAATTTAAAAGTCCCATATATGTTGTAAATATTCTGTTTTATAGAAGAAGACATGTACGACCTCTAGTCCATGAGGCCGTGGGAGCTTTTCGGCATATTGTTTCTAATTTTCAGTCGCTTTAGATTTGCGACTTTGAATCGCAGCCAAAACAAAGTTATTACATTATCATTATACGGTATTATATAAATATCCGGAAAAATATACTGGAATGTATTTGTCAGGCATGAGTCACAGATGGATCGCGCATCAATGCGCGATTCATCAGTGACTCGTGCTTGACAAAACTAATTGGTGTAAAATTTTTCTGAGTGGGATAATCTGTATTAATAGCAATGTATTACCGACGGTAACACGAGCAAGGTGTCTAGGGAATCTTGAGAAAAGATGGAGAGAGTACTATGTGAATATGGCTTTGTTTAGGTAACTTATATGAAAAAGAGATACCTCTGGCATTAGGTAATATGATAGAAAGCGACGCAATACATGCTTGCTAGTATGGGATTTATCAATTTTAATCTATTGATCGAAGATTTTGACCTAAGTGTGAAATTCCAACCCATGCAATGAAATAATTTTTCTCCATTTTTTTTGGATGAGTTGAAAGCATTATTCGAATGGACCGAATCAGATATGTATAGAAATCGATTCCGAATTTAATTAGAAGTTGCATTCCTAGGTTCGAATCCCCCAATACCTTCAATAGATATATCTTGGCCCGCTACTGTTGATGGACCATTAATCCGAGTTTATTATTCTTTTGTCTACGAAGATACTTTTCATAACTGTTAGTGAAGTGTCGTACTTAATAGATCGATAATTATTCTTGTGTAAATTATAAAAATTATCATGACACGATATTCATCTGACTCCGATTCTGACAGTAGAAAGCGATCAAGTAAAAAATCAAAGAAAAAATCCAAGTCTAGAAAACGAAGTCGAAGCACAAGTTACGAATCTCGAAGGTTTGTTGTCCTTTTTGTGTTATTTATTAAGAATTTTTTGTCATGTGTAATTTCAGTAAATTTGTAGTGTTTTGGAATTATTTTTATGAATAAGGTATTTCGTCGCTAAAATAGGTTATATGGTTTTCGATTATATGATTATCACTTCTGGACTCATTCATTTTTTATTTTTATTGAAATTCACTCTGAGCAAGGCCGGAAGCAGTGCCTAAGAGGAACCAACTAACGGCCACTTAATAGCAAAGAGTTATTGAAAGATGTAGTACCAGAAACTACACTCAAAGTGGAAAACATTCCAAGCGGAACTGAACCACCATGGTAAAAACCACTTTATCTACCACTTCATTTAAATTTTCGAATCTAAAATCGATTCATATCACGTGGAATCGAATCTAATTCAGTTTTAAAACTTACTGAGAAAATTATAGAAAATAAGCAATGACTTGCAATATTTTGGTAAATATTTTTGAGAAAATGGTAAAATCGCAATAATATATTCGATAAAAGTTTTACTGAAAACTTTTGACGAATGAATCACAGAAATGGGTACACGCGGAATCAATATTCAAATCGTTTAGGATACATTATGTACGATTTGGGTGATTTCAGCTACAATTCGCTTCGGTAATTCGAATCGCTTCGAAGCTCAATTGCTTCGAATCAATCATGAATCGGCCATAGGAACAAACATATCCAAAAATGAAGTGGAATTTTCTTCTTCTTTGACCAAAATCGATTGTTTTATGTCGTTAAATATGAAACATTTTGCTCTAAGATATGAAGTGTCAATGAAAATACATTTTCGTTAAGTTTGTTGATGCTGATATCATTAATTCGTATCTTTAAATTTCTTGATTTTCGTGATGGAGACAATTTGTAATAGTAAAAATGGCATATTTCGTATTGATATGAAATTGATGATTCGATCCGATTTAAAAAATTATCCGAATCAAATTCGAATTCTTAATTATTCGGTTTTGCCCAGCCCTAGTTACCTATTCCTGTGCTTCGGCGTCATTCTTCAAAGGTTTGAGCGAAAAATTCTCGAATATATACAATTAAGCTTTATTTTCGTCTTTACTCTCCCAACAGGATAACAATAAAATCTCATTTTGAAGGAGATTCAGTATCAAATAAAAATATAAATAAAATTTCTCGAATTTCGAGTTTACCTGAAATCGAACGTTTCATAAATCACCATTCCAATATCTATTAAACCACATCTATGTTAAGGTCACGGGACTCGAAACGCAGATCTCGTTCCCGTTCAAGAAACAGAAGTTATAGCTCAGATAGAAGTGGACGTTCCAGATCACGTGACGACAGAAAACGGAGGCACAGGTAGGGATTTTTTATCCGAATAAGCAGGTAGCATAGAATTCTGTTTTAAAACATATTTGGACTTTCGATTATTCTTAAATTGATTCATTTTTCTGAGTAATCATGGTACATTTGTCCAAAATGTTAACATTATTCTATTTATATGATAAAACACAGGCTTATTCAGCTTCGGATGTGATTTACTTTTTATCACACATCAGCCGTGGATAATGGCCTTCAATGGCGCGATTTATTTATGGTCCACCGTGGCAAAACTAATGTCCCATATTTTTTTTCATTCTAGATCACGCAGTGAGGACTCTTACAGATCAAGAAGACCATACAAGCGTTCAAGATCGAGGTAATCTATTTCTTCCAATTAATGTTTTTTTCAATTGTTATGGAGTATGAGTCACGGATGTATCGTTCAAGTTTGGTGAAGGCAAAGTAATTCTTATATTGAAATTCACTCAATCGATGCCGAAAACAGCACCGAAAAGGAACCGCTGGAGGCAACTTGTAGAACAAAGAGCTATTACAAACTGTATTTCCAGCAACTGCTTTCTGAGCGGAAAACATCCCGAACAGAATCGAACCTCTACATTAAAGTACAATGAGTCGCATCTAATATGGGCAATGTTAAAATCATCTATCACTTATTTGCTTTCCTCAAGTTGGCTATTACGTCACGCTTGATATGCGTCAGGACAATTTTCAAGCCCCCACATACGTCGTTATAGTTTGACAATGTACCTCGATACGAATGAATTTTTTTTTCAAGATCACCTCGTCGTAGACGGAGTAGAAGTCGAAGTAATTCTCGCGACCGGGACAGGTATGTGATACCCCCTTTTTTCATGATTGTTCATCCTGTCATACCGATTTCGACCTCATTTGTAATTTTTTTTTTCATTCTTTCAGTAACGGGTTATTAATAAATTTAATTTTATTTAATTTTAGGTATTCAAGAAAATACAGAAGTCGAAGCAGATCCCGAGAAAGGTTTGTTATACTTTACTAAATTTACTTATCGTTTATTTCATTTTCCATAGTCACCCATTTGAGTTGGTCTCTCACCAGCCTGTCCTGTGAATGGCCACTTGGTGTGAATAACCCTGACTGAAGTCCTGTACCAGCGGCCACTGTACCTCGGCCATAGACGGACAGGGTTAGAGTTATTGGAAAGATACGATCGGTCCTGTTCAGCTTACCCTACCGAAGTTATCACACCCAAGATTTGGTGGTGGTATGGGTTAAGGAGCCAGACTTGCCTGTACTTTATGCGAACGAAATTCTATATCACTTCTTCACTTGATATATATTAAGATCCAAGAAGAAGAAAAAGACCAAGAAGAAAAGTAGAGAGCTTTCACCGGTAGAAAAAGAAAAGAAAAAGTACGTTCAAGTCGTTCATGCATTTTTATTTGATTTCAGATTTGAATATATACCCTTGTTTGACAATCTTAGATAAGAAGTGACGAAGTGCGAGGATTTGAACGATTCGGTTTGTAATCCTAGTAGAAAACTTTTGTGCGAACGTTTTCGTTTAGCACGAGTTACTGATGGATCGTGCTGACGAGGCACGAGCCATTTGTGGCTCATGCTTGACGAAATAAAATATCTTGTTGAGATTACCCGAATCATAACATAATGAGTATATATTGATTTTAAAACAACATTTCCAAATAGGTATCTTTTATATTTTAATTCATATTTTGTCCAATTGGGAAAGTGTATTTCATGTATAACTTTGTTCTCAGAAGTGTTCGTTTTGACCACCCCAAGCAATATGGTACCACAGACCAATTTTCCAACCAATCATGAAATCAGTAGCTTTTGCAAGTAATTTATGGCTTTTCTATCCACAGGGATCCGTGCGAAGATATTCCAGGTTTTGCGGAAATGGTATGCTCTTACATGTTTCGTTTAGCATAATCACATTATGATCAAAGTGAGAATATAACTTTTTTGTTTTAGACTCCTGCTCAACAAAGTCGTCTTCGTGTCCAAGCAGCATTGAACGCGGCAGGTGAATAAGTAAAGTGATATGTATTTTTTTTTATTTTTTATAGCCACTTCTTAGAGTGGATCACCCTGTCCAAGGCCCTGTAACAGCGGCCACTTATAGACGATAGATTTATTATATTTTGCCGTTCATATTCATCCTTAAGCAAGGCAGGAAGCAGTACGTGAAAGAAACAGTTAAACGGCCACTAATATGGCAGAGAGCAACTACAAAATGTCGTACCAGTAACTGCACTCGTAGTTGGAAAAAATTCCAAACGGACCTGCTGAGCTGCAGTAAAGGGTGGCACAGAGTGACTGAATCTTGATTCTCTCTGGGTGTCTGAAATGGTCGCATCATTTTCTTCGTATGGATAAAATTATTCGAAACCATTAACACTGCTATTTCATAAAAGTATTGGTGATTTCGAATCTATTTCTACAGTTCTGTTGCTACCAGGCACTTTATGAGTCATTTTTGCCTTTTAGCAAGAGATTTAGGAAATATGCCCATTTGGTAATTTTTCTTTTGATGGAACCTATCTTCTTCTGGCTCCTGAGGAGCTGACGTTCTGCCGGTCCGGTCCGTTTATGTTACAACTGTCCACCACTTTTTTGTTTCATTTTAGTCCTTTCTTAGTACACGCAGGAAATATCCTAGACAATTCTAAATCCCGCATCTGTAATTTATGAAACGTACAAATTTACTACTGCAACAAACTTGTTTCACAGACCGGATAATTTTTCGTTTCCAATCCTTGTCTCAGTTTTATACCTTTTTTACAAGTCCTGTTGAACCCTGTAGGAACACAAACTATATGTCGTCAGAATATGATAATTGGCGACTCTGGACTGTTAATGCAGTTTGCACTCTTGCATCTTGGTGACTCATCTTCGCTATTGGTTGATAAATTTTGATATAAATACATTGAAATCGCAACTCTTTGACAAATATTTTACTCTGGGATATTGAAACACAGCCAAAAATCGACTTCCTCAGTCATTACAAGCTGTTGATGGAACGGACTCCCGAGGTACTAATCACCAATAGCATAAATTTCATCAACCAGCTTTTATTGAATTTTGGAAATATGGAATTACTCTAATAAATGGTAGATTTCACTGCACCTATTGCCGACATTAATCACATATTTGTGGATTTAAAATCTTATTGTCGAATGTAAATGGCTGTAAAGCTGTAGTCAAGAGTGACGCGTTGGTTTATTTAAATCTTTAAATCACATTTCCGACATTTAACCTCGTCTCTGAGCAAAATGCCACGAAATAAACATCGTTTAGCCTCGACCACAGTAAGGTGTCAACAGATTACATTTCGTCCCTAATTTTAACGTAATTTCTTATCGATAGGTTTTACTTGTAATTAGAACAGCTGAATATGTTATTAGGTTATTTTTGTTCTATTTTAACAATCACTAATAACGTAAAACAAATCAAAATGGAGTTTTAATCAAGCTTCAACACACCACTGTGCACTATGTTTAGACAAATTACAATATCAAGACAATTTAATATTCATTTTCGCATCTGAAACTCATTTTAAACTTCGATTGGTGAGTCGTGACCCTTACCCAAATCTAATTATTGCATTATTAATTCAATTCTAATCACACCGCGAAATGAAGCCGTCCGGGGTAGGGTGTATAGGTCTTTAGTGCGTTACTAGATTCAGTTCTAAAGGCCGTTGTCGTTGTATTTGAACTATAGTTGATCTCCCTAATTGCCATTTGGGTTATGCGACGCACCACTTAAGTGTTGCAGTTCCAACTAACTGTTAAAGTTCTGTCGAACAAGGGGGGTGGAATGACGAAGCCTATCAGGCTTGGTTTTTCCACCTCCCCTTGCTTGACGAACTGAAATTGGACTATTTGGAAATTTGGGTTTCGGGTGAAATTGTCACCCCGTGCACCGCGACCCCGTCATTGCCAAGGGTTAATGTCATGTTAATTATGACATTCCAAAAGCGAGAATAAAATCAAATAGAAGTTATGTTACTCTTATTGCCCCACAGGGATTTGGAGAAACGTAGTTGTTGGGTATTCTTTAATTGCCGCGTTGGCAGAATATAGCCCATGGATTAGTGTTCCCTGGCAACTTTTTGAAACGTCTAGGTACTTAAACTATCACTTTATTAATTCTAGAAGGTTCACTTTTTCTACGGAATTACAGAATTTAAATCGAAAACTCAAAATAAAAGAGTATCTGCCCTGGGCGATGATGGTCGCCGTTCACGCCACAGAACATACATAATGATTTTTCTACCATGCCCAACACTCATCCCAAGGTGTAACAACTTTGGTAGGCTATGCCGAACAGGAAAAGATAATATCTTTCCAGCAATACTAACCCTGTCCGCCTGCAAGTGCCCGCTGGTACAGGGCCTTGGCCAGGGCGATCCACCCCATGAAGTGGTTATCAAAGAAAATAAAAATAAATTGATCATATATTAAAATGAAAGACAATTTTTATCGAAATCCGAGTATACCTGGCTACGCGATTGGCGCACCACTCATGCGTTTGTTGTGCGTTCAATGTAATCGCCAGACTGTGCGCACGGAGATCAATGTGAACACTGAAAAGTCAAAAGTACCAAAACGCGACCAAAGCAATTCCTTAGATCCCTTCGTCATCAAGGCCCAGTCAGGATTTATTTTGTTAAGCATGGCCGCGGATGGTTCGCGCCTTCACGGCGCGATCCATCAGCGGTCATTGCATAACGAAACATATAAAGCGGAGACTTTAAATCGAACATTATAACCTAACCGCTTCACAGTCGTAGGTTTAATTTAATACCTGATTATATCACCTCCTTAATTAAATAACTCAGTCGTTGACATATTTGTTCCGTTCCTTTCATGTTATATTAAGAATAAGGGGACAGGGTCTTGAAGGTGACTACGATCGTTAGCTTTTTCTAATTATTGTGTTTTTATTTTTTTTCGAATTATGGGTTTTATTTTTCTAAAATATCCGATTTGATTTCTGATTCGCGAAATCAGAAATTATTTGGTTCCTTTATTTTACTGGTTGGCATTATTGCATTAAAAAATTATAGATTTTTTGGAATATAAACTTAAATTATGCCTTATTTTCTTAAAAGATATGATTATTTTACATTTGATTCCGAAATACAATTCGGATCGTGAAAATAATTCGATTTCTACCATCTCTAGTTTTGGTTCGAGATGACACTCTAGAATCGGATCCCTTCTGATATATGTATGATTAAGAGTATATAAACTATGATTCGATGATTAGGATTTAAATAAAAGTTTCATCGACTTTGTCTAAATTTTACAAAAATATTTTACGCCAATATACTAAAAATAAATAAAAATATATTTTGCTTTTTCATGAATTGTTTATTAACAACCATATTCGGAAAGATTCGATTGAAATAGGAATGAATTTGAAAGTGCTAACCCGAATAACTTTAATTGGTTTTGGGATCGATACGAATAATTTTCCGACTTCCGAATTTGATAGTATAAAAATGACAGAATGAAGGCATTTACGGAAAATTTATAATTTTCTGAATTCGAATCGAATATAGAGCCCTTCCCTTTACTCATGAAATTCTTCAACATTTTCTCAGATGCCACACAATCATCGGCAGTAAAATCGGGAAAGTCATCACCAGCTATTGGTACAGTATTCTTTTATATAAATAGATTTAGTTTGTACCTATGAAGATTTGAATGCATTCTAGTATTACCAGTAAGGTATTGATTTTTTTACAATCTTCGCTTGACTTCTAATTTTATTTTATGGAAAATTTTATCCATTTCTGGGGGAAATGTATGCTGTTGTTTGCAAAGTTTATGTTTTTTGATAATCGCCAGATGACAACGAATTAAAACAAAAAAACTTCTATTTTTCAATATTGAAATTTTCACTTTATTTTATTAAAAATTTATGGTCATCCGCATGGTAACACTAATATCCAAAAAAAGGCGATGTTGGCGATGCCTCGTATTGACATCTTGGTTTGTTATTCAATGCCAAGCTTGTGTTTCTATGATAAAACTTTTCATAACTGGTGGACCATTTATTATTGCAATATGAGGGTCACCTTGAGCTTGTTTTTATATAGAAATTTCTGTGGGTTGCAAACGAATCAAAAATATCTTGGTTTTTACAATCGCAGCTCGACACTATCATATGGGAAATTTTGTTTTATCAAGCTTGGGCCTCCGATGGATCGCACCTAGTCGGTGCGACCCATCAGAGGCTCATGCCAGATAAAACACAAATGGTCAATTTTTTTACGATGTTGGAAATTTGCTATTGCAGCAAACACCCTTGTCCCAACGGTCCTGAATAAAATTGAAGATTTCTAATTGTCATAACTTCGCATAATTTCAGTCCTTTGATATGATCCTAAATTTATCTCCGATAATTAACAAATTCCATCTTTGCCCTGTCTGAACGCTCAGCGAGAAATTCTCAGCTGCCACAAGGCGTGATCGCGGGCAGGGCGAGAAAAGACCGGTCAAACTAACACGAAAGGCTAAAAGTGTGACGTCACGCAAGGATCAAAAAGGCATATGATCACAAGTCCTCAAAGAGATCTAGTTGTAATTAGAAGTCATATATTCGTTATTATTCACATCGGTAATAACTTTCCCCAATGGAATATGAATTCTCAACGGTTTGCAAAGTGTGTTTTTAATCGCGTGTGATCATGCATGACCAAAGATAAAGCTTGAGATAACAATCTAGCTCTTTCAAAGAGGCGTCGATTATAAAAAAAACTTATTATATTATGAAAATTACAAAAAAATATTATAAAAAAAATTATTCGGATTCGATTTTCCTAGTGATTTGAAATCCACAATCAAAAACATTGTATATTTTCAAAAGAAAACGTTAACTTTGGTTTCAGTTATTCGATTCGATTCTAAAGTTACTCGATTTTGGCCATTCTTACTTTTTACCGCCATGCATCCGAATCATATGCTTTTGGAATTTAGAAGTGGGTCCCTGGTTAAAATTACTGCAAATAAAATTTTTGCTGATAAAATCAAACTAACACGATTCCTTACTAGCGGCAAATTGAAGGCTGTTTAGCCAGACGTACAAGTTTCCCAATGGGCGATGATTAATTTTGATTCAATTTTTTTAACAAAAACGTCGGAAATATAAGATCAGATGTGAAAATCTTGTGATGAGTGACTTGTATTCTTCTTGTACTTGTAGTAGCTATAGGTGAAAATTAAGGAGAACCGACAAGTCGCCAAGACTGTTACTCGACGCAAATTTTGAAATGTCTCTTGTGTGATATGTTAAAAAGTAAGTCGTTGTGATAGATATAAAATCAATGTTACAAAATAAAGGCGTGATCGCGGGCAGGGCGAGAAAAGACCTGCGCAATTCGATTCGGTGATTTGAATCGATTCGAAGCACAACTTATTCGAATCAACCGTGAATCGTTCATAGGAATAAAAACCTAAATAAATAAATAAAGTAGAATTTTCGTTTTTAACAACAAAATGCAATCGAATATGGTCTAATGACCAATATGACCAAAATCGACAGTATTTTGTCGTTAAAATATGAAAATTTTTGGGCTTAGACATGGAGTGCGAATTGAAAATATACGTTTTTAACTATAAATTTCTAACTTTTCAAAATTGAGACAAGTTGTAATAGTGAAAATGGGAAGTTTATTATGTACATGGCTTTAGTGATTCGATCCGATTCGAATCACATTCGAATACTGAATGATTCAGTTCTGCCCAGCCCTAGTTGCTATAAAAACGAATTAATCCTGTATCACAACAAAATAGGTATGCCCAATTGAGATCTAACATTTGATTCGATTCCTATATATAATGACTTCGGGAAATTTGAATACTAATTTATGTGTTTCGACAAGAGTTTTGAGCGAACATACATCGGATTAATGCACTGCGTACAAGGCTGGGCAATTCGATTCGATGATTCGATGCAAGGATTATTCGAATCGATCGTGAATCGGTCATAGAAACTGAAAGTTGCTAAATGGAGTGGAATTTTTCATTTTTAACGACAAAATGCAGTCGATTTTGGTCAAATTTGGCCAAAATCGATTGCATTTTGTTGTTAAAATAAAAAATTTCGTTTTTAGACTGCAGTGTTGTTAAAAATACACCGCTTTTTAGTCTTGTTTATGCTAATATTTGTGATTCTTAACTGTTAATTTTTTAATTAACATAATGGAGGCAATAATAGTAATAGCAAAAATGGGATAAGTGGCATTTTAGTGGAATTAGTGATTCGATCCGATTCGAAAAAATATTCGAATCGTATTCGAATTTATTCGGTTTTTCCCACCCCGAATTGCGCATATTGGAAAATTGCTTCTCATTTTAAAATTCTATTCAAAAACGTGTATGTATACGGAACATATCAAAAATTATTCGCTTTTTTGACTCTACCAATATACCCTGCTACATTTTTCCAAGTAAAATTTTAAATAAAAATAAATAAAAAAAATAAAATTCCAAGTTTTCTTGGAACCTTTAAAAATCGCTACCTTACGACGAATCGACACTATAATTGAATTGCTCTAAGTGCACCAACTAACGAAAGACTAATTCAAATTTCATTTAATTTCACCACGACGGTGTAGCAAAATCTTTTAATTAAAATTTTCCATCGAACCTAAGTAATGTGAATTTTCTATTAACGAAAAGAAAGAATGTCAAACATGTAACGCGTTTGGAAGGTATCCTAAAAGCGTAGTCGGCTGTGGCGTATGTTTGACATCTTTATTAAAGTTTCTGAAATTCTCGCCAATGTCCATTACGCGAAATTTTAGAGCGCGAAAAAGCGGGAATAAAATTCGTAAAACTAGCGTGTCGACACTAATCGCGTTGCTGCACTGTTCTTAATTCGATAAAGTCTTGATTTTTATTGGCGGCCAAAACGATCATATTAGGAAAATTAAATTGACTGAAGCAAATGGAAATTCTTTCAATTTTGTCCCTAACTCAACTAACTAATGTAATAGTAATTTTATAAATGTAAAATGGTCTTTAAGTTAGGTGAGTGGTAAAAGGATGATTACTATAAGAAAAAATTGAATTCGATTTATTGCGAATTTTAAATTAGGTTCTTTTTGTCTAAGTCTGCAAGAATGTAATATTTTACCCCAGGGTGTAGAATGGAGAATAATTGACTTGCAGTTCGAATTCCGATTTCAAACCTTCCGAACCGAATTTTCTTGAATTTGGTTGTGAAACTACGGTACAATGGTTCGACTTCAACCAAAAATTACCGTTTCCGAAATCTTATTTCCCATTTAAGCATTCGTGTATTATGGACCTTCAATAACGAAGGAAATATTTTACTCATATTTTTTTGTTGTTGGTAATTTTAGTAGGGCAAATATACTAAAATTAGTATTTCAATTATTTGTAGGGATAAATGCTTGGACACGTTTTTTTAAGCACAAGTATCTCAGCTTTGTTCGTCACGGATCAACGAGCTGATTTTTTTTGTAAAAGTGATGCCCATGTTCGTAACTTTACAATACGTACTTCAAAAAACAAAATGTAAAAATAAATTGTACAAGATTCGCCCTGAATTCTGGTTAAAAGTAATTTCGTTCTTGAATTATTCATTGTGCAGCGAAATCATGGTATATTCGAAATTTGACCTGATCTGATCTGGTTTAAACTTCCTAATCGGAAATTTTATTTTGTCAAGCATAAGTCGCAGTTGGAGGGCGCCTCGACGGCGCGATCCATCAGTGACTCATGCTTAACAAAACATACTGGGATAATTTTTTTCTATCTGGACTATTCTATTTATATAGTAAATTTTGAATACCGTTTAACTAAATTATTAAGACACTCACAAAAATACTCAAGGACTCGTGTTACACAACCAGAATTATTTTCGGAATAATGTTCGTTTATCGTTTTTATGGCAGGGATCTCTCGCCCATTCTTGACTAAATAAAACATTTTAGCGACTGAAATATATTTTTTTTGTGCAATAAAAATGTACCGATGCGCACAGAACGAACCGCGAATACTATCTGAACTCTATTGACCTCCTTTTAGCCTGCGTATATGTCCATCAACATAGTCTGGCAATTACATTCATTTTACATCATTATCATCATGATCAGTATTAGTTGACTGTGATAATTTTGATCAACGGATATTACCAATGATATTCACTGTGGTTATAAATTACAAACACCCTGCAATTATTTACTTCCGTGATGAAATATGCGCCAGTATGAACTTTGCGTGACATTGTGGGACGTAATAAATATGAATACGTGATGACGTACAAGAGTTTGACGCTGACTCTTGAGGGAATATTGTTTGAAAACAGGTAGACTGTGTTTTGACTGGCCAAAATAAACCCCTACTCACCTGACCATTTTCCTTATTTATTTGGTTATTTGACAAACCAGCAAGGACTGAATTGCGAAGTAGAAAAAAACAGCAAACTTTGATGATGGTATGGTATTTTACTATACGAAACTGAGTTGTAAAAGAGTGCAGTGAATGGCGAGTCGGACTCGTAAATACATTCCCACCACTCAACTTGAGTAGACTAGGCCGAACCGAAATGATCATATCTTACAAACAACACTGACCAGCATGTCCACCTATAAGTGGCCTTGGTCAGAGTTACCCACTCCAAGGAGTGTCCATAAAATATCTGACTTCCCAGATGATGATCATAGTTTGTCAAAGACAAATGATAACCTAAAATTTTAATTTCTAAATTAGCATTGGAATAGGTGATGTTCTAGCTTTCGATAATATCTGAATATTCGTAATAAGTTTATTTCAGTGTTGTGATCTCCCGAATATCTATCCGCGTGTTATTGTTGTAACATAAATGTTTTATTAAAAACATGATTTTCTCCTATAATCAATTTTTTACGTTTTCCGGGCCATAACCCCTAAACTACACATAATATCGTCATGACGTCCCTTTTCTCGCAACTCCCGCATTTTCCTGCTGTGTTTATTCTAATTTCACTACTTTTTCTAGCAATCGAAATGATCACACTCCAGATAATCAGTAAAAAATCAATTTTGACTTTAAAATAATTTTTGATTAATGCATCCATTATGTACCTAAAATGGGAGAAAAAATTTTTTCAAGTTACTTAAGCCCAAGAATTTGCAGCATTAAAATTGCCTTGTCGTATTTCTCCTATCATACGTTGGACGTGGATAAAACGCGCCATATTGGCGCGGTTTATCCACGTCCCACGTATGATAGAAAATAGTCTGGAGATATACGTTGAAATTAGAAGATAATATTTTAAAACTGTCTTGTACGCATTTCCTTGTTTTTCGATCGATATAACTCAAGTTAAGTAACTCAAATGCCCTGTCGACAAGAAAAACTCTCGTTTACATACAGGTATAATTAGGCGTTCCCATTTTTTTGAGATTTGGTTTTATCGCGACCAGATCTGTTACGTAGGAGTGAATTTATTGTTTAAAAGTTTAATACATACCAAGTTTAGTTATTTCTTGCAAATTTACAAATTCGGCCAAATCAATTTTTTTCGAATATGGTTCGATTTCTAAAGGATGAATCCAACAAATTGGGCGGTTTTTGGAGTTACTTTTTAAAGCTGTCCTGGCCTTGCTTGGAGCGAATTTTAATAAAAAAGAAATGAAATGATTCCTCGGAATCAAACTAGTATTAAATTGTAGCATGATTGATGTTTGCCTAGCCTGTCCAGCATGATCACTGAATTGCTGTAAAGTGGAAACTATTTTCATTCGACCCCCGATTCAACTCTTGGCTTGGTATCAAAAGCAAATAAGAGGAACACCGCAAATATATGCAAAATTCACATTTTAAAGGTATTCCGTTCATTCCACAAAAAGTATCATCAATTACAGTTGGCGACGGTCGACAGTCACTTTTTAAGACGGTCGATAATCTTTAATTAAGCGCGCATAATGGCATTTTATCGTGAAGAAAAACACAAAATTTGGTTAATGTCCTATCACGCATAGCCTGTGCGACGACATCGATGACCCATGCTTAGCAGATGGTCCCCGTCAAAATTCTACGGCCAAGCTCGTTTTGTTAAGCATGCGCGTTTGATGAATCGCGCCGCCGAGGCTTGGTCTATCAGTGAGTCATGCTTAACAAAATAAAATGTCTAACTGGGATATACTCTATTTTAAACCCCTAATGTGATTTTTGACATGTAATACCCTGTTAGGTCACTAATTAAAATCAGAAAGTGACCGCTCAGGCATTTTCAATCTGGACCCTAAACCTCTATTTTCCATTTTGTTTATTGATGGATTTGACGTCACCCGTCATTCTTGATGTATTCGATGATAAAATTTATATTTTTCTTTCTATTTTTTTCAAATGTTCAGTTGTTCGGTGATTCGGGTTTAAGGTACGCTTAAAAAGAGTATTGTGATATTGTTGTAGATGGTTATGGGGTTTCCGAATGGTTAACTCGAATTTGGAGTTCGAATCACGCGTTGACCTATGTCCATATTTCTGCCTGATAATATGAAGATATCTTGCTGCTTTACTGCTTTTTCAGTATTATGTTCCAGCTTTTTAATGACACGTTATTACTGATACCATAATTTTATCTTTTCGTAGTTAGATTTTTCGCTATTTACCGCAAAACGATAAAAAGGTTAACATGGAGGGGACTCGATTACTGATTTGTATAATTTGGAAAACTTCCGACATTTTATTGAAAATGTTGGCCATTTATTTTGAAAGTGTTCCGATAAATTTCTAAAAATGGAATCCGACTTGGGAAGATTCGATTCTAAGTTATATATATTCCGAGATACGATTCGAAGTAACTGTATCTAAGTGTCGTCATTCTATCCGGATCCTCACTTTAGAACCGGAACGGTTGATATCCGGAACGTAACGGATCACCACCGTTAGTTGGTCTAATCGGACCGACTTTCCATGATTGTTATATACGCAAGCTTCTTCGTCCTAATAATTCCCGGCGTAAAATTATTTTCAATAACGTTCCTGCCACTTTAGCTCTCATTTTGTTCCCCTAAAGGCGTTATTCCCACGGGGAATTCTCTAATTGGACAAGTTTTATAAGATAAACGAGAGATGTCGACACAGCATGTAAGTACCGCATACTTGATATCAATATTTTCGTTCAGATTTTATACTAATTACTATCCAGGCCTACTTTGTCAATAAACTTGATGATTTTATTTCGTTGAGCACGGGCCACGGATGGGTCGCGTCGCTTAGGCGTGATCCACCTGTGGTTCATGCTTGACAAAATAAATCTTACATGCATTGCGAAATAATTTGAAAAAAAATCGCAAACGGTTTGGGCTCATTTTGGCGTAGTAATTTTTCACGAATAATACTGAATATATCATGATTCAAACCTCATCGCACATCGAGGGCATCATACCTAAAAGGTTTATCACCCCGTCTCTCATCCGTATCGTGAGAGACGACTTAAGGGAGGTAGCTAGTGGTAGATGGTCCAGGACCACCCACTGCACTTTGACCTGTTTTAATATGGTTTTCCACCAAGAGTACAGTTTCTGAGCTATATTTGGTAGAAGCTCTTTGTCATATAAGCGGCGGTTAGTGGGCTCCTCAAGACACTGCTTAAGGTCTTGCGCTGAGCGAAATAGTAAAAAGCATTTGCCAACATGAAAATAAAGAAACTTATTCCCGTTAGATTTAGTTGAATATGTTATTAATTCTGTACTATTTTTGTCATTTAGCCATTTGATCTGTTATCAAAAAAATTTTAAATATAAATTAAAAAAAATTAGTGTCAATTTTAGACTCTGAAAACGTATATTTATAGAAATCTCAGTTCGGCAAAAAGTTTCATAATATTGGCATCAAAAAGAAGATTTATAAATATTTGGGGTCAGTCAGCTTATTAGCACATAAATTGTATTCATTAGTATGAAACACAAAAGGCCGAATTCATTAAAGAAGTTTGACTTTGATAAATATTGTTTTAATTAATGAGAGACGAACTGAGAAAAATTGGTTGTGTGTGGAATTCGGGGTTGTCCTTGGAGTTTGGTTCAAATAAAAGGTATCCCAAATTCGCTCCATAAACAGCATAATGTATCAACGTTTCAGATAAACGGAATTGTTGATATTTGAACATGTTTTGATGTCACTGCAGAATGATTTAATTTAAGAATAGTCGAAAAATGAAATCACTTTAAAATTGATTTAAATGAAAATTTCAAAATACCTGACTATTCGGAAGGAACAACCCTAACAGCCGATATGACGCTGTCCCTCTGTGACTCATACGAGACAAATCGAAATTTCCAATTGGGTATATCCTTCATCTGGTCATTTTGATGAAAAAAGATTGAACGACATTAAAAATAGTTTTGTCTCAGACTATGTGAAAAAATGTATACATCGCACATTGTGAAATTTCGATTTGGTAACTCGAAAGTTTGTGATTTCTTGTTGGACTTAGTGAAAGGGCGTGGTCTGCTAAGCCATTTTTGTTGGATTTACATGTTTCTTGGTCTTGATATCGTGAGGCCGAGCAGGACAAAAATAATTTTTTCTTTTTTTTTTGTAAAATTATGAAACAAAATAAATTATTTTTTTTTTCTTCTCTGATGACTCATTATTGGGTACGAGAGTAAAAATTTCATGTACAGGCAGTAGAATCATGGTCCAAAACGCATTTTTTTCCTATTATTATAATTTTATTTAATTTCCATTTATGGACAGCGATATGGCCCTTGAGATTTTGCGATACGCCCCACTCGTCCAAGCTCGTTGTGTCGCCATCCAAGCGTTAAAACGGCGGGATTTTCACGCTTCGTTGCCCACCAATCAAAAAAACTTAATCCGACAAACACGCAGTCTAAGGATAATCTGGCAACCCTCTTGAGAATCTTCTTCAAGATGACAGTGCTGATACGTTCAGCATGAAAACTGATTGAAATAACCTTGCCAGAAATTGTGAAAATATTCCCAAAGTTGGAAATAGTTCTTTTTGTCTATTTCGACGTATAGACCATTGATAGCACGCGCTTTCAAAAAGCGTGCTATCTATGGCCCATGCGTCGAAATAAGTTTGATTTTCCTTTATATTTTTGTCAGATTTCAATCACTCGGCTAATCTTTGTTGTTAACTCAAAATCAATTGAGATTCTAAAACATTATATAAACTAGGCTTTGTTTTATTTATATTTTTTTGTTCAACATTTACCACGGCTTATTTTTTCCTGAAATATTCAAGCCTTGGTTATGATAATATGACCTGGCTGCAAATATTTTAAGCGAGTAATTATTAAACTGGTTAAATATTGTGTGATGAAATAACTAAATATTCTTGTCTGATGCTCATAACATAAAAAGTTGCCTGCAATATTCGTCCGTTAGCTCTTCTGAGAAGTTAGGTTTAAGTAAAACTCCTATTAATTAACTTATAATCTTTTTTGTATTATTTGAATGAGACATTCAATTTTTTTTTAGACGCAACATAATTGCATCGAAGTATATCTGCTCTAATTCACTATATGCGCGAAAAATTAAAAAAAGGTATACAAAACATGTGAAATAATGTTTGTACTAATTATGAAATGCTTTTCTATTAAAGCAAACAGAGATGTTTACATTTTTGTTAAAGTTTGTTGAAAATGGGTATTCAGATAGATTTTCTGGTCACGCGGTCTTCTGGTATCCTGTTTCTCAAATACGAAGCCAATCATTTCTGGTGTCCTGTCTCGATGATTCGATGATTGTAAGTTATTACAATTGCTTTTGGCGGGATGTATGAAAATGATTTTCTGTACTTGGTAAATAAACCCTTCTATGTCCACGCTATGTACCTGCAATCGTGTGATGTTTTTCAATTTTCTTTTCTATTTCCATTTCGTTTGCTATATCGCTCTACAAATTTTAACGCGTCACTGAAGAACATGCTATTTCTGTCTTAGAATATGGCGGCACGGCACTAATTGTATAATTGAAATCTATCAAAAAGAAATGAGGAAATATTCACGCAAAACGGAGATAAGAAATCCGACTTTTTGTTAATGCATGCCTCTGACAAGGACTTGTCTTCAAAAGTCGAAACAGTCATTTATCGGTATCGACCGTTAACGAGAAATCTCTCTCGCTAAATGGCTTCTCTCGTTCACGCATCAGTGAACAACTTATTCGTTTTGATTGTTAGTCCCACGGGAAACGCCCTGTAGTTATTACCCCCGCTATTGAACTAGGTGCGCATTAATTAGAATGACGTTTATTGTGCCCCTAAAAATACAAGATATCATCTGGTACTGTCAGACTGTCCGATTCAAAACACTGACTATGTCTGGATGAAGATTTTTGATCTTAGGTTGTGAATTTTGACCTTTTTAAAGACTCTGTTTTTTCAACTTCGAAACTGGTTTAGCTTTCTGGAATTGAGTTATCAACACTTTTGATAACTTTTTACATTTTTTCTTATTCCACGCGGAGAGACGAAATTAGAAATTTCCATTTGATTCTGAGTGTCAGTTTCATAACTGGAAATTTAAGTAATGATTCAAAAATATTTTGGTAACGTGCTGCAGTTTGATATAATGGCCTCATTATACATAATGTGCAAACTGCAGCGCGTTTCATTGCGTAAAACACAAGGATAAAATAAAACAGACGTAAAATAACACGCAATCTGCGCATACGTTTATTGTAGCCTTGAGCTCCATTATTTCGAACGAAGAAATCAGGCAGTGAATGTTTGTCCGAATATCTTTTTGTACAGGCGTGATCCATCTGTTGTTTATTCTTGAAAAAATGCTACTTTAACGTATATCAGTATTAATTTTTTGAATTTCATTATTTTCGGATAAATTTTATTTCGTCGTATTTGATAACAAAAAATAAACCATAAAATTTAAGTATTCACCATTTTTTGAGTTAGTCAGAGAAATGATAATAACCTAAAAACGTTTTACACGAAGTGTTTGTTGAATTTCTCTATTATTTTATTTATAGCCACTTCCTCGAGTGGATCACCCTGTCCAAGGCCCTGTGACGGCGACCACTTATGGGCGAACAGGGTTACAGTTACTGGAAAGATAGGATTTGTTTCCGTTTGGCTTAGCCTACCCAAGTTATTACACCCTGTGTTGAGTGGTGGGCATGGATAAGCGAGCCTACGAAAATATATAATCGAATTATTCGAATCTAACATGCAGCAAGAGATCAACTTAATCGAATTTCAATAAAGAAGGCGTCCACAATTTTATTCTTTATTCAAACATCTTAAGTTTTGTCTCTTTCAGAAACATTTTCACAGTGAATATAGCATTTACTAGGTACCTAGTTAAAAATTAGGTAAATCTACATATTTTATCTGGTAATTTAGCTATGTGAAACTAGAAAAGGAAAAAACCCGAATGTTGAACTAGGTAAAAGTACTTTGAAAATAAACTCTGTAAAATTAGTATTCAAGGTAAACTCGTAATTTTACCTAGAATTGCCAACAATTGTTGATACTGTAAGAAAGCCTTGGTTAGGTTATGCGACATGAAATAATCAATATTTTATTTAAAAAGGGTTGAGTTTAGATTCCAGAATGTTTAAAAAGCGAAGCTACCTAGATATAAATAACCATATTTAATCGAATATGGACACTCTTAGTTATACACATCATTAGAATCGACTTATAGATTAGTTTAAACGGAATTCGCATTTTACTATATTAATCTCTATCAGAAATTTTTCTTTGTCTAACATGAGGAACAGCTGGACCGCACCTCGGCGGCGCGATCCATCTGTGACTCAAACTTAAAAGTCTCGAATAAGCTTAACAACCTTAAAAAACATGCTCGTACAAAATAATATTTCTGACTGCAATAGAACAACGTTTCAACATTTCTGATGGACGAAATTTTCACTATTTGTCCACTTTTTGTAGCATGACCTGGATTCCTGTCGAATATTACGTAACCAAATTTAGTATATATCATGATTTTACTGAAAGTTATATTTCAAATGTATAGCTTTAGAATACTCGGAAAACAAAATTACTTGAATATATAAATCTACATATCTTTTTGAATATGGACATCATTATTAATGTTTCATATATTACAGTTGAGAGCGCGATAGATCAGATGGAAAGAGCTCAAGTTATTGAAGACATTGAAGATTCTGATTTCATGCCAACTCATTTTTCTTCATCTCGATCTAATAAAAGCAAGGAAGTATCAAAAATGCCTTCATGGCCTTCTGTAAGCATTCACGACCATTTGAATATTCGATTTGCTTCGAAAACAGCCGAATTTAATTATAACGTACGAGGGACCGAAACCAGAACGCAATTTGCCATGTGGTGGTTATATAACATTAAACCGAATATCGTTTTTTGAATAATTATTGAAATCGACTTCTATCGCGGGCGGAAACTACACCGCGAAAAACCCATTTGAATGTAGAACGTTGGACACACCGCCGCAACTTTGCCTCACTCTGTTTATTTTACAGATATTATAATGGCCTTTGTTCAAGTGAGCTAGCTAGCTTTCGTTCCTTCCAACAAAATTATTAATTGATCACCACGATCGGCTACCAATTCGCACTTATTCACGGTTTAGGTTCCACAATATCACAAACGGTTTTTATGCAAGAAGCTTTTTTCCAAGAATCTCAAAGCTTTGAAGTCCTTTGCCTTCTCACTGCTTTTCAGATTGTGTTGATCCACAAGGCTTTAAAACTCACGTTATTAGACATCTATCAGGGATGGGGGTTCCTTAGCTCCCATTTCGCCATTTCATGTAGCTCTATGCACTTTAGTGGCTTCAGGAGTATTTTCATGTATGATTTGTCTTCTGTGGCATTGTTCTGAACGAATTTTAATGAAAAAAGTGCATTGTTTCCAAAGTAAATATTATTTTTAATCATAGTTTTTATTATGATAAACAAAGTTCGTTGATTATTCAATGAAATATCTTGGAAAATATATATTCTTGGCTTTTATTATATGGTTAGCATAAAATTTCCATTGATTCAGGGTATTTTATTAATTATAATATATTTACCCATATTATGTGTATTTGTTCGTGACGTATGTTCAAGATGTTATTCTGTGACGACGACGAATCAAATGTGGATCGCGATTAAGTTCACGAACGGATTTATTGTTGACTCCTACTCAACAAAATGTACTTCGGTAACCAATCAGAAATTTTATTTTGTCAAGCATGCCAACAGATGGACTGCGTCTCATGACACGAACCATCAGGGACACATACTTAACAAAAAATGATTTGACCAAATTTTTTAAGTTTATGTATATTTCATTTAGAAATTTGAAATTTGGCGAATCCACTCAAGAAGAGAAAGATAATTCTTAGTAACACACGCTGCAGATTGATATGCAACCATTCTAATAACTGCTGAAATTGACAAAAATAAACCCCGTTTTTCGTCGTTTCAGAATCTTGCCGAACAGGAAGACTACCATGAAATGGCAATATTTGGCAACAGTGCTGCACTCTCACTTGACGAAAAAACTAAGAAAGAAATAAGCGAGGCTACTGAACCATTGGTCAAGAAAACAATAAGATGGGAAGACAGGGATCCGAAGACACTTGCCCATCCTAACGTAAGAAATAGTTATCAGAATGAAATTTTTGCGCGACAAATCAGAATATTTGTATTTTTGCCCTATATAACTCACTCGACGGCGCGATCCATCTGTGTGTCGTACTTAACTAAATATGTGCATTCAATATTTTACTGCCTAAGATTGTCTTTTCAGTAGAGCAAGGTGCCAAGAAGTCAACGGTCTACCAGTAATGTGTCAGGCAATATCATGTTAAAAGCACATCCTGTTGGAAGTTGTCATCTTCTATTTTCTTTACTGGCAGTTGCACATTACACACGAAGAAGCCGAAAAACGATGGTTGGAAAAACTCAATTCAATGAGAAGAGAAAAGTTGAAATCAAGGGGAATTTGAAATCCTTTTAGGTTTTCGAGTTTGTTATTTTCGTAATCGGTTGTACGCGAAGCATTCGGTCGGAGTCAAAGTTGTCCAAATGTTCCGAAATAACATGTTTTCGATAGGCCCTGTGTTTTACATAAACTCCATTATTCGGTTGACACTATTGTTTTTTAGCCTTCTCGCTCGATTTGTAGCTAAATCATGATTTTCTTCCTTTGGAGAAGTTATTGAAATGGGCGAATAATTTCTACTTGATTTCCATGTTATTAACTCATTTGGTGATGAGCTCGTGAGATTCCGTGAGACTTTTTATTAAAGTTGACTGAGCTGGAAAAACACCAGATTGTCTTGGCCAAGTTTCAGAAAATACATTAACCTCATGTACTGTGTAGTTGACTCATTGTGCGGCAAAAGAATGGTTTTGCCCACTTCATCGGCTATTTATTTTACAGTGAAGAATGGAATTATTCTCGTGACGAATTTCGAGCGCAAAGTTAGTTGCCTCAGAATTATGGGAGGTAGTGTATCTTCAAGAACAAATTCTGAAGTGTCAGATTTTGCTTCTTCGCACAGTATAGGAATATTCACCTTGTTGCAACAGTTAAAAAAATTTTGCGTATGGTTTTAATGCGTTGTACAAATCGATCAACCCATTTGGTCGCGGGCTGAGCTGGAACGACTAATACCTCGGGCGAAAAACAATTTAGATGGCGCATTTCCTTATATCATTTTCATTCAGAGACGCGTCTACCCAGGCCGTGTCCACCCAAGCCGCCGTTACCTTGGATTTCGATTCTTTGACCTCCGGAACTAGGGTAGAACAGACTTTCCTTAACTACCCTTCGGACTATGATCATCGTAGTGGGATAAAATGTTTTTTTCAGGAAGCCTATTCATTTTAGCTCTGTGGATTCGAAGATCATAGTCCGCTGTACTTTAGTTGACGTTGAGCAGAACTAACTAGCTGCATAGGCATGCTTAAGTCATCCTGGTGAGAATCAGCTCGTAAGCTAACCACTCTTTTTAATTTCAACTCAGTTTGGATAGGCCGACCAGAAATTTTAATCATTTTTCAACAGCACTAACCTTATTACAAGGCTTTCCTTAGAGTTGTCACCCCATAAATGGGTAACCAAAGAGTGAAAAAAAAAAAAAATTGACCGATTTGTTCTTGCAGTCTACCCGGTACGTTTTGCCGCATTTGGGTGTCTTTTTATTTACCAAAAGCATGTCGCTGACATAACGATAAAGATGAATCACGCGCATCAACTGCTTGTTTGTGCCCACGATTTCCTGACTGAGATTTGAACGCTTCAGATTTTGACTGATTTGAATATATTAGCACGTACTGTACAAGATATACATGTAATTTGAAATTGCTCAGAATATAAAAAAACGACAGTATTCCACGTTACAACCTCGAAGCGAACACAGGACACACCTTAAAGTGAATCATGCGCGCTAGAATAACGTAGCTATGATTAAACAGTCAGAAGATCCAGCAATCTCTCGATACTTCCCTCTCGGACTAGAAACACGTAATATGCTTCGTTTTTGAAGTCTGCAGAACGCGAATTTTTTATATAGCGTGTTAAATCCTTTTATGTATCGCACAAAACGAATTATTTACTACAAATCAAATACTTTGCCTATAGCATCTACCGGAGGGACAGCATTGGCTTTATGTCACAATTTCAATGCGTCAGTATTACGTTTCCTAACCTATTAATGAGGAATTTTCGGGGAAATTCGACGAGAAACTCATTTCTAGTGCCTCCACTGGGGAAAGAATACATGTGGGTACCATGAGGTTAGACACGACGTACCGTGGCACCGGTCTCGAAAAGGCGCTCAGTTTGCCCATTTTTGACGAAAAATGGACGACTTCCTTCTCCCACGATAAAACAGTCTGTCCTTATCCTATATATCTACCCATATTGTGTTTTGTAGTTCTTGTATTTGTATGGGGCGAAAGGGGAATCCAAAGAAAGCAAATATCATTGCATCACGACATTGACATTTTCTGAAACTGCGAAGCAAGATGCCAGACTCATCTCTGTAGGTTACATCCCCTGTTTGAGCGCATGGTCTGCCCGCGTTACACCCGTTTAATTGGGTAGAAATCTTCCTAAGCAATGCCCTAGAGATAATGATAATATTCAGAGCCCTGGGAAAATTACGCTTTCCTGTTCCAATGCACCACCTAAATCGTTGGTAACACCTGAATCAGGCTCAGACTAATGACCCGGGATTTATAAAGAGATTTTTAAATTGCGATGTTGTAATCGCTGGGTCATTGCCAGCGAAAAAATGAATTTACCTTGTGAGATTAACTTATATTGAATGTATACTCCATACCACGTCACCTCTTATTAGCGAACTCGATCTAGCTAAATAATAACGACAATGTTACAACTTTCGAATTGTGACATATATTATTCTCCCAAAAATACAGTTGATAATCGACGAAAAAATGTCGTGTCCCTTCTACCTTCTTTGGGTATACAAGATGATATTTGCTCTTTCATATCTTGGATTTTCTTTTGCATTTCTTGCGTCAATGAATGATTCGTTCCCAACTCTATCCGGTATTGCTTTAATGTTTCCTGGTTGTATTGTAAAAAGGGAAAAGTAAGACACCATATCGCACTCGGAACTATTTTGACGGAAATGTTTTGTTGAGTATGCGTGCTTTGCAAAATAGAATTCCCGATGATTTGCACTTGTGGCTTGTGCTTATAAATTTGAAATTTTTCTCAGAATTACGGAGTCGAAGTATTTTTGCGTTTGTAAGATTTCACCTATCGGACTATGATCATCGTAGTGGGATAAAATGTTTTTTTCAGGAAGCCTATTCATTTTAGCTCTGTGGATTCGAAGATCATAGTCCGCTGGACTTTAGTTGACGTTGAGCAGAACTAACTAGCTGCATAGGCATGCTTAAGTCATCCCGGTGAGTATCAGCTCGTAAGCTAACCACTCTTTTTAATTTCAACTCAGTTTGGATAGGCCGACCAGGAATTTTAATCCTTTTTTAACAGCACTAACCTTATTACAAGCCTTTCCTCAGAGTTGTCACCCCATAAATGGGTAACCAAAGAGTGAAAAAAAATTTTTTGACTGATTTGTTCATGCAGTCTACCCGGTACGTTTTGCCGCATTTGGGTGTCTTTTTATTTACCAAAAGCATGTCGCTGACATAACGATAAAGATGAATCACGCGCATCAACTGCTTGTTTGTGCCCACGATTTCCTGACTGAGATTTGAACGCTTCAGATTTTGACTGATTTGTTCTTGCAGTCTACCCGATACGTTTTGCCGCATTTGGGTGTCTTTTTATTTACCAAAAGCATGTCGCTGACATAACGATAAAGATGATTCACGCGCATCAACTGCTTGCTTGTGCCCACGATTTCCTGACTAAGATTTGAACGCTTCGAGCGAGCGTTGGGTCACTCACCTGCAAAATCCCTATTACTTCTTCATTTATGCAATGTTCTATCGGCGATGGTATTTCCATGGCAGTTTGTTTTGTTGCATCGCGAATATAATTTAAATGTTCTTCGTCTTTAGCGAATTGCCCTAGTGACGTCATCTGAGTCCATCTTTTTATTAATGTCATAGCTTTGATTTGTCGATTCAATCTTTTTGCTACCGATTTTAAAGTTTTCTTTTCGGGATTTTCCTGTTCTGTTCCTCTTTGAGTTTTCGCACTAGCTGCTAATTTGGCAGCAGCGCCCCACATTCTTCTTTTCGGTCTCGTTGTGACTGGAGATGATTCAGTACTTGTGGTGGAAGGAGTGTCTTTTTTGGCCTGAACCTCTTCAGCATCTTTTGCCTCATCTCCTATTCGTCCCATTTCTGCATCTGCTTCGACGTCTGATTCAGGATTTTCAGCCATTTTTTATTAAAAATTTTTATTTCGTCCAATTGTCCAATGTAGGAAAATTGTGTAAATTATATTATTGCAAATAGTTCGTCCAAATATTTTGTGACGTCATATTGGGCATTACATATTATTTTATTTCTGTTTTTTATGTTTACGCTTCATGTCACTCGGGTACCGACAGTTGGACAATGGACGTGTGTTAATCCAGCAGCATGAGCGATCCCTTTGTGCTGGAAAAATGGGAATGGAAATAAAACCTTTCGTTTTCATCGGCCTGGATGCCACTTGTTATGTTGTTAGGCTATATGATTAACTTTGTGCTATATAGATGATTTGAACTATCCCGAGCATCAACCTTGACTATTTTTAGCCTGGCTTTACAATGGAAAAAGTCCTGCTTTGAGAAAAGCGCCTAGTTTTGCGGTATTTTGAATTTACCTTATAACTACATAACAAATTCTCAATTATTGGCCTTTAACCTGAAAGTAAAAAAAGAGAACTCTGAGAAAGATTCCCCTCAATCTTTGTGTTCTTTTTTAATTCTGGCTTGCGAAAATATTGTTGACAGGTTTGGCTGGTATAAGACCCTGCTCAGATTAGGTCACTCAAATATGTGAAAGCCTTTTCTATTCTGAAGTAATCTTTTTCGTAAACCTGAGACCTGTATTATCCGATTTATTTCGCGCACAGAAATTCACACCGCCAAGCAAAAGGCAGAGATGAACTGCGCATACGCAGCGTGAACCATCAGACTCATACCCGTCCGGGTTAACGGATTCCTATTATTGTCTGAATGGTTTGTCTAATGAAAGTTATTTTCCCGCTAATTTTAGCTCCGTGTGCTAGTTAAGTTCCCAGATAGTGTGTCATGTTTGTTCTCTTTTCAAAAAGCCTTTCGTGGCTGTATTAACTTTAGTATTACAATATGTTGGTACATCTCGTTTCTCGAATATACTCTTTATTTGTATTTGATAATGATGATAAAAAAATTTTGTGATACATAAACGATAATTTTGTTTTAGAAAACAATAATCTCAACAACATATATAAAATAAAAATGTTAATAATGCAATGTATCTAGAGTGTAGGCTTTTTAGCAGTTTTTTTGCAGATAGTTGGAATGAAATTTCTATATTAAAAAATAAATATCTGTTAGGGGGAAAATACGTACAAATTCTGCACACATTATCTGAACAAGTCTGCGAGCGGAATAGAGAAAAAGAAAATGCTAACGACGTCCAGGCTACGGGAAGTGATGACAGCGCAAAAAAGATGATTTATATACTTAATTTTCAATATAGATATCATAAAAAATGTCGTTTGTTCATAGTTGCGATAAATTAAATTAACTCATCTGATGAAAAAAAAAACATTAAATACGTTTTTGCTGTGCTAACCGATGTTCTCTCAGCAACAAACCTATCTCAAGATATTCATTTCCTCCTTATAAAGTCACTAATTTTTCTTTTTGCCATCAATGCAAAAAGGTCGATAAAATGATTGCGTCCTAAAATAGCACCGGATGTCATCATACCGGCTGCAGCTGCTGCTATTACACCACAAGAAATAATATCTTGTCCAGATAAATAAAGGCGGGGTATCTTTGTATTCGGCCGCAGCTCCATTCCTAATTCTGGTTTGAATCGTTTCCTTGTATGGTCGATTCCATATATATCTCCTGTTGGAGATCCGATATAGTATTTATGGCTCAGTGGAGTGCCGCTGTCAATATATTCGATTTTATCTTCAAGATGAGGATGAATGTCGAGCATGAGTTTTAACATTTTGTCTTGGAAAGACTTCTTCAAATTTTCGTAAACAGGTCCTCGTTTCTTGACTCTTTCATGTTCCCATTCTTCAAACCATTCCCAGTTAAGCAAAGTCACGATAACGCACACTGATTTGCCGGGGTGCCTGGTGTTCCACGTTGAATCTTTTGTCGAAGGAAATGACACAAACGCGGCCGGTATGTCTTCATTAGCTGCTTCTTCTCTGGATAACGACAAGAATTCTCTCATATGTTTTTCTCCGTCTAGTTTTCCATATGTCCAGTAATTGGAACTTTTTAAACCTAATTCTTCTGTCGTTCCGGATAAGCCAATCAAAGTTTGGAAGCAAGCTAATCCTCTATCAACTTTTTCACACACATTCTCAAGACCGAATTGCGGTAGAATTGATTTTTGAATAAGGCTTTGGTATGTGTTGTAGAATCCGGCAGTGGAAACAATGTATGGGGCACGAATGGGATGTTCAACACCATTTTTAACGACTGACACTCCAGTCGCTTTTCCGTTTTCCACTATAATTTGACTTACTGGTGCTCTGACCAAAACAGCTCCACCACCTCTTAGAATTCCTGGAATCATTTGAAACGCGATTTCACTAGATCCACCTCGAGGATAATAAGCCCCATTATAAAAGTGTTTCGTCAAAACACCTTGTAACAGGAACGGTGCTATGGATGGGAATGTACCATAGTCACCAAATGCATAACCCAAAACAAACTTCAATTCTTCATTGTCCGTTATTCTATCCAGAATCTCTTTAACGCTAGTTTCAACCATTTCGTTGTATCTACTGAACAGAATGTTAAATATACCGGATTTGATCATGGATTTGATTAACCAAACTGGCAGCATTTTCATTACAGAATATCCAATAATTGATTTCTTACATCTTTCTGATAAAGCAATAAACTCTTTGATCGCCCTTTCCTCTTTCGGGAAGTATTGCAAAAGTCGTTTTTCGTATTCACCAGACCCTGCGTGGTATTTGAAAATTCTGTGCTTTCGTTCTTCTTGGCGCAAAACAACTGCATCGAATTCTTTATTCATTTCTTCCCACACTAGCTGGCCGTCAGAAAGTACGTCAAATATCGTTTGATTCATTGAACCTTGTTCCAATTCACCAATATAGTGGATTCCAACGTCGAATTCGAATCCCTTTTCTTCATAAGTGTGTGAACTCCCACCAGCTCTGTCATGTTGCTCAAGCACAAGAACTCGTTTTCCAGATCTTGCTAGGCAACCCGCGCAAGTTAGACCGCTGATTCCGCTTCCAATCACAATTACGTCTAGGTTTTCTGGGATTCTCTCTTTTTTAAATCCCATTTTCAAAATGCTGTCTCGTTTCGCTTGGTCTAGTTCAAACGGATTTGAACTTCGTACGAATTCATCACGGAATGGACTGCGAGGATACGTATTCCATTTCCTCCACAATAATTTTAAAACTAAAAGCGGAATAGCAACTGACAAAAGTAACAGTGCCTTATTACCACTATGCAAATCATTCAATATGTCATAGATCTCTAGAGCCATATTGACCTGATATAAAATATCGTAAAGGTAGATTACTTTAATTACCAATTGATTAAAATATTGAAATAATATTACAAATCAACAGGGGATAAGCTGATATGTGGCAAACGGATCCGATATCGATACTGCTGCACAAACTACCGCACACACAAATTAGACAAAAGCAAATGACGGTAGACTGGAAAAATCAAGGCTGATCCAAATCGAAAATTTCTTCAAAGCATTCTTTGTTAAGTAAGTGTCACTGATGGATCGCGTCGATCAGACGCGGTTCATCCGTGGCACACGCGTGACAAAATTTCGATTGGTATTGGCACATAATTATGTTAGGTGCCGATATTGACGGCCATAGTGATTAAATTTAATCAGAACAATCGGCGCTGCTCTCTGAAAGCTAAAAAAGATGTTTTTGAATCGGCGCCTGGTGGCATTTTTTTATGCCGACTTCACTTATTCGTGAATTCGTCAGGAATTTATTTGAAAATATTATTTTATAAACAAATATTTAAAAACATGTTTATTTTTCCATTTTGTTTTAACTAAATGTTTCAAATAAACAAAAATCGAATCCCTGATTTTTCCAACAACATCAACCCTGTTATATAATATTTGTTGCCGGTTTACCGCTTTGCTTAGGGTGATATGCTCGAATAATTGATTGTCAAAAACTAACTCAGCGGAAGTCGAACGGCAACTAACAAAACTCATCCACTTGAAAACTCAGTCTTAATATACTCTATAGGCGTTATTGCTGGAGTAGGAGTAAATTTTCATATATTTTGCTGATAATTAGTGCTATATGTGCCTTCTTTGTTCTATACTGGGATTCTCTCTTTTTTAAATCCCATTTTCAAAATGCTGTCTCGTTTCGCTTGGTCTAGTTCAATCGGATTTGAACTTCGTACGAATTCATCACGGAATGGACTGCGAGGATACGTATTCCATTTCCTCCACAATAATTTTAAAACTAAAAGCGGAATAGCAACTGACAAAAGTAACAGTGCCTTATTACCACTATGCAAATCATTCAATATGTCATAGATCTCTAGAGCCATATTGACCTGATATAAAATATCGTAAAGGTAGATTACTTTAATTACCAATTGATTAAAATATTGAAATAATATTACAAATCAACAGGGGATAAGCTGATATGTGGCAAACGGATCCGATATCGATACTGCTGCACAAACTACCGCACACACAAATTAGACAAAAGCAAATGAAGGTAGACTGGAAAAATCAAGGCTGATCCAAATCGAAAATTTCTTCAAAGCATTCTTTGTTAAGTAAGTGTCACTGATGGATCGCGTCGATCAGACGCGGTTCATCCGTGGCACACGCGTGACAAAATTTCGATTGGTATTGGCACATAATTATGTTAGGTGCCGATATTGACGGCCATAGTGATTAAATTTAATCAGAACAATCGGCGCTGCTCTCTGAAAGCTAAAAAAGATGTTTTTGAATCGGCGCCTGGTGGCATTTTTTTATGCCGACTTCACTTATTCGTGAATTCGTCAGGAATTTATTTGAAAATATTATTTTATAAACAAATATTTAAAAACATGTTTATTTTTCCATTTTGTTTTAACTAAATGTTTCAAATAAACAAAAATCGAATCCCTGATTTTTCCAACAACATCAACCCTGTTATATAATATTTGTTGCCGGTTTACCGCTTTGCTTAGGGTGATATGCTCGAATAATTGATTGTCAAAAACTAACTCAGCGGAAGTCGAACGGCAACTAACAAAACTCATTCACTTGAAAACTCAGTCTTAATATACTCTATAGGCGTTATTGCTGGAGTAGAAGTAAATTTTCATATATTTTGCTGATAATTAGTGCTATATGTGCCTTCTTTGTTCTATACTGATATTATCGGTAAGTTTCTTATTGATCGCTATCATTTATATTCATGAAAAGAAGAAAGTTTTTCCATTAATAATAGTCACTTGTGCTTTTTTGTCGTAATATATCATTACTTGAATTATAAATATTTTTTTCTTGCAATCATCCCCATACAATAAAGGTAATGTAAAAATTTACCAAGTTTCCGCGCTGGGTATTTATAATTAGAAACTATGTAAACCAGCTTATGGCCGCATTTAGGATATTTTTATTGCATTCGAAGATGAGAAATGAAGCCATCTTTCAAAAGCTGAATTTTCAGTGCTGAATAGAATCTTAAGTAAATATTCTCTATCAAGTCACCATATTCAACCACGATACATACCCTGATCCTGCAGATTGCAGCACCTACCTCATACACTACCTGGGAGTTAGCTTCAAACGGAACACAAACTTTTTTATAACGACATCTGTTGCTAATTAATCAGAGTCGATTACTAGTATCGAACGACATATTTCAACGCATAAAACGTTATTGATTTGTGCGCGGAAACACTATGCTCGTTTCCGGCGCATATTGCTTCTCTAGATATGCATAGCGTTTGATTCCATCAGAAAAATATGGAAGAATGAGCTACTGATGGAACCCAGTGCTATATATATGCAACAACCAAGGATTATATTACCAAGTCAAAAAAATATTTTCAAAGCATAGTCTGTTAAGCATGAGGCACTATTCATCTGCGACTTATGCTTGGCAAAATTAAATTTTTGATGCTGTGCAGACGATATTTCTTAGGCCAAGATGTTGCTTGTTATAATGTGTACCACACTACCTGAAAACCCGATTGGATTTACTATCCTTGATAAAATTACTAACTTCCTCTTTTTGGCATTTTATAAATTAAATACGAATAGCAAAAATGTCGTCTATAATTATGAACTACTAGCTAAATTTTTAATGATTTTTATATTTAGGGACAATTTTGAATGCTAAAATCCGAACACTTCATCACCATTTTTCCAGACAGCACAAGCGAGATGTTTGTAGTCTTGCATTCTATTAAAAGTATTTAATTTCACTATTCATACACCTATCCTAAAATATTGCAGTATATGTGAAACCCATATACCCTCTGTCGTAAATAAGGTATAACCTAACGCACCGACGGTTCCGAAAGGTTTTTAAAATCGATCTCGTAACATCTAAATATATATTTTATCAGCAACAAAAATTCGCCAACGTAAATTTTGAAAGACATCAAAAATAGTACCAGAGCCAGAGACCACTGAACAACACTTTAACTGCTAGCTTTATTCTCTGTCTTTGTCTCTTCTTTGTTGGTGTCGAACACAACTTTTGTTCAAATTTTTATTCATCTCGACCCAAATAGTGAATTTTTCGACAAAGGGAGTGTTAATTTATTAACTGTAAATGTCCTATTTTCATTACGAACAGAAAAGATTACACCAATCTTTTGAAAGCGTTTTGCAGAATTGATGTGAAACTACATTTTCTTGAAATCTTGTGATTAATTTTGAAAGCATTTTGTTAAATATTTTGCTTTGGCAAAAATCGGAATGAATGATTTTATGGTGTCGATTTGCCGTTAAAATTAATAACTTTCATAGATTTTTTCACCAAACCAATCGATGACGTTAAATTGTTTCATATGTGTTCAAACCTTAAGTTATTGTTCTTATGCTGAGAAGATGTCAATAAAATCAATTATACAGTTTGTGCGTTTATTGAAAAAGATGTTGTCAACGGCATGTGCATTGTGAACATTCCCTTATTTCAACAATTGAATGCTTGTCTGCCAAGTTTGCTTTTGTATCTTCATGGCCTCCCTAATGTCAACCCTTCATTTACATAACATGGAAAAGCAGAACAATGCAATAAGATAAACATTCTATATGGACTGAATCGCTGTATGGGCGATGGTGAAAATGTTTTATACTTCTTATCTTCCCTTGGTCGCATGTTCATATTAGCAGAAAATACATTAGGGTAATACATTCAAGGTAAATTTGAAATACTACTTGCAAGTATGGAGAAAGGCCTGTTTTTGTACCATGTTATCGTGAACTTTATTATAGTAGCTCGGTCCATTTTTTGGTATTTTCCACTTGGAGTAGAGATGCCTGCACTGCATTTTGTAGTAGCTCTTTGTCATTCATTTGGGGAATCGTTCGTTAGTTTTTCACTGCTTACGAACATGCTTTGAGCGAAAATCAGTTTAAAAAGATAGTAAGATGTCAACGTAATCCACCTCTGAATCAATATCATGAGGATTCTATCCGGAACCGTGCATATTCTGAAAGCTGAAGTCGACGTGCGATCCTTCAATTTAGACTTGGGCAGGGCCCTTCCTTTTATTGAAATTCACTCTGTGCAAAACTGGAAGCAGTGACAAAAAGGAACCAACTAAGGGCCACTTAATAGCAAAAAGCTGCTACAAGACGTAGTTCCAGTAACTGCACCCTAAGCGGAAATCATTCCCAACGAGACTGAACTGCTGTTTCAAAGTGTAGAGAGTGGTATCTGCCCTGGTCGATGGTAAAACCGAATTACCGATTCTTTGTTTCCTTTAGTTGGCTATTACGACACACAAGAAATACGTTATGACTATTCTATACCCCGTGCCTATAATTTAAGAGTTTTTATCCTGCATACAGTCCGATTGGTTAGGAAATTAGACGCACCTTCATCCAAATTTAATTTCAGTTTAAAATTACAACAACATAAATAATGGAAGATTGATCTTACTAATTTTAACTGAAACTAGTGAAAGTTGTTAAGCGGGGAAAATGCAAATAAAAAAGTTTGGAGAAAATGATATGGAATAAGCCTCGGATAAAGTAATATTGAGAAATGATTCGACGCGATATTTAACCAACTGATGAGTGTGGGTTTTTTTATTATTTTTATCAAAATAAATCGAAACTAATGCGTTATATTATTTCGTGCCAAATTTATTAGAAGTCGAGACAGAACGGAACTCGATACAACTATGACAAAGAAGCACAGTCTATCTGTGGCCCATACTTGACAAAAGTGAAATATCCAAAAATGAAATATTATTTAGTGAATCAAGAAAATTTGTTCAGTCAAATATATGTCGCAGATGTACCGCAGCCCATCTGCAGTCCAAGCTTGACAAAGCGTTTGCAAAAAAACTTTGCTTGTTCCATTTCCGTACATCGAATCCGCGTAATTTGTGTTTGTTTTATTATTTTGCATATCGGATGAAAAACGCACGCAAAAATAAAAGTGGGTGGGATCAGTACTGCTGGGCAAAACAAAATATATTTCACTTATTCAAATCTTGAAAGCCGCACAGTATCGCTTAGAATGTTGCATAATATTCATCAAAGGACACTTTGTTTTTAGCGCGCTACTATACTCTGATGATAGCTTAGTGACATAAGGACGACAACGAACAAACGCGTATCGTGAGCCAGCGGCTTCCATAATAAAATTTACAATTAAGAAGCCAAGAAAGTACAAAATAAGTCGTGATTGTGGCATTTTAGAAAACACCTTTCTAACTGACAAATTTAAGCGAATTTAATCAAGTTTTTTTTTAAGTGAAAAGTAAGGTATAGTTAAACAATATCTTAAACTACTAGATTTTCACTTTAGTTTACCTCAATTGAAAGCCAGGATATCTGGTGATCAAGATTTGACTGAACTTGTGTCACTTTTAATGTATTTAGAGATTGCAATCTTCGAATGCTCTATTTTACAGATAATATATATTATACCTTACATGGTTTACTTTTAAACTTAACTAGATTTTTCAACCAGATGACTAGGTCACCATTCAAAGCAGTTATATATAATATAAATTGAACGGGCAAACTTCAGACAGAAAAACTCGGAAAAAGTTAATAGGATATTCTGAAGATCCTCATTAAAAATAAATAGAATATTATTAAAAAAAAATGTTAAACTAAATAAACTTCCTTTTTGGGTCAAGATTTGTCATTTGAAAATTCAAACCCCTATTTTAATATTGTTTTTTGTTTATCTTTTTAACGTAATTATGAAGCAAACAAAAGATGGACACCGATCTTTGTTCGAAACATGAGGAAATAGAGAGCATCACAGGATGGGATTTTGCGTTTGGAATATTCTTCTCCATCATAGTCATTTATATCACGACATGTCAAATAGCGATATTCATACACAAAAGAATGTACAAAATTCATTTCGAGAGATTTTCGGACGCAATCAATGTCAACAACGTTCAGCATATTATGAGCATGCTGTTCGTATTCTCTGGAATGTTCGCAACGTCAATGTTTATAACCGAACTTGTACGGAGATATATTATTTCAACAGCGTTGTATGTATTTGAAATGATAATGTTCTGGATGTCGTTTACATCCGTATATATGGTATTGTGGTTGCGACAAACTATGTTTCACACAGAGTCTTCATTAAAACATTTGTCTTCGAAATATTTAAAATTTTTTAGCTATTTGCAAGGTATGTTAGTCATCATCAGCACAATTGTGTTACCTGTGCCAGTGGCTGTTGAAGGAATCAAAAAACATATCATAAGTATGAAATGCTCTTCTGCTTGGGTTGTAGCTGTAATACTTGGAGTTCAGGTTGAAACACAGTTATCGATGTTGTTGTTGTTTCTCATCCCAATGATGCGTCATAAAAGAAATATGAGTTTGTCAGTCCAGAAACCTCCAACATATCTCGTTCGATTAATGAGAAGATCGGTTATAGCAGCGACAGCAGCAGTCATATCGCATACAGCCGCTTTCTCTATATTTTTGATTACTGGACAAGAATTTTTATATGGTGCTAATCTGATGACCAATTTAGTATTTGTTTTGTTCTGCTTCTCTGATTGGCGGGAGAGAGTTTGTCCATGGAAAAACCTTTGCGTAAGAGAACAAGATATTGATGCAAATAGTCGTCTCCAATATTCCACAACGTGTGAAAGACAAACAGCGGACGCACCAAACTAAAGTAATAATATCTGAGGATTGAGTGATTGCCACCAGGGAAATTCATAGCGAATCTAATTGCTCAACCGGTGATGTGCAAACGATATTTTATATTTTGCCAACGTTTCGAATGTCTATACAGACGTTCTTCATCAGGGCATCCATGTCTGTATAGACATTCGAAACGTTGGCAAAATATAAAATATCGTTTGCACATCACTGGTTGAGCAATTAGATTCACTATAAAGTAATATTATATGGAAGTGGTTTTATAACGATACTATTTCATTGTGGTTCATTCTGGTCGCGTATTCAGAAGTTAACTATGACCGTGTCAGAGGTTGAAATGATATGAGTTCCTTGTAGGAACGAAAATCCTAAATTTTCTTGCTAGAACTTACCTATATACAATAATTAAATTCAATAATTCAAAAGCATTTTACGCAGACTTTCTAGGCATTCAGATGTTAACTGGTTTTTTGGCCGATTTCAGGGTGCAATTATGCCTTTTTACAATTCGACTTGAGGATGTTTTTTATATTAGCAATACCAGGATGAAAGCATGCAACCAGAAACAATAACACCGGCTCACATTTTTTGAAGTTGTCCATTAAAATAACTTGAATAGCCTTTTCCGATTTCTAGGCAACCGATATGAAAATATTTTCTTGGAAATTTCTGTTTGTTGCCAATGTAGTCAACGACTTCCCATTTATGCGAACACTTTTTGCTCCCATTTTTGTTTCCTCGTTCGTGTAATTCTACCCTATCAATGGTCGGTATTCCTCTCAGGATTAATATGTAGAAGATAATAAATAGATGTTGTCCAGGTCGGAATACACACTGGTAAGGCATGTGGATTACTAGGCAGATTTCTCACCACTATGATCTATGTAAAACAAAAACAAGCGTTAAAATGGGCGATACAAGACACAATTTTGTTATGATAATTGCCTTTTAGAAAAAAAGAGAATCGTGAATAAACCAGATGCAAAACTGTATCAATAGCATTTTTCTCGCCGAGGCTTTCGTATATGGTAAAATTGGTAAATCATAAATTTAGTTAAAAAGAATAAAACGTTTAAAATTGGTATATCCCAACACTACTCAAAACGCCAAGTCATGTGAACAGTATTATACGTAGTAGTACACGTTAAACGTTTGCTATTGTCCCAAAATGTTCAATTATTGAAATGAAATAAACCAATCAAAACTTCTTAAGATTTGATAACATATTTTAACAACCCATTATGCGAAATACTTGCTTCGGGATGACTTGCTTTTAAGGCTGTCGCACTATAATTTTTTGATTTTGATAATAGAGACAATTCGTAATAGTAAAAATGGGTTATTTGTTTTTATGCGGAATTAATGATTCGGTCCGATTCGAAAAACAGATTTGCGAAGTCCAAGCGACTCGGTTTTGCCCAGCTCTAGCTACACACCATTCATTTTTGCCTTGCTATATACATGGTTGGTTAGGTATGAGTAACTTATTGATCGCGTCTAAATGGCCCATGTGTGGCGAAATAAACTTTCTAACTGGGATAATGAGCGACTGCCGACCACATTGCTTATGCGTGATTTAAATTGATAAAATGCGTGTCGTGTGCTGCATCATTGATTGCTTTCTGACTTTTGTCGCTCAATGTACAATCGATCGTGGAATATGACGTATGAGGATATAAATTTAGCGGAGTTGATCAAATATTAAAGTTTGAGGTTAAGAATTAAATCAATAGGTTGCACACACCTGATTGCAGGCATAAATAGGAAAAGGGTAGTTGATAAAATTTATACATTTAACAATATGATCACATACAAATTTTATATTATACCTTGTCAAAGTGCTGTCCATTAATCACCCAGTGAACTATGCTCGACAAAACTCAATTATGGATTTACTGCTTAAACACAGATATACTTGTTGGTAGGGCTGGGCAAAATCGAATCATATAGAATTCGAATCGGATCGAATAGCTGATCTCGCAGAAACAACAAATCAATTCAAATTGGTCAAATTTGACCAAAATCGATTGCATTTTGTCGTTAAAATTGAAAACTCCACTACATTTTGCGAGTTTTTGTTCCTATGACCGATTCACGATTGTTTCGAATAATTTGTGCTTCGAATCGGATTGCTCAGCCCTAATTGTTAGGAAACTATATTCAATATTCTGAAACTAACGTTCCAGAAACACTCAGTTACTCATATTCAGCCACATCAATCTTGATTAACATGTAGCCTAGATGTTGAAACCTCATAGTTTAAGTAAATACACCCCCACAATTCACAAATAGGCACACCCATTGGTACTTTGGTATCTGTGTACAAATGTAGAAGTAATGTTGCAATAACTTTTCAATTTTGGATGACCCGATACCAATATCTTTGTCAATACGACACCTGATAATTAACCTTCACTGATGGCCGAACCAAGAAGTGTGTGTTCTCAACCCAATTTTGGAATTTTTTACAAAAATGTCTTTTGCAATTCAATGAAAGCAAGGTCGGAAGTAAAGCTGGGCAATTTGATTCGGTGATTCGAAGCACAAATTATTCGAATCAATCGCGAGCCGTTCATAGGAACAAAATTTGCCAAATAAAGTGAAATTTCCATTTTTCGCGTATAAATGCAAGTGATTTTGGTCAAATTTATTTTGTCGTTAAAATATGAAAATAGTTGCTTTTGGACATAGATGGTGAATTGAAAATATACAGTATAAACTATAACTATGTCCTGATTTTCAAAAGTGATACAAATTGTATTGCTACAAATGAGATATTTCTCATTTACACGGAATGGGTGCTTCGATCTGGTTCGAAAAAATATCCGAATCAGATACGAATCCCAAATGTTTTTGTTTTGCTTCCCCCTAGTCGGAGGCAGCACCTAAAAGAAACCTACGGACACTTATTTTTAATGAGCTACTGCAAGATGCAGTATCAACAACTACACTACAAAGAAAAACATTTCAAATGAAACTGCCATGACAGCCACTTCTTCTGTCTCCTTTTACTAGCCTCTTACCATTCGCAGGAAATACGTTAAACAAACTGAAAAAAATATAAAGTAGTAGGTTAAGTAGGTCTTCGTCGTGTTAATATAGACGTTCATTCTTTTCACTTTCAAACAATTTTTATTTAATGAAACAACTTATTTCTCATTTACCTAATTGAACATTGGCCAATGCTTCACAAATAGCATTAAGTTGACAAAAATATTATATTATTGTTGTAATGTTTCAGACACACAAGTTAGTCTCATAAAATTTATTTGTAAATTTCAACTTTGTTATCATAACTGTTGCCTTGCGTTTGACAAGCAATATATGAGTGGAAATTGAGCAAGATTTGGAAATTGTATTTTATGAGATTTCGAACTTTCACCTTTGTATAAATAATAGGTTTAGGTTGAAGAGCTTTACACGGAATTGGTGGGAAAATCAACAGACATCGGTTTATGTAGATACCAAAAATATCAAGCATTTGCTTTGCTGGCATAGTTTTTTGTGCTGTATGTGACAGCGGATGTTACTTTTTTACTAAAAAAACTATTGAGAAAGAGAGAATAACGCACTGAAACGAGCTCGAATAACCTTATAAAATTGAGAGACTACTCTACATTCCGAATCAGAAAAATTAGGTCGACATATATATATATATATTGTACAAAGTACGAGTCACATCAGTGGCTTATGTTGGATAAAACCATATTTCTGGAAAGGATATCTTTCGTTGGATTAATATTGATATGTTGTTTTTATGTAGTTACGAACGTTTTCTTGCCGATTAACATTTTTAATTTTAATATAACAACAACGCAATAACAAAATTTTTCGATGTCTTGCAATGAACTACCTATCTATTCCTCCTCCTTGTTTCTTTACAATCCTGGATCCGTGTGAAAAAAATACACGATTGAGTTGATATTAAGCATATGAAGATAAATATGCTCTCATTCCACAGAATAAAAAGTTTACTGTTAGCTTTCGTTAAAATGTAGTCTAATTCTTCAGAAAAGAAGACTTTAATTTCGTCTGTGGAAGTTAGACTATGTTCTAAGGGAAGCTTACAATAAGCTTATATTTCTCTCCAATGACAACATGATATTTTTGTGTAAACGCGATAACAACACACAATTTAAGTGAGTTACTTTTTGTAGTTGTAATGCTATTAAAGACTCACAAGTCTTTCTGAGAGTAGACCAATACTAAATTCTGTCAGTGGTTCAACCAAGTTAGAATTTTTTTGAACAAATGATGGGTTGGTTATTTAGCGTAGCAGGGGTGCCACTTTCAGATTCAAGATTCCAATCGATTCGGATACATGTCCGATTCGGATGTTCCGAATATCCATTTCTGTGATTCGACTGAGGTTTTGAGCAAAAATTTCATTGGATATGTTAACTTTTAACATTTATTTTGAGGCTTTTCGCCAATAATTTAAAAAATCTTGCTATTTATTGATTATTGGGGCAACCGGGGCGTGGACCAACGATGGATCGCGTCACAAAAGTATGGGCGGTTTAACGGTAATGTATTCTTGCTTAAGGGGTATATACCACCTTCACGAATTTGAAACGAAATATTCATGAATTAAATACACAATCCCAAATAATTTATTAATGCTGATAAAACAAATACGTTCATCGCTAATCGGGGTATGTCCCAAAAGTGGGACATCTTTCCCATTTGCCGGAGCATAAAAGTCGCCACATTCGGTTTGTCACTTCACCCCTACGACGAAGTTCATTCAATCAGCATTAAAGAATTTCTATATCGAGGACTAAAGAAAATCTACACCAAAGGTTAGTGGAACTAATTAGATTTATCAGTTGAACATTTTCTTGACAATGCATAGAAGTTGTACAGACTATAAACCGTCTGGGAAGTTAGTGGAAAGTGGTATTGTTCCGCAATGCTGAATATTATGTGATGTTATGCAAAGGGAATCGAATGATCCATTGTCCAAAGTCATTTTTCATACCTTTATAAAAAGATATTATTATTAATTTTTTAATTTTTTTTTAATTTATACATTTTATTTCAAACTATGAATACATTTATTTTACCCTGTCGCCAACGATTTAATGTCGGCCTAGACATATAAACATTAGATATACCTGTCAAAAATAGTATATCTCGAATTTAGAAGTATGTGACAAGACCACGCCAGATCCATTGTGAATATTAACAGTGGAACGGATTGGAACGTTTTTGTCAAGTCTTCAAGCACCAGTAATTGTTTTTCTTCATTAAAACACGAATTTAGATGAGAATTCAAAACGTGAGTCGTCGTGGCGTTAGAGAACTTATTCCCAAACTTTTAATATTCGAATGTTTTATTTGGGACGGAGGTGAACTGTGCTTGCACAATATTGATATCCGACAAAGACTTTCAGTGATATGGAATTGTCAAAAACTTCGGCTTCATTTCCGCCTTTCTTGGGTTCCATTCCTGGCTATCATTTTCCAGTCAGAATGTTTTTCTCAAGAATATTTTGTCAAGTATGAGTCACTGATGAGTCGCGGTCCATCTTTGTCTCAGATTTGACAAAATAAACTTTTTATTAGGTAGCTCATAGTAGATTCGTAAAATTGTCGTCCTCTGTTTCAATTTTAACCCGGTGCAATATCAAATTTTATTTTTTACAGAATATGGATCAGCAACAAAGATCTAACAACAACAATCATTCAAACCAATGTAATCCAAACAATACAAGGTAATTGTCAATATTTTTTTATAGTTTTCCTGGGCGAACTTTATATTACAGGCTACAAGAAATGGTAGATGGTTTTACTATCGTTCAGGACAAATAACAATCGCAGCATTTTCATAACGATTCTCTTCTCCTTGATATGTTTTCTGACATACGTAAACTTTTTAAGACGCGGCAGCTGACGCTAATCCTCAAAATTGGCACGTCACCTATCTTCTCAGTATTGAGCATATAAAAATAAAATGGTCATTTATTCGTGAGTTTGTTTGTAAACGAGAAAGGCGCAGCAGTGATACCAGAAGCTTAATACGCGGCTTTCCAGGAAACAGAGCATATCTCCTACCAGCTTCGCAATGTAGTTTACTTCAACTGTCGTTCTTATATTGATCAGAGTAAAAAAAACACTTTCCCGCAATGACAAAAGCATCCCCTCCCTGCAAACCTTTTGCCCCTCCAGTTTAAGAATACCTGACTTGGAAAGAGAGACATAAAGCGACTACAATTGCTGGTACTACGTTTTGTGGCAGCTTTTTTTATTTATAAATGACCGTTAGCGAGTTTCTTCTCAGCGTTGCTTCCCCGACCCTGCATAGAGCGAATTGCACTCATAGTATATGGTGAACCACTGATAGTAGCGCTTTCTCACAATTAGAAATTTTATTTTGTAAATCATAAGTCACTGGTGAAAAAAAAAATGTTTCGGATCGATCTATTGGTCACGTTTTTCAATACCTTAAATGTAAAACAGGAAAACACTTCTTTTCAGATATCAAGGATACCAGTCTTCATACGCTGGATCCGGAACCAGATCAGATTTAAATAATCGTTCGAATCAGATAAATCCGAATAACTCAAGGTAAATTAAGCTTCAATAATAATAACAAGCATGAGTTTACCGTAACATTAGCATAATCACCTGGAAACTAGGGGTGAAAAATTTCATAAAATTGGTGATCAAATCATGACGTAATGACATGCCGTCACAGGCAAAAACTTTTTGCCTAATACCAGCTTTCGTTGTCGTGGTAATAGAAGTTAGCAGCCTGAAGTTTGCGCTGGAAGTGAAGCACCTAATAAAAATAAGATACCAGTGTCCAAAACTAGCTAAATATGAATTAAAAAATACTGCGCTAAAAATGTGTGCGAGAGCACAATTTCCTACGTTTCAAAGCACTTAAAATGGTCATAGTGCAATCTTTTCTCAGTGAAGAATTGGGAAATATAATTGTTGAAGAGAAGTCTCTTTCGCAATCAAACATTTCCTTCACTACGTTATAAATTGAATATTCAGATAACTAAAAAAATATGAAAGTATATCTGTATTCTCAGCAGTAAGCTATTAGTTATTTCCAGCGAATAGATATTCGGCCAAAATGGTCAATACCGCCAATATTTGCTACATCATGAAAAATGATTATTTTGCGTTTTTCAGGACGTTTCTGTCGCCCATCTTCATTTTTTGATTTCTTGTTTTGTTAATTACTACTATTTTTTAGATATCAAGGAAAGAAGTAATCATCAGGAGAAGAAAAAATGTACTACTATGCATATTATCGCAGTATTGTTAATTAAAGTTTAAATTAATTTATGTTGTCTTTAAATAAATGAATATTCAAACTAAATTGATTTGCTTAATGGTAGAGATACATTACCCTTTTAGAAAGTTGAATTTATCAAATCACAAGCACCAGTGCAAGTCCAAATCTATTTGGCCAATGAATACAAAAATACGAAGCAATGTTAACATTATAAATAGGAATATATAAGAGGCGAAAGACAAAAACATTGTCGGGTCAGCAACATCCAACGTGCACGGCTCCACTTCCCACAAGTCGCAGAAGGAGTAAGCTACACAATATGTAATGCCCGCAATTAAACACTGCGCCAGTAAATAGCCGAAAACGAGCCGAAAACGAGTTACACGGACTGAAACGGTGAACACAGAGCGCTACATGACAGTAGTAAGAACGATCTTGTCATCACTGATACGGCAACTATGTTTTGAGATTGATTTTGAATCTGTTCGATTTAAACCAAGCTCTGTTCCATCTATCAGCAAAATAACTACAACAACTAACATTAATGAGGTTTTGTGATCATTAGGCATGGTCGATCTGGAAATATAAAAGAAAATCGATATATAGTGTATTTGTATATAGGAAATCTTCTGGGCATATGTTATATTTTAACGAATATGTTTTCTGCGATGTTTTCACGATGCTAAATTTGGTGTCAAAACTTCAAAATCGAATTAAATTGCCTGTGAGTCTACAGGCAAAATATGTGGAATAAAATGGTTGGATATATATACTCTAGCAATGGCCTGCTATACGCTATACCTGCTTTACACTCCTAATTTTCAGAAAGTTTTAGGAGGGGCACGTGCCCCCTTGATCCGCTACTATCATGAGACAGTATTGTTTGGATTTTTATTATTTCCACTCCGAGTAATTCACTGTAGAGCAGGCAGGGATTTGGACGCATTAAACAAGTCCTAGTCAGCATTCAATTGACGATAACGGCGAATTCTAAGGTGTTTTGTCTTCAATTTTCGTTATTTGAAATCACATAGACGACAGAAGCTTTTTCCTGAAACTCCATTGACCTATATCTCATCATAATCGCGAATAAATGTTACCGAATACTTCGCGCAATCTGAGAGAAAGCGTAAGTCTCTCATTTCTCGGATTGTACATATTCATTTTTGCTGAAATATATCAAACGATTCATACAAAACCAATAGCAAGAAGAAGTTTATCCTCCATCAGTTGCTAAGTTTTTTGCTAGCCATCGTATCATTACTATATTCATTAATATTTTCAACACCTAAAATTGCTGAGAATCATTCACTACTATTGCACCAATATAGTTCTATTTGAGTCAACTTTTCAAATCATACAGCGAACTTTGAAATTATACAACGAGCCAGCACTTGTTACCACAGCAGCTGTTCCATCATATTTCAGAAAAATTATGCCTCCGGGTCATAATATGGGCCAGGTATGTGAGGTTTTGCACCACAGCAAAATGCTAAGTGTTTATTTGACAGCTACGGAAAGTAAAATTGCGATAAATATGTCAACCTAAATTTGGAAAATTGTATGATGGCGCATCAGCCTAGTAGTGTGCTATTGCCGATATTATTGTCATTTTTCTCGACTTTTGACGCATGCTTTGATCCATTTGTAATGAAGCATCATCAGTTCAATCGGTAAAGCGTTAGGAATACGCTTTGACCTACCCAGCACTAACGTCCCGATGCTTATATGCGGTAGGTCTGCTGGACGACTCGCCGGTGCACGGTGGTGTCTGCACGAGAGGTCGTGGTTCGCCTCGCCGGTGCACGGTGGTGTCTGCACGAGAGATCGTGGTTCGCCATATGGTTAGACTGTTTTCTCGGCTTTGCCCCCGTACCCCCCCCCCCCCTCCTCCTTACAGAAAAAAAGTAAATCCAAGTCATTATTAATAGCACGCAATATTTGTAACAAATTATGTGATTATTGAATATGGAGCTTATATTAATAACGACATATCAAAACACACCAATTGCTTCAATTGATACATTATTGCACATGCGGTATATAGACAAAATATATATCAGAATTTCAAAAAAAATATTAACAACTGTACCAGTAATCCTATTGAAATGAAATGCTTTATTGCTGGACACATATACTGGTATGTAATTTACAGGCGTAGACCACTTGAATTTAAATTTTACAGAATTGAATTACGAGGATTAACAAATCGGAAAAATGATAAAATATGCCTTATTTAGTGTGCGTAACCAACAGACCAAGTTGCCTAGGCGCAGGCTCACCAAAATAAGATAAATATTCTCCATCTTATATTATTTTTCTGCTTCAAATTCAAATATTACTCTTATTAGCTATCAAGTCCAAAATAAGTGTAAAAATATTTTTGTTAATTACATTTTTCCTTATTTTTGAATTTAACAAATCAGTTCTTGAAGATTTCTTTTTTTAAATGAAATTATTCGATTCATTTCTAACATTCGCAAGTTATTTGAAAATACCCAGCCAAAAAGCCCTGATTCACAGCGAAAATATAAAAATATTATACACATTGCATGAACATTTTTCGTTGTTTGATTAGGATTGTTGATAATGTGTATCGTACTATCATTCTATATGGTCCTGTAAGCCAGGAATAAAACCATTCATTCATACAGTATTCAAAAGGGTTACAGGAACACCATTCAGTCTAATTAATCCATTACTTTATGACTAAAGTATGTTTTTGAGTTATTTATGTATACTAAGCAAGATGTAACATATATATTTTGACTTTAATAAAGAATAAATTTAGAATAAGCTTAAAGTAAAATTTATCTCATCTCAGTAGCTTTTCTCTGCTTTGGGCATAGTGCAACTTGTTTACAGTATATAGATAGCGCTATGAAAACCCAAAAATTACTTAACTGAACATCTGAGAAAAACTACTAAACAATCACGGTGACAGTGTACAAGGAATTTGGAAATCTGTATGATTTGAAACAAGGGTGGAAAGAAATTCAAGCCTGTCATGTAACTTAATTATTAACAGAAATCCATGAATTGAGAAAATTTTACCATTTCAATCACTTATTTGTTCAACTAGCTGAATAAATTTATAGCTGATTCCACTGCAATTTGGATCAATTTACGATTACAAATAATCAAAAAACAAAATTACTTTCAATCAAAATTTTAGAATAAGGACATTCCTAATATTATTTCAAGGACATTCCTAATGTTATCATTTGACCCAAGGCTCCCAGAAACCGCCATGTAATTTAGGATCAGCTCTTGGATCCATGCGTGGATATCGTACAGGTACAGCATTAGAATTATATTCTGCCAGTTTTGATAGAAGTTCATTTACCACAGTAGGATATTCTTCCGAAACATCATTATGTTCATATGGGTCATCTTTTATGTTAAACAATCTAATACCTAACCTTGATAAATTTTGAACCATTTTACCAACTTTCAATCGTCTCGACTCTGGTGGTTTGACCCAACGACCTTGACCTGGATTTCCAGTAAGTAATTTCCATGGTCCACTACGAATGGCGGCATGAATACTTGTGTTGAAGTCATTGACAATGATCGATTGATTTCCCGTGTTGTATGTTGGAAACAATGGGTCAATATTGTGTAGTATTTCTGTTCGAGGTGAAAGATTATTTTGGCGAATTGCATCCCACTGATTAAATCCATCCAATGATTGAGTACCATTCATTTTTTGACATTCAGCAGCACCTTGTAACAATGTTGGAAACCAGTCCGACACATGAAGAAGTCCATTATATGTTACACTCTTCGCACCAAGTGGCTGTCCATACATAAATCCTACACCTTTCACCCCGCCTTCCCAAAGTGTCGTTTTTCCTCCTCTCAATGGCCAATTATTACCACCTGCCGTTGGCAGCCCGCCGTTATCAGTGGAAAACACAATTATAGTGTTATCCAGGATTCCAACTTCTGACAAATGTTGAGTTACATTATAAACTGATTCATCCATTGCCATTACCATACCTGCATAAGTTCTTCTGGCTTTATTTTTAATGTGTTTAAACATTTCAGCATATTTATCGGGTACTTGTAATGGTGTATGAACAGACTGATACGCAAGATATAAAAACAATGGCTTTTCAGTATCACGATTATCTATTGCCTCGATTGCTTTCCTGGCATATAAGTGGGCAGAATATTCACCCCATGTATCATTCACTTGGCCAGATCTGGAATCGCACATGTCTACTCCACACGATTGCTTGTAACACGAATATCGAGTATAGTAGTCTTCAGCATCAGTTAAGTAACCAGAATATGAGTTGAATCCTCTATTCCAAGGCAAAAATTCTTCTCTGTAAAAACCAAGATGCCATTTTCCGATCATATGTGTGTCATACCCACAATTTTTAAATTGTTCTGGCAAAATTCTGTTCTCAATTGGAAGTGCATTTTGTTGCGGAGGTAGAATAACTCCGTGTTGTAAACCCGTGTAAATTTGATAACAACCGCTCAAAAGCTGGCTCCTTGTGGGTGTACAAATTGGTTGCACATAGTAATTCTCTAACTTTATTCCATTTTCAGCCAAATAATCTAAATGCGGAGTTTTCAGGTCAGATTCATATTGTCTTGCGTGATAACCAATATCGTTAAATCCAAGGTCATCAGCTAATATGAAAACAATATTGGGACGAGTATCTGCAGCTGACACACAATTGCCAGTTATAACAAACAGGACAAATATAATATAATACATTTGTATTTCAATACTATTCCGCCACAATACTGTTTTAGTGGTATGGTACTTCTCATGCAGCTTACTATATATACCAAATTATATCTGTACATAGTTCATCTAATCATTTGTTTTCCAATTTTCAAATCGAATGATCTGATAGTTCAATGACAATCTCTCAGAATATTTTTCCTTATTACCCAATCAAAAATAACATTTTTTCAAGCATGATCCACAGATTCACGCCTCGGCCGCGTGATCCATCAGTGACGCGTACTTACCAAAACATACGCGGGCAATGTTTTTCCGACTAGGTGAAGGCTGACCCTGGATTTACTATGATAATGCAGAATGTCTGATTTCATGGAATCATTATTCACACAAGCAAGGGCATCCAATGCTTTGCAGCGAAAATCGCGGCAATCGAGCATGAATAGCCATCGTCATGGGATTACGTTTGCTGTTATTTTTGTATTTGTCGGCGAGGATTTCTTCAGAATCGTGTGACTGTTTGCGATACAATCAGCAAGATTGGAGAAACGACCGATCACGCGCTATCCTAATCTAGGTGATGTCACTGAATAAATTCATGTGAGTACACATCAACTTTACCGCGATGAAATGTATTTGAATTTAAATATGAACAATATACAGTAAAACGTGTGAAAATATTTACTTACAGGATATTAAAAAAGTTGAGAGGAAAATGCTGGTTTTCTTTCCAAATGAAATATCTCGAATGCTACTTTCCAACACAAAGAGGTGGAATATTCCATTTTTGAGACCAAATCAATATGTTTTTGGGCCTCGTACGTGCAGGGGGTTGACCTGACGTATGGCTTAATCCATATGAACCATATGGCGAACCACCACCTCTCGTGCAGACACAGTAATTTGGTTTGCTTTTGTCGCGTCTATGTCCATTAGGAAATCTAAGTTACCACATACTGGGCGTAAAACTGTGAGAAATGGGGTAGCTAGTATATTCTGTAACCAAAATAATCATTGGATCCACCTAAAATGCAGTGAACTTGATGAAAATGAATTCCCGATACTACCCGGCTACTATTCCTTTTAATACAAATTTTCCCTCCTTCAAAAACAATTGCCTTTCAACAGTATATGCCCTGAAAAATATTATAATCTTGGGTAAACGAACAGATACCGATACTGTAAGACTTGATCATGAAGTGTTAAACGAATACCTTTATATGCCAGTAGATTATGACCAAAGCGAGGTTGACTCAATTTCCATGAATGTGGCTGATCGCCAATATTTATATTCCCAAGAAAGAGATATGTAACCACGGTCGTTTCACTACACTGTCGTCAACATGAAATTTTTGGCGGATCCTAGTAATTTTGCCGAACTTGAAGCATTACTGGCTTCCATAGAAACTCGGCCAGATATCATTGCAGTCACAGAAATATGGATTAAACAAGACCCACTTGGAGCCGTTATTCTTTGTGTTGAATTATAATAAAGAATATCATCTCTCGTGACTATCTCGTCCCCTATCTTTACCCTTTGGGGTTAAGAGTTACCCTATAACCTCTTTATTAAGTGGTGAAATATTAAATGCGTTTGAAAACAATGAATTCACATTGGGAATTTTTGTTGACCTGTCGAAAGCATTCGAAACTATTAATCACAGTATTTTACCTCTAAAATTATATCATGTGGGAGTCCATGGACAAGCTCTCAAAGGGTTTGGAAGTTATCTCTCCGAGAAAAAGCAAGTTGTAGTTTACAAAGGGACAGCATCTAGTATATTCTGGAATCTAACTGTGGGCACATTACAAGGATCCATTTTAGCACCACTCTGTTTCAGTATTATTATACAAAGCTCAACAATAAAGTAGTTGGAAGAGTGGGACATACTCTTGGTATAATTTTGGGAAAAAAATTATCTTGGAAATGCACATTGACGTTGTCATATTTAAAATTAGATCCTTTGCTGGAGCAATCATCAAAATAGGCAACAATCTTCATGAATCAACTCTATTACAACTGTATCATTCGATCACAGGAAGCCATACCCGATACTCTGCATCAACATACATGCACTGTCAAAAATACTTGATAAAAAAATTGCGAAATGTCTGCAATCGTTTAGGGTTGTGTATGTTTTTTAGAGGCAACAGAGAAAGTGTTAAAAAGTTACAAATTGCTTAATGTCGAAAATTTAGCTAAATTGGAATTATGCACCACGATGTTCACTCATTGTAACAATTTTCGTCCGTCCCGCTTTGATAATATTTAAAAAAAAAATCCTTTTGCACTAGCAGAAATAGAGATGCTTATTTTATTCCCTTTACGATCAAAGCTGTATAACAAGAATCAAACCGCTCACACTGTTTGAAAACTGCATTGGCAGGAATCTAACCAAACTACTCCATTCAAACTATTCCATTACGTTATAATCAGAGGATAGACCTAAAACCGTTGCCTGAACCTTGCAAAATTTCACAAACCGGAGAAAATCTAATCAGAATCCTTCCTTCCAGTCCGGGACAACATGGTGGCACGATGAAATCGACAATGTCTAGCAAAACTAACACCTAATGAATGGCGCGACACTTTATGAATGAATGACGTTCGATCCCCAGTGAAGAAAGAATAATATAGGTGAACAGAAGAGCCCGTAAAGAGCAATACGTGCAACGTGCGCTTGTACAAGACAATGTGTCCCACATCCATGGGCGATGTCCGGTGACCTTACTGGTTCCTCAATAATTCCACACTTGATGACAATACACGAGCTAAATCTCGTGACCGGATGAAATTCCAAACATATTTAATGACGTACTGGAAAATACATTTCATTTCATTCTCTTCTGTTACGTGCGAGTAACTTGATGATAACTATGTCGAGACGTGATCCGTCTGTGACTCTGCTTAACAAAATTAAATTTCTGGCTCTAAATTTCTGACCTTTACACGCAACCTAGATTTTCATTAAAAGCCTAGTTTTATTTTTGACTGCATCACCATTCTCCAACTCTTAATTTTACACGGACATAACCTGTAATTTTAATTACCCTTTTGAAATGTCATCATGGTCGTACGATTTTATTCCAATTTTAATTTTAATTTTAACGGAAATTTATGTGGCTTTTGTACGAATATGTTACAGAATTTAATGCAATAATCTGCAACAACTGCATATTGTGGCCACAATTCTCAATAAAATGTCTGAGATGGGGTAAAGGAAATAGTTGAAACCACCAAACCGGCGCGGAGTTGCGTACTATTGAGATGATAAATTTTCCACACCTTTTCACGTTTTAACTACATTGGCAGCTTTTCAATGTTTCTAATATACCGGACATTGTAATATTGTTCAGAGTTCACTCGTTAAACTCCAAATATATGTTAACTGATTAAACTTTTAACGTGTCAATTATTCATACGCATAAATAAATTCATTTTGCAAATATTTTTTATCGTAATTTAATCCCCCCCTCAGTCTCCACATATATATAATGGAAAACGTGGACACCTTTCTCTCTGCCCGCAACTACAAGAAGCTGCTAGTTCTCTTTTCTGGCTTAAAAAGTGCACCCAAAGAACCGTTTCTGTAGATTTTTAGTCATAGCTCATATATTCCAAATTCGAGGAAAATACCGAGGAAAATAATATTTTTCGTTTATTGGGGCGTTGTGAAACGTTAGAATAAATTCTTTTTCTGGATTGTCCATATACATTTATGGTTGGGCAGATACATTGACGACTCATCCCTCGGCGCTCGTTTGACATGGCGTGGTTGTTTTAGTAACAGAACATTTTTTACAAATAATAAGAATTTCCATCACTGATTGGGAATCTAGAAAAATCTGTAGCTGATTATCTGTGGTTTCTGTTTGCGTCCGAAACGCATAAAACATATCAACACGTTTTTTATATCTTTATTACGTCATTGTGACGTCACTTCCAACTGCCTTGACATCGGATGACCACCAAATAATTTTTCAAGTGTGTGATTTTTAATTGTTACAATCTATAGTGATACTAGTACTTTTTGGTATGTGATATTAGTATTACTCATTTTGTTATTATTATCGATATCCTGATTAATTATAGATAACGAAATTTGACCATTATAACGCCATGGTGACGTCATCATTGGTGCTACCGACTCTAATCTTGTCTTGGTCCCAATTTTGTGCTCTAAACCGGCGCGTCACCTCAAATCACCAAACGGACTTTACTGCTAGCCACAAGCTTTGTTGGACTTCAATCATAATACTGCTAGGTGTCGCTGTCCGCAAAACTCGGCGCGCCTTCGTCTAAACCGATTTTTTCCTACTTGCTTGTAATGCCATGGTTCAACATCAACGGACTTTTCTCCGAGCCATGATTTTCTTGTTTACTTTTGGACTTGATACTTATCAGTGAATTGTTCATGAAGACGTAACAATAGAAATTTAGAATCTCGATCCGACAGAGTTGTCACTGAGACAGTTTTCAAGCTGATTTGTAGAGACGTCGCCGCTTAATATTTTGATATGATTTTGTGGGTTTTTGTTTGTAAATCGGTTAAATGTATATGAATAAAGTTGATTTGCAGTGATTTACTCATTGATTGCGTCATGGTTTTGCCGTGGAATCATAAAAATCAAAACAGAAATTACCATAATAGACTAGGTGTAAAACGTAAGCAACTACGGGGAATGCATAATTGGTTTTTCAGTTTAATTCTTTTGCTTAAAATCTGATTCGCCCAGACCTACGCATCAAAACTCGGTAATATAATTGAAATATCCCGACAAACTCGCATGGTAAGGTATAGTCCAAAAATTGTAGGTGTCAAAGGTCGGGGAAAGATCCATAATAGCAAAAGTCTTTGAATCAATAGTTTGAGATGAGTTTGGTGGCCCATCTTTATCAACATTTTTTTTGTACTTTTAGGGGAAATTCCATATTTTTTTGAAACATTATTCTCAAAGAATGAAAAAAATTTTTTTTGTTTAAAAAAATAAAACTTTTTTTTTCAAAAAAAAAACTTTTTTATTGAATTAAAATAATACTTTTTTGAAAGGAAAATTTTTTATAAAATAATTTTTCGAAGATTTACGAAAAACATTGATGGCGATGGCCCAACTTTGTTATAAGAAAACGAAGAATGATGATATCGGTAGGCCACGAGGTCGGACTAACGTTATCATTCTACACGGTAAAGTCATTTCCCATAGACGGGGTGCCGGACTTCATTGGATTTCGGGTTTCATTTTAAATAGATGCGTCATGTTCAATAACGGTTTCCAAAAACGTTGTCTCTGTATGTTTTGTCAAGCATGAGTAACTGATGGTTCGTGTCGAAAATGCGCGACCCATCAGTAACTAATGTTAGCCAAATAAACTATCCGATTGAGCGGTCTTTCTAAAGTTAAAAAGTTGAAGTCAGATCACGACCCCTCAAACACAAAACTTCCGGAATAGGAAATTTCGTGAACTTACGATATAACAAACTCACTTTTATCCATCCATGGCTCTTACCCGACGAAATACCTTCAACGGAGTATGCTCGCCAAATCATTGTCATTGCGTTTCAAGCAGCAGAGGTTCTGTTATAATTTAACAAAACAAAATTTTACATGACTGAGGATGAGGACATTTATCGTTTATTTTTTGTTGTTAAATGCTGCTCTTCAGGGCACAGCATATCATTCGACAAAGAAATGTATTCTACCGAAACCACAACGAATAAACTGGAACCAGGTAAAGTTGTTGTAAATATATAACTACTTATGAAGGCTATTTAGGCCCTTGGAGTTTTTTTCTTTTATCATTTGTTTATCGATGAGCATATAGTTTTATTTTTAAATAATATTTGATTTTTAAATATGGTTGTATCTGACTTAGTTGATCACGTTTAGCTAGACATATGGGCACTTCAACCCTTACCACATATTGGCGCCAAAAGCATCGTTCTCCAGGTCAAGTAAAAAATAGGCTACTCAACGTAGCTGATGAAATTACCAAAACTTTAATACATAAAGGTATCTATGAACGTAGATTTTTATGTTTTCTGCTATAGTCTCAAACTGAATGTACGCTATTCACAAAATTAAATAGCACATCATATGGGATCCATTTACCCGTGGAGAGCTTCCGTTGTGATATTTACGGGTAATTGAAACTCCTCAATATATCCGAACCGAATATTTCACTGTTTCAAAACAAAGAAAGTCTTGTAACCCAACCCAGTGGCAAAAGAAAAGTTTTAATCGCGGGATAAAATAAAAAAAAAACTGATAAAGCATTCCGTATTTTTAACACAAAGTTGAACGACGAAAGGAAGAGAATTTTTTGTTTTATTTGGGGTCAAAAAAGTAATCATTTGTGAACAAAAGCGGTGTAAATAATACCAATTGGTGCCAAAAAACGTATAAAAAATTGCCTATTTTAATGGGAGTTTCAAAAAAAAAATTATACCTGGCGACTAATATGCTAAGCTAAATCGTGTTGTAGCTAGATAACATTAATCCGAATGAATTATTCCTTTTCTAATAGTAAAATATTAGCATTGATGCAGCCAACCTTGATTTGTCTCAAAATAAATTAAACATTGTAGATTCGTGGCGAATGGTTTGAGACAGTCAATCGAAAAACACCTTTAGATGGTTTGCTGCGGTGTGGAAGTTGGAGGCATATCACTAAAACTACACACGGATTCTCGTTTTTGCTCAGAGATGAACACCTGTAAGTCACTCTCCAGGGCATAGTAACATACGTACGCTCACCTGTTTGTGGCACAGTTATTTATTTTGTTTTTTGTTTCGTCTGACCTCCGAAGATGATCGGAGTTGGGCCGTTGAGTATAACTGGTAGAATGTAAGTTCAAAAATGAATTAAAAAAAATAATTCAGACGACCGCGTACTATTTCATAATATATTAAAATATAGTGCGTTAAAATTTTTAGCGTGCTTAGTAATGAGAACATGTTACATTATATTTTTATTTATTTCAGAAAAACACACACTTACAGCAACCTTCCCGTCTCAGTCACAATTAAAAAATCAGGAAAAGCAGTCTGGGGACTATCGCATTGTAAGTATACTAAATAAATCGATGGAAAATTAATATATCGTTACTCCCCTAAGAACAGAAAATTGTTTAAATATACTGTGTCAAAATACATTCCTGTGTTGGTTTTTTGTTATCAAGATTGACACATAGCTTTTGCCATATATGCTTCTATTGATTTTCGATATATGCGTATTTGTTGTACTATTTAAGCTGAATGTGCCTTACTGAAGTGTTATATATGTGAATCGTTCCTTTTACGGAAGTATAAATCACATTTCGAAGTAAAATATTCCGTGTTTCTAGGCTACTTACAGACATTTGAAAGTTTCTTGTAATTATTATCTCGGTTTCGAATGACAATATAACTTGTTTTCTAGTGAAAACTTGGCTTGCTTCACTGAAAGAAGATTCTGTGAATCACAAGATTGGGAATGCTCTAATGATGGGTATGTATACCGTGTTTATAACTTTTTGAATGGACAAATAACCACTTTAAACTAAAATTTAACACTTACCGCTCGTTTTGATGCGAGACAAAATTTCAATTATGTAATTTTTTGGTATTTCTCTTCGTTATATGGATTTGCTGTAAAAAAATCATTTCAGCGTTTTTTCAATGCAAAATGATATGAAGATAGCACTGATGTTGTATTTTTTGGTTTTATTTAGAATTATTGTCTATACGGAAAAATGGCATGGCTTACTTCACTGACTACAAATCATACTTATTCGCATTGTCTTGTGGATCAAAAGGTAAAAAATTGTAAAATAAATATTTTTTTAGTTTGAAAATATATTACAGTTCCAACGATTAATACTACATTTCTTATCACTGCGAAGTTAGCAATTCCAGTTAGTATAAAAGTTTTTCCAAACGACTTTTGTCACATATATCACGCCGCTGTTACATCTGTCGCTTATACTTGACGAAATATAATTTCTTGGACAAATCACGAGAACTTGAGTGTTTCTTTTAGAAATCCATTTATTATCAACTGGAACACAATATGTAGTCTTTAAAAAGGTTCGAGGTTATAGCTGTTGTGTAAGTGACCGACTAATTTTACGATGCCAAATTTTTTTACAAATCATATTTCCGCTACACAATTGGCAAAATACACTCAATGCAGTGCTTCAAGTTGACATCAAAATGGATAAAACGTAATTGTAACTAGGGTTGGGTAAAAACAAATAATTTGGAATTTGAATCTGATTCGAATAATTTTTCGAATCGGATCGAATCGTTGATTTCATAAAAATAACAAATATCCCATTTTTGCTATTACTATTATAGTCTTATATGTTATGAGGATTAGGAAATATACGGTTACAAACTACAAATATGAGCATAAAATGCTATAAAAGCGATGTATTTTTATTTTAACGACAAAATACTACCGATTTTGGTCAAATTAGACCAAAATCGATGGCATTTTGTCGTTAAAAATGAAAAAATGCACTTCATCTAGCATGTTTTTGTTCGTATGACCAATTCACAATTGATTTAAATAATCTGTACTTCGAATCGATTCGAATCACCGAATCGAATTGTCCAGCCCTAATTTTAACAAATGTATTGATTTTAGTATTTGATTTTACCTGTAATCCTGAAAAATATGAACATACATTCACATTTTTTTCAAATGTTAACATGCATTTACATCTTCTTGAAACAGGACAGAAATACATATGGGTCAGCACTCCAGGCCTTCATCCATCGGCAGAATCATTGGTTGCAATCCACAACAGATTGATCAAGCTTGGTCTAGGATGGAACGATGTACCGATCTATCTGTCCGCTTGCACCAAGACTCCCGGCATCCAGTATTTCAAGAAAGAATAAAAAGTCTGCCTATTTTCGAAGAAAAGCAGAAATGATGAAAATTGTCAATTTTTTGAATAATTTAGTTAAATTTAGCTAAGATTTTGTCCAGAATTACATTTCAAATTATAAACGCGGAGTATTATATTTTGTTGGGTATATTGCTGATGTTATCAATCTGTGCCTCGATCTTGAAGAAAAAACGTATTTTGTTGCGAGCTAGCAGTCAAAAAGACAAATGGAAGTCAAAATTCGTGGAGTGTCAATTTTGTCAGCTGATAATTTACATTAATATTTTTGTAATTATGTTTGTATCAAATTCGATGATAACGCAATCCAAGTATTTTGTCATATAACTGTCGATCTAGCTCCTGTAACAAAAAGAAAACTACTTACGTCCGATAGACTGAATTCAGCGCAGAAGTTGTAGCTTTCACATTAAATATGTTTTTTCTTGCTAAGGATTTCGGCAGATAGTGGCTGAATCAGAGATCTATAGCAATTTTATGGACGTAGATGAGTACTTCGTTATAAAATTTATTTTATTGTTTCTTTATCATTCTTAAAAGTGTCTGGAATATTTGGTTTAAGTAGAGATTAGCCTATGCATAAAGTTATTTTATTTCCACATACAATGTTTCAGAATGAGCTTAATCAAGAAACGTTTTTTAAAGATAGCTTGAATTTCGACGTGATTGCCAATTTTATAGAAAGATATATTCGCTTGTTCGCTATAGGGCTTGTGCAAGTGAGGTCATTATGTGCCATTCTGGAGGGAAAGTGGGAAATGGCTGCGCCCGCAGGCTACTGATTCAGCGACCCTCTGCGTTAATTAGAAAAGTTTATTTGTGATTTGAGTTTGTATGTAGATTTTCTTATGTATTTGATACTAATTTATATCAGTAAACGAGCTAATGGATTTATGTACACAGAAACAACCGACAGTCATGATTAACTCAGGCAATACGACTAACGTTTCAGCGCGATCAAATGTATAAATAAATTTCTTTCTAGAACCAATTTACAATCTATGAAACCACCCGAAATGTCTTAAAACGAACGTAGTTCCATCAAAATATGCCATCCCTCGAGTTCAGCATTGCGAAAACACGCTTTTTGTCTTTCAACGTTCACTATCTACAAACAGATTAAGACGTAGATGGGCCCTATACGAAATTTTGATAGGTTGTTCGAATCGACTCTAAAATCATTTAACAACATTCTATTGGATTTGAACTAACAACTTCCCTATTACCCATTGTCAGTTGATGAGTAATCTTTCCCTTGGCAAATCGGTACAATAAATTGCTGCAAACTACTGATGACAATAAAATATCTGATTTAGGGGTGAAGAATAACGTTGAATGAATCAAAAAGCTTTTCTTGGTGCAAATCTCTTTCCTCCAAGATGTTCGAGAGTTAATTATTACGAATTATACTCATTGGCATTCAGGGTGGGCAAAGCCGAATCGTTTGTAATACGAATCTGATTCGGTTATTTTTTTCGAATCGATCGAATCACTTATTTTATGTATATACCAAATATCCCATTTTTACTATTATAACTTGTCTCCATCGTGCAAGTGAAGAAATTCAAAGCTTATGGTGTATTTTCAATTCACACTAAGAGCAATTTTTATATTTAACGATTGGAGAGATCCACTGCAATTCCTCTGGTGGATATAAGGTTAAAGAGAGAGAAGAAATAATATCCGGTAAAACATAAGGCTTGTTGCGGTCAGTATCCGTAATAGCATATGGTCTACTGGAAAATGAAATATTGTAAAGGCTTTAATCATTGCTGCAGCTTCCTTGATCCGGATCGAATATCTTTTTGCCATGATAATAAATAACACGGGAATGTTTATGAAACCGTGATGTGTGTATATTTCTGTCATTCAACGCATTTTCTTACTTCCTACTTACACGCTGCGGTGATAGTCACGGATTAGGTTATCCATCCATTCGCTTTAAGCATGGTCAGCAACGCCCAAAAAGAACGACCTAGCTAACGGCCACGTGCTTTAGTTCGACTAAAGTCATATTCTATATTAAAAATTCTAACGTTAAATAATAAATTCCCAAACGTGGACCCCACAGAATTCTACAAAACGTGGAAATATTTTTATGGCTGTACGCGAGGAATTTGAAGAATATGCATAGCGCTTCAGCGGATTGCTCGTAATCAGCACAGCATGAGTGAACACGTTTATCTTGTAACATTAGATAGGACTTCACCCAGTGTAACTTCATTTGTTCCAAGTCGTAGTTTGGAAACAGCAAGTGGGAAACAGCAAGCCAGCAAGTTGGTGACTCGTGGTCAAAAAGAAAATAAAAAATGTTTAATTCGCGAATAGTGGTCCATTAATGATCCCGGTTCTTCTTAATATAATAATTAATATATTTTACCCATATTCTCGGTTTTCCCCTCCCACAGGATAAAAATAAAATCTTGTTCTATTCAGTCGGGAATAAGTCTTATAAGCAAATTCACATTATCGCCAAGCATGGGCATGAGAACACGATAAATGTTCACCATTACATGACTCCACAATTAGAGTTGACTAATAACACTTATAAACATGAAGACTTCCGCAAAAATATACAACATATTTAGAAATGTGATTTTCGGAAAAAAACTATTAGTGCAAATAAACGTTAAATCTACTGTACTTTCGTCACAGTGTGTTCAATAATATTGCTATAGGGCGTATTAGAGTAATAGGTGATGTGTGAACATCTGTCCTAAACCAGTAACCTTCTAATTCATGCCCCCATGTCTATTATAGTTCAAAGGCGAGTGGTATGAAACTACGAACACAAATTCTCCTTTGGATCATATGCTTCGATGTGCGAGTTGGAATCACATCACGACAACTAAAACTGGATTCAAATTTAATCTCAAAGATGATCACTTGTGAGTAGTCAACAAGTTAGAATGTTACCTCTCGGACGTCCTAGATCGATGCTACTCTCTTTCTCTCTTAGTATATGGTTGAAAAAAAAATTTCCTAAATTCTAAAGTTCATAAGGGTAGCTTACTGAATGAAACCTAAGATCAGGAATGAAGATTTGTTTTATTTTTTCCTACCGTTTATTTCTATTTTTCAAACAAATCTATACCGCATTTGTGACATAAATCGTCAAGGACGTGAAGAAATCGTAGCTACAGATTTTTTGATTTGGATAAAATGGACAAATTGTATTGTTATATACCACTTTCTAAATCATACTTTGGGTTCTTATAGTACTTACATTATATTTATATAGGAAAACACACAAATTCAGCAACCTACCAATGTCGATCAGACTTACAAAATTGGGAACCGGCGTATGGAGAAATTCACACAGTAAGTAGTGAGATTATATCGTTCATATTTCAATCGGCGTAAGAAGTTCTTATCTTCTGCTCAATCGAAAATCATATTCAGTCAAAAGGGCTCCCAGTCAAGTTTTCCAACTGGATATTCTCAAGTAACCGATCCCTAGAGATTATTCACTTCAAAATGAATGATTCAGTTTGTTCTCCCCACCTGTACCTATTGTCCCATCGCATATCTGACAATAAACTATATTGTATTTAGTTTATTGAATAAAATTTCAACTGCATTATATTTTGAAATGTTCAATTTGACTTATATTTTTGATGGTAGTTTTTAGATGAATTCTGGTCTTTTTAAGGAATAAATTGCATTCTTTTTTTAAATATCACAGTGAAAAAGTGGATAGCTTCATTGCGACAAGATTCAATCAACCACAAAATAGGAAAAAACTTGATTAAGGGTAAATATTGATCATAAAATAATACAACATTTACAACGACAATCGAATTTCCTACGGAGATTATGAAAAAGGGCGTTTTATGTAGTAACAGATGACATTCATGGGTCGAAAAGGTACATTTATGGAAAATTTTCGAACTAAAAAAATATTTTAAGCCAAAATCAACCTTGTCAGCAATTGTGACCCCGACGTGATTCTTGTTGACAAGGCAAGCTGGTGAAAAAGAGAATAATTTTATAGCGGAATCGTAGTCTGAATGATGTAAGTTATATTGAGGAAGTTTGCTCAAATGACCCTCCTAATTAAAATCAAGCGGGCGGTATAAGCAGAGCAAGAAAATGCAACAATAAAAAAATAATAAACACAACACATAAAAACTCAGAAAAACAACATTTTGAAGATTTTAGTTATAATCGGAACTGGTATACTTACATAATTTATTTGATCACACAATCGCGTGGTCCCGGTGAGTCTAAAATGTAAAGGTGCAAGTGGTACTCACAAAAACGAATATGTCTAATGGTGCGAGTGTTGCACACCGAAACAATTGATCCGGGTGGTGGAAGCGTTGAGAGTAGTGAACACAAAAGGGCGAGTGGTGCCAGCGTTACATACAATTCTTCGACTACTTTTCAGACATTCCGTTGTTTCTCTATATTTCACGGGCGGTTCTTTCCAGAACATTGGCGAATTTTATGTTCATTTTATGCATCTTTGGACAGTAATGGCAGTCGGAGTTGAGTTCTACGTTCTAGATGAAGAGTTCATTTTTCAAGTCATTCAGGCGCTCTCTCTCGCGTTCGTTTAGGCTACTTCCGGTATTTATCAAGACTCATTTGTAGATGTATCTCTGGCGAATTTAATCGTCTTCTATGATGTCTTCAAAGTGAAATGCGATCCAACACTGGATTAAAGGCAGCTTACTTACCGCTTCGATACAACTATTATTGTTGAAACATATTTGGCATTGTTCCGACAGACTAAGTGAGAACGGAACGAGGAATCGGCGTTACGACGCTCACAATTAGCTTTGTGATGCCATATTGACAGCTATTGCCAGGCATAAACCAGGCCCAACCAAAAGTTTTATGTAGAAAAAGGAGCTGGAGGCATAAAAATATTTAGCGTCGGGACTGAAGGGAGGAAGTTGAGCTGTTCATAAAGTCGTGAGTTTAAACGTATGAAATAAAATGTTACTTCGAAATATATTTGTCGTTTTTTTGCATTTTACCCATATAAAATTTAGTCAAAGTGTGCTATTATTACCATTAAAAAAAATCACGTTACCTACCGTTGCGTAACTCATCGGAGAAGAAACGCGCCTCCCAAAAGTATATAAAATATCCAATGTACCCTGCTGTGATATCCATTTTCGTCTTTCCAAAAAGGATCAGATGATGATTCTAATTAGGTACTTATTAGAGGTCTGAGGAGTCAGGAATTTTCGAATCAAGATCCGATCCCAAATAAGCCGCCTCCGGTAATCCGGTCCACGAAAACCTCTAGTACTTATAATGTGAGAATCATTCTGTGATTGTCGTTGAATGGATTTAGAAATTGACTTTTACAATTTGCACCACTCGCGTATGTGCTCGCGTATATTAATTCACCTGCACCAATCGCACTTGTAACTTTTAGAGTCCCCCCCCCCCCCCCTGATTGCACCAGCGGTTTCCGTACACTACTCGTTTTTGTGCCTACCACTTCCATTCCTCGTTTTCGTGTATACCACTCGCATCGCTTGCACCACTCGTTTTTGTGTGCACCACTTGCACCTGTGCATTTTAGAGTCACCCGCGTGATCCTGCAGAAAACTTTATAACTATAATCATCCGTAATCAATGACTAATAATACAATTTGTCAATGGCAGTTTGCTCGGACTCATGAAGTGTCTAATTACCTGATTTTTTATTTTTCTTCAGAGTTAAAATCGATGCACAAAACTGGCTTTGCTTTTGCAACAGATCACAAGACTTTCCTGCTGATTATGTCTTGCGGTTCCAAAGGTGACTTGCACCTGTGCATTTTAGAGTCACCCGCGTGGTCCTGCAGAAAACTTTATAACTATAATCATCCGTAATCAATGACTAATAATACAATTTGTCAATGGCAGTTTGCTCGGATTCATGAAGTGTCTAATTACCTGATTTTTTTATTTTTCTTCAGAGTTAAAATCGATGCACAAAACTGGCTTTGCTTTTGCAACAGATCACAAGACTTTCCTGCTGATTATGTCTTGCGGTTCCAAAGGTGAGATTTATTAAGACGTATTTTCCTCAAGATGATTTGACATAGAAATTGGTTATCACATCATGACGTAGAAATGAGCGCCACAGGCTAAATTTTTATATTTACGTTCTTACGTTCATTTTGACAGGCCAAAAGTACATTTGGGGTAACACACCGAATGCCAACCCTAGTGCTCAATCTCTCGTTAATATTCATAACAAACTCATCGAGATCGGACACGGATGGAACGACGTCCCATTGTACTTGTCAAAATGTCTGAACAATCCAGGAGTACGATACTACACACAAGGATGATTCTTTTTGCTATTTTCAAATTTCAATAATTGGATTTATAATATTTATGGAGCGCAATAGATGTCTGGAGACAAGAACTCCTATTCCTCCTCCCAATTCATTGTGGATTTGGGGACACGTATGCTGCATTATGTTGAAATATTAATAAGTAATAATAAATAAAATACGAAAAAGAAGTTATTGACATAATTTGTAAACATGTTCTGTCTAGATTTGTTTTGTTTTAACACTAAATTTTAAGCTGGCCTAATACTATATATGCATTTGTTTGTGTTTTCCAACGCAACTACACTAATTGAGAACGCTGTTTTTGGGAATGTCTGTGCTTTGTAGTAACGTAAAAATTGTTGCAACGCAGTAAGCTGAATAAAAATCTGCTACGATATCGTTTTTTCTTACCTGTAATGATTTGAGAACAATTTATTGGAATAAAAATATGTAATTAGTCTATGCCTTTTCCGTACGAGAGTTCCGTAAGAGCACGTATCGACCCAGCCTGACAGAATATGTAACCCATAAAGTGTAACCCATAAAGTGGGGTTATACCTTGTGGGCAGTGTGCGGAAAAGATCTCATAGCGTTGCACATCTCTGGGTACCCGAATTTCTTTCCTATTATATAAAGCGGTATATCTAGACATTGATAATCTTTGTTCCCCCCCTTAGATCCCTCTTATGTTTTCGAAATTTAGGAATATTTCCTTTCATAGTTCGTTGAAGAATACATGCTGGCGGAGAGTTAATCTGACAGCTGACTAGGTCAATTAAGGTAGAAGACCTCGTGCGTCGCAATGAGATTAGCACGGTCTATTGCATGGTAGTAAATAACAATGTAGATATCGGACGATTCATGTTACTGCTATCCCAGCACGAAATATTTTGATTAGATTTTTGTTGAGGATGGGACACTGGTTACACATTTGTGATTGATTCTTTGCAAAATAGAATTTCTGATTGAGATAGGATTTCATTTTTATCCTGCGGGAGAGGAACGACCTCTCGTAATGAGGGCAAAACAATGCGCAAAATGTGGTATATTTGCACTTGCTTCTGTGGCAAAATTATGCTCAATGTCAAATTATTATAAATTGTTTGTTCTTCTCGTGAGAATCAATCTATATCGTTTACTAGTTTTGCTCAAAGTTCAAATATATGAAAAAGAATGGAAGTAAAGGAGAAGCAAAATCTAAAAATAAAAGTGCCTAAATTTATACAAGTACCCGATTTTTAAAGAAGCGAAGTAGCGTTGCCATCCACAAAGACTCAATTTGTTAATTTTGGAAATCTATATATATTTTGGCAATTTATTTATTTTTTCGGCTTGAATACCGTATATAGGCGAGATTTCTGTTATATAAAACCTAATTTTCAAATGCAAATAGGTTATAAAGATTAAAACTCGTCTAAATAGAGTGCCTAGATTTTTTCCGATCAAATTCCTCTCGTCTTCACTCTTCACGTTTGTCTTGGATTATTGACCGTCTTTGTTCATTATCTACGGAATTAAAATCATGATATCGGGGAGTAATCACACAATATTTTTATATAAAACAATTCATTTAAAGCGCTTGCGTAAAAATCAAAGTCCCTACGATAAATTATAGTTAACATCAAATTATTACAAGCGGTTTAATATTATATTGATGATAATTAATTTGCATCGGTCACTAATTTTTTACGTCCAGGTATTTGCTACAGAAAAGAAGTATAAAATGAAGCAAGAATCTTAAAATGAATGTCCTAAAATTTCACAAATGATTTTTTCACCGAGAATCAATCAGTTTATATTGAAAATTACGACGATCTATTCCATTTTTCTGTATGCATAGCCTATATGGGTATTAGTTAGTTCTCTTGCTTAAGACCCTGTTCCTAAATGAGAACCGCGCTGGTTAAAAACAGTCAAATTGAAGTGAAATAATTTTTAGCAGATGCCTGAAGCTCCACTACGTTTCTGAATGTTCTCAGGTTTTTATTTTTTCCAATTTATTGCATATTTTGTGAAATTTCCACTGATTCGTTACCATTATAAAAGTATGAATAATAGAACAATATTTTAACTTTAAGTTTATTATAACAAGCAATGAAATACGTGAATATAATAAGGCCACCGTTACTAAAATTTATATGCGGTTTCAGACACTTTATTCGATGACGAAATTATGATAATCGAATAATGATGTCAATCTTTTTTTTGCCGAGAATTAATTTCGTCGGTCTCTAGTTTTTTTATACTGCCTTCAAAACTTTGAAATATCAGTTTATACCATACTACACATGTAAATATGTGCATTACATATTATTTATATATAAGTCTACCTTGCAAATTAAAAATTCTATCTATTCTATGTTTGATTGTTTGTTTTAGTAATATTTTGATTAAGTAGGTTTGTTAAGGTTTGTGTATGGCACATAGATAAATTGAACCAAACTGACGCAGTCCATTCCACTATCCCTGTTAAATATTATAAAATCCACAACCATCGTTTACAGTAAGGTATTTTATGCAAATGTATAAATATCGCAAAATGCTACAATTCAAATAATATAAAACAAATTCATGTATATACAGCGGCTTGATAAAAATAATAAAGATTGAACTTGAAGATAGTAATTGCAAAGATAAAACAATTAAGCATAGAAGCCATATAAATGTATTGAATTGAAAATATAAAATACATAAAATAAAAAACAATCACATATCTTCTGTACAAATATGTTTTGTAAGAGTTATTGATGGACCGTACTGCGAAGACCCGGTCCATCAATAACCCTACTTGACAAAATTCGATCAGAATGCTCAATTTCATCAACTATGGGTCGAAACAAAAACTTAAAACAGAAACATACGAAATGATATTTGCAATGGATCAAATCTCTAAATGGCAAGATTTGACAAAAATTTGGATCAGAATCTAACTCCATCACAAAATTGAACTTGGTGCTGGCCATATACACGGGAAACTAGAATAAAAGCATTGGGTTAATTCCAAAACCACACAAACATTGGTGCTCCCAGAAACTTTTGATGGGAGAGGGGTCCCAAAAATTTGCCAGCCAGATGACCGATGTTATACCATACAGATACAGAGGGTACTTTTAAGGGTACTTTTAAGGGTATCACTGCACAGCAGAAGAATGATTCTAATAAATTCTCAAAGGTATGATGAAACAAATTGAATTCTATTATGCTGATAATTTATTTTTTTTTCTAAGCATGAACATTTAGAAACAAACCTTTACATATCGCTAATTCTTAATTTATATTGATTCTTTGGCTCATCAATATTTGAAGACATGATGCATACAAAATTGCTTAATAAGGATATAATAATAAAAATGGTTGATAGTTTTGGTGTCAGTCCATCGCCAGGGCAGGTGTCACTCACTGTACTTCATTACAGTGCCTCAGTTAACGATGTTTTGCACTTAGAAAGAAGCACAGTACATTTTGTAGTAGCGCTTTGGCATTAAGTAGATGGCAATTCAGCCCTTTTGGCCACTGTCATCCTCACCCAAACTGAACATTTCATAAAAAAAGAGAAAATCAGTACTTTACAATACCTAGTCAAGTAAAAGTTAACCAACGGGTGATATTGAGTTCAACACCAAAGTTTCATATTATGATCTTCTATTTGGCTTGCAACTACAAATTCAGAAACAACTCTAGGTACTTATATGTACTCAATGAAAGCATTCATGGTACCTAATTAAAATAGATCTTTGGCATGAACTTCACGCCCCATATATTATATATATATATATATTTTGCTGACACATGGGAAGATATTTCATTGTTCCCCGAAATTCTCTTCGATACAGGTATTCATTCCCAACCAAGCACTCTATTAATGCCCTCCATGTTGATTATTTGTATCTGCCTCGTTCACCATTTGATTTCCAGATCCAACCTGGAATGAAGCAAATTATAAAAAATATAAAAATTTCCCACTAAGTTAACAAAAGGACTGCTATGCATCACAGAAGGACAGCACATTAGTAGCACATTAGTGACAAACAAATATGAGCAAACAAATATGAATATCAAGCAAACCTAATGCAAGGTTTTTCAATGTGTAGCTCAATGGTTATTCAAGTGGGAAAAACCTTTTTTGACACCACAAAAGCAGTTGCCATAATACTGGTTTACATACACCTAAGTTACATATATTACATAAGGTTGGTGAAGGAAGTATTGTTTCTGGATTTGTCTCTATGACACCAATTCTTGTAACTGTCTTGGTGTACTTGATCAAAGAATTCATGAAAATTGAAAGCATAATGCAAACTTCTACAACGAAGACAAAAATCGGTGAGCAAAATCTTATGGTTGATGCATTTTCTTCAATTATCCCCTTTTGTTGTTGTGATTTCCGAGAATCAAGCCTCATAATATTTCTGGTCAAATGTGATGTCACAATGGACAAAGCAAAAAATTGTATACGAAACAATTTATTAACGGAAAAAGAAGTTTCGACGCAGAGATCGCAGAGATGCTGCAAATGTCTAGGAAATTTTGGTACTCGTAATTGTTCTCGGCGGGGAGTAATTTGCGCCTTATACATCCCAGGTCATAAACAAAATTGTTTGAATTAGAAATCAACATGGGCCGATAAACATTAATCAAGCAAGAGGTAAAGAATTATTATACTTCTGAACAAAATAAATCCTCAGAGTCAAACATTCAAAATGACACTAAACTCCAGTGTGACAATTTTCAGTGAGGCAATATTCTAGGAAAGCAATTTTGATAGAAGCTGCTTATAATGAGATAATACACGGGACGCGCAATATATTGAAGGTACTGTGGCGAGATCCAGGGGCGACACAATTTTCAGTGAAGCAATATTCTAGGAAAGCAATTTTGATAGAAGCTGCTTATAATGAAATAATACACGGGACGCGCATAATATATTGAAGGTACTGTGGCGAGATCCAGGGGCGACCATTGGCTATGGAATTATCGCACCTTTTCATGGTATATGCTGAAAATAATGCATTGAAAAATATTGCCATGAAAGCTGTAGTTGTACAACAATTACTAGTTTTACAGGAACCGTACGAGCAAAGTTCAAGAACACACTAAACACGTGGAGTGCCGACTGAACCTATTGTCTATGGGCAATATTTAAGCACTTTTGGATGAGGGAAGGTGCGTACAAACTCATTTGAATAAACGAAATACTACCGGTATTTTGAATTTCTGGTTATGCCTGGAAGTGGGGAAGTTCTCTGGAAAGAATGGTTATGTCGATGTATGTGTAAAAGAAAATGTATATGTAAAAGAAAAATATACAGCAGTAGGCATTTTCCAAAATACAGGAATACATATCAAGTGTGATGGTAAAAAAAACACTTGGGAGCAGCAGCATTGGGAGCGAAGAATTTTCCGGATTTCTATGCTATCGAAAAAGTAAATGATATGGTGGAAATGCTGACCAGCTGGCAGCCAACCCAAAGCTGCATATGCGGTTTTTATCCATGATCTCACAAGCCGATGGAAATACTTTCAAAGGACAACGCCCGATATGGCCAAAGCAATGGAAAAATTAGAGGAAGTTATCACACAGAAATTTATATTTATTTATATTCGTTAACGGGTCGACCAGTGCCCCGAAATAGAGAGGAATCTTCTTGAATTGGCCGTCAATAACCTTGGAATGGAACCCATTACATCATGTGAATCCTCTTACCAAGCTTCGAAGACACTAACTTTAGAGTTGGATGATTTAATAATATCTCAGGAGATAAACGGTGCTCTCAGTGAGGAGAAAAGTCTTGGACTAAAGAAAAGAATTAAATAATCAAAAGAAATAATGAAAAAAGGCAATCAGAGAAATATGAAATTATCTATCAAGTTTATCTCATTCTCCCAAACGAAATATTGAATTAGCAAAAGAAAAAGGTACATCATCATGGCTATCCGTGCTTTCAATAGAGGAACATGGTTTTCTACTACACAACCTGTTTATTAATATTCACATGAACATCAAGGATGCGACAGAGGGTTTTCTTTCTATAGCCATTTCTTAGAGTGGATCACCCTGCTCTGTAACGGCAGCCACTTATAGACGGAGAGGGTCACAATTACTGGAAAGATATGACCTTTTCCTGTTCGGTTTAGCCTACCCAAGTTATTACCCTGGGTTGAGTGGTGGGCATGGATAAACGAGCCCGACTCGCCGGGACTCAAACCCGAGAACTTCAACCTGCGATACCAACATGTTTAACCATAGGCCATCGCGTCCAAAAAATTGAAGATAATACTGACTGACTGATGAATATTTGAACAAACACATTAAAGTAAATAAGCTCACCTGAATATTATTGTTTGAACCAGTGATGTTTATATTATAAATAACTGAAGGTTGACCCTCATTATTGTCCACATTTTCGACTGTGGGGTGACGTATTGGTTCTGCAGACGCAACAACATTACCAGGATCTTCAACAACAATATTTAACTCCCTCTGATCCGATGTTGGATTCTCACCATTCGTAACATCAGACACGGGGGCAGTTTGTTGATCTGTGCTGGACAGCCCCGAGATAGCAGCCGTTGAAGCACTCTGACTAGGACAATGGTCTCTGTTATGTACTTTTTTTCTAATACTTCGCAATGTACTTGCAAATTTCTGATCAAAATAATCATCCTCGCGAAATGGATTATAGGCATTCAAAACCGCAGGAAGTTTGCATTTGAGATACTCTTTTGGTTGAAGTACAATAAATCTAAATGATTTATTTACTATTCCCTCATGAAAACCAATATGACGAGTTGCCTCCATAATACTTTTGTCACCAAGTGATTTTTCAGTAGCCAGCCAGAAAACTGCATCCATTTCTGACAAAAATTCCTCAATGATCTCCATTTTTGGGAGACCCGCCTGAAAAAAGTCGCATAGCTTCATATTGCAACCCTTTTCCTTAAATTTGTTGTGAATACGATTAGCAATTGCTATGTCAGAATCAGCATAAAATAATCCAAGCTGTATGTCAGAATCACCCATTTTCGGTTGTTCTTTGTCAGCAGCAAATATGGCAGCTAACACTGAATACCAGTAAACTAGTAAATGCTAAAAGAATTTGAATGTAATGTTAATTGGTAAGGGGGAAACGGTTTTAAATTTATTTGGAATGTCCTAATCCAGAAGCTGTAATGAATATCATTGGCACCATTCAGCTATGTTCTAATTATGATGACATTCTGGAATATGATACCGTACTAAACTTCACTAGTTTTGTGCACCACTTAACCCTGGATCATTCTTTGGCATATCGGAGCATAGGCTATCTTATGCTTCCCCACCAGTTTACCAATTGAGATAACCAGGTGTAGTTTACTTCGATACCACTCTGCAATGTCGACACAAAAGATGATATATTAGAAATTATTATGATTAAAAAAGTTATGGCGCTTACAACAACCAAGGTCTTGTGCGCCAGACATTAAATAAGATAGGAAAGCGAATATTTCAGTTTATTAACAGTAGAATGATCTATGGAATGGTAATGGCTTAAAGTTGCCTTCTTGTAGAAAGCAATAATGTATCAAGGTTGACGGTCTATTCGTACTCGAATGAAATTTGCAATGTACTTACTGTGAAAAGTCGGGGATTGCCGATTTGTAGTTGGATAAATAGTTTCATTATTTTATCATAAATATAAATTAAAAAATACGACTGAATAACTAATCAAGTTTGCAAAAACAAATATATAGATCTTAAAGCCGTTTAGTCTGAGGAGAATATTGATGGGAGGTTGTGTCACGGCTTTTGATTAGTTATGCCGTATTCTCAGCTTATGTTGTAGAATAAAATCCTACCCTAACCCGGAGTAGCAGGCATTTTTGTTTGAATCAGGCGAGGACCGAATATCAATTGTCATAATCATGTTAGGTTAGGACTTCATTATCTCAGATCTTGCAGAAGAAACCCGAAAGTACGGCTTAACCATAAAGCAAACCACAAACTCCTTTGCAGAAACCAGTTTTGAATCAAGGTAAGGTCTTGGACTCACTCAACAATTATCGCATTTTTGGACCTGGAATCACCCCCAACTTGAATTGCCCAACAGGATTCGAACCTTCGACAAGGCGATCAGAGATGCGGACCGATAACTAGCTCTGTATTTAATTTGTATTCCCAAAAATGCTTAATTGTGAAATAAAAATTACTTTATACAGAAGATTCAATTCATTGATAAACTTATTATTATTTCTCATTTTTTTTAATATTATTTTTCGTTTTATAGAGAAAATGATTTGAGATATAACTTAACGTAGGAGTCAGACCTTCCGGTATTGACGAGTCTTTTCTGTTTTTGTGGGAAATAGCTTCATTTCGTTCTGTTCATATTTTATATCTTGCAAATATCGCATTAGAAATCAATAACATCAAATTTTATTCCCAACAATATTCAAGTGTGAGTATTCCGGTTCACTTAAATCAACATAACATATCTTCTACAGTTTGTTTTAAACTGACGTTGATGAATTTCTAGTATTTTCATACACAAAAATCATAAATATATTGCATAAAACTACATTTCCAAAATAAATGAAATGCATATTCAGGCTTCATGTCACATAGTACCGGTATACAAGTTTCCTCTCCAGCAATCTATTTTATTCCTGGCTTAGTTTTGTGGGCACGATGGCCTAGTGGTTAAACATGTTGGCATCGCAGGTTTAAGATCCCGGGTTAGAGTTCACTTCGTTAATCCATGGCTACCACTCAACTAAGGGCGTAATAACCTGAGTAGGCTAAGCCTAACAGGAAAAGATAATATCTTTCCAACAATTCTAACCCTGTCAGTCTATAAGTGGCCACCGGTGCAGAGGGCCTTGGTACCAAGGTTACCCTAGCAGACATTCCCAAATAATGCACAAGCAATTCAAAAAAACAACCTAAAACGGAGAATATAGAGAATCAACAAAATGTAAAATTAAAACGTATTTAACGCAGAAGGCGTTCAATCGCCTGTTCGGAGTCTTCAAATACTCTGTTTATAGTCGAGTCGGGGGTCGTAATACGAGTCTACATTTGATCAAACATAGATATGTGTCCCTAAATGATTCCATTTTTTGCGACAAATTCGTTTCATCGATGCTTTTGCTTCTTGCAACGAATAAAGGATGTCTTTTATTGCGGTGTTGCAGTGTTAATAAAAATTCAGCTGGTTTATTGGCCTTTAGAATCGGTATACCAGCAGAGTGAAGCCAACTTGATCGAACCGCAATTAGACGTTCAGGATTTGTTAAAAAGATGCAGGAGAATTTTTTTGAAGCGCAAGGAAACAAATTTAAATAAAGATTCAACAAGCTGAAGGGTGTAACACACAATCACTTAGCTTTCCTACCTATTTTTTTTTTTTTTTAAATATTATATTATTACTCCATTAATACATAGCATATCGATAACCTTGTCAAAAACTCGAGAAAACTAACTTGCTGAAGAAACCCAATACATAACCAGATGCCTAGGCTGAATATATTCAGTAATAGGACCTATTATTGCATATTCCCTATTGTATTAACTTGGCCTGTACGAGCGTTGGAGGGAAATGAGTTATTTCGAATGATACGGGATATTCCTAAAACCGCTTGTCTAAACTTACCTTTATTCTTTCCTTATTCACCTTCCAGACTATAGCCTTTGTTTTTATTTTTAATTTCCCTTTGTGTGTTTATGAAATCGTAATAAATTTTAATTTAAAAATATGAGAAACGAATGGCTGTGTGCAAGTGTGCTGCTCCCTGACAAGAGTTTGAAAGCCCTGTTGGTCAACACAATCAGGAAAGCAATGTAGAGGTAATATAATGAATTCTAAAGTTTAGAAGTTCGAGGCAAAAAACTTCTTGCATAAAGCGTTCTATGACACTCTGAATCTTCCACAGTGAATGAATACGAAATTACGAAAGAGCAGTCAGACGCGTCTTTCGGTCGAATTTAATTATTATTATTATTTTTTGAAAGAAATAAAGCACAAAGTCCCTTCGAACAAAGGCTATGACGATATATGTATAGTTTAGGTATAGCATAATTTAAGACATTATAGATATACGTATTAGATTGCCCGTGTTTTTATTTACGAGCAGGATTTCCCTTCCTTCCGTCTTAAGTAAATTTTGTGACCCACTCGTAATTCCATATTTAAATATTGCTAGCATATCCCCCCTTATTTATTCTATATTATCAAATTTTAACTGAATTGCGATATTAGATGGTAGATTTTCTATAAATCATAGTTAATTTTCTAGGACAGTTTGCATCGTTTGTCAATATATTCAAATCTATGCCATACCATTGCCAAAATCCTTTAGTCCAGTCACATTTTATAAATAATTGATATGCAGTTCCCTCAACATTTCGATTACACGCTACACACATTTCTTATTCATTTTCAAACGAGTAGTCTATTCATTTCCTCCCCAGTACGTAATCCAAATGTGCAGTACTTTCCAACATAACTCCAAATTTTATACCAATTAATATGTTCGGTGAAAACAAATTTATTTTCAATATATTTATTATGATTTGCCAAGAGGATACTATATTTGTTTTTGTGTAATAGTTTATACAGATCTTTTGCTTCCTTATATCGATCAAGTTCAGCAGCACAATTACTTCTAAGACTTTATTTTCATCTCGAATTGGTTAGGATTTCAGGAGATATTTAAAAGGTCAGCTAGAGCTAACAGAACAGTAATAGTAGAAAAGCTCCAGATGTAACAACGATTTTCTATGCAAGGTCGAATAAGGGACTTATTCAAATGAAGTATGATTTGAAGTGAAAGATAATATTGAATTCAATATAAAGAACCGACTTTCACTGAGGTATTTCCAGCAATAGGCCTACTAGTGACATAGCTATTCCATCTAAAATCTTTAGAGTGTGTGAGGATTTCCCAAGAGCAGTAACAGAAAAGGGAAATTGGGTTTTTTATTTCCATTATTGTAACAAGCGACAAAACTATGGTCTTCCCGACTTGGATTTTTCCCAATTATGCTCCCTTCAAGTTTCTTTTTAATACGCCACTGGCCAGAGCATAATATCCAACAATATACAATGTATACGCCGTCTCAACGCATTAGTCCGTTTAAGCAACGTGAAATTGTAATGTCGGCGTTTCATTCTAGTCAGTGACTTGGTAACAAAGTCACTTTCAAACGATATGATACACCGAAGATCCGCGACCCATGCCAGGCAAAATTTAATTTTCGTCGTAAGAAAGTTATCTAAGTTATCTAAATAAGCGGGGGAAAATTATAAACAAGCGGGCAGGAGCGCCTAAATCCTCGGGACTCGCTTTTCAGAAAAGTCGAAGGTCTTTCAAGTATATATGTTACAAACTAATCTTCCGATTGCTACGAATCTTGGTAGGAACAGGTAAAGGTAGTCAAACTATGGCAGAAGATAGATTAAGAATGCCAAGGCGCTGTTTATTTGGTCGTGAAGACCATGAAAAATTGAGCGAAAGCTTGACAGAGCAAGTCAGGGAAGAAGAACAAAAGTCTGCTGAAGCTTTTAAAAGGCGATGGAACTTTCAGCTTGAAAGTGATACACCTTTACAGGGACGTTATACCTGGGAGAAAGTAGAAAGCAGTTGTGAAAAACCATCAACAAGTAGAAGCATTTGTCGTCGACCACGCACACCAATACCAAATTCAAACATTCTGATGGAAGAGGTAAAAGTCAAGAATACTGTTAGCTCAACACAAACTGGAAAAGTTTCATCTACTGTCACGGAGCGATCCTGTTTTTCCTCGGATGAAAGGCCCTGTTTGTCACCTTCTGTTTCGTCCATAAGTGGGCCGAACAATTTACCAATTCCATTTGGTAAAAGTGATACAAAGTAAATCATGGTATCAGTCGCTCAGAGACACAAAAGAAATATTCACTTGTTATAAAACCGATATGATATAGCAACCCCTTGTAATTGTGTAGTCTGACAGTAATGCGACTAGATTTTGATATTAATAATCATAGCGAATATGACGCATTTTCCGTACTTGTACTGAAAAAACAAATTCGACGAGTGTTGAAGTAGACACCATACCAGTTTGGAGACCTTGATTTCAAAAATTAATGCAGGGAGTCATTTAATTGCGCACAGCTCATTCGAGACAACAATCCACGCGTTTCGAAATTGAGTTTTAAACCATAACAACGTCTAATTGCTGCTGAATGCGATTGGTTAAAAACATTTTATTGGAGATATATGGTATTGTGCAACAAAGAACAGTGTTCAAACTATACTTAATTAAGAGCATATGCTTTACAAAAGTGTAGTTCGTATTATTGGTAGCCTGATTTCATTTTTTACTTTTGATTCTGCGATTTGATGTTTTCCAAACATCACTATGAATGTACGTTTCATTTATCTTGTTTTTTGCATTGTTCTACGTTTCATTGAAAATTATTGTACTTGCTTTTTGGTCTTTACTGCTTTACATGGAAAATGACCCGTGCTATGCCATGCTGCCTACAATGACTTTTTGTGCATTCGATTGTTACTTTAACTGGGTATTTGAATGATATATTTATCACATATGGCAATTCTTTAACAATTAACAAATTTCAACAAAATTTTGTTTTTGTATTTTAAGTGAATGAAACATCAATTGAGTCCAATGGTGGCGGAAGGAATGAAACACTGGTGTAGGGGCATAAGAATGCAACAAGGTCTTAGTTTTTCCCTCTTTATATCCAAAATGACGACTTTATGACAAAAACAGTAGACAGGCCTTCCCCATCTACCCTTTCTATCTATTCTGAAAAAAAAAACATTAGTTCATTTTGGTCGAAGTTTATCCTCAAAGTTTTGTCACTGCATTTCACATATATTTGTGAAACGCGCAATTATTTATGGAAATACCCCATTTTTATTTTAAAATTTAGGTGCACGATTGCGCATGCGAACATTGCTCACAATTAAATAAGACCACTTCTCTTGATAAATATAAATGATATTTATATTTCACAGACGCACATGCGGAATTTGTTTAACTTAAATTCACTCATTGAGGAAGCGTATCTTTGGTTAGATTCTATGTCAATTTGGCCAAAGACAGATTTAATATATTGCAGTGTTAGGGGAATATCAGACGATAACTCGATGAAAAAAATAGAAACTGCGCCCTACGCTGTGAAATTCTATACAAAACCGAACGCACGTAGCTTGCACCTTGCTCTATGCCTTCAAAAAAACATGGCTATTTTGTCCATTTCATTTGTGTTTTCCTTTACAGGAGGAGAGGTTTGTAAAACCGCCTGATAAGAATAACCAACCAATCAAAGATTGTTCTACCCTGTTCATGAACAACAATTGACTACTAAACTTTATTTCATGAAATATTTTTATTACATTTCACACAAAATTCCACTCCTTGTTTTAGACGGATCATAATTCCACATCCCCTGACTGGAAACAGTTATTCCATGCCGTACTTGAAGGTTTACTTGAGTATGTCCTTCTGTAGCTCTTGGATAAGATGGATACATTTTCACAAAGGGTGCTGCAGTGCCAGATGAAAGTGAAATTTGTAGACTCTATCAAAATTAATATTTCGTTGCCCAGTCGGAATATATTGATTGTGCGTACTCTGATTAAAGTGGGTCACTAGAGTAATAGCTGAATTCATCTGTAGCCCATGCTTAACAAACTTAAATTTCTGGCTGAGTGTATAACTTCAAAAAATATAATTTTTCAGTCGTCAGATATCAGTTTAGTAGCAGTTGGAGGCGAGTGACTTGAGTTGGTTTATGACGTCATAATATGATCCACACGCGACAATCTTGTGGACTAAACATGTAATTAGATTGTCAAATAAAAGAAAGCAAAGGAAAAACCACGACTACGACGTTGCCATAGCCGAAGGTAACATTATTTTATTTCAACAAAAACGCATGCCTTAAGTAGTAACGCACAGGGTTCGTGGAACAATAATATAATCTGCATGTAAACAAAACGGAAGGCAAAAACGTATTCTCACAATAATAAACTATAGGCAGAGTACTTTGCGTACAATTTCCGTGGTAGTTAGTTATGGTTCAGCAAATAAATATTATATCAATACATTTTATCAAGCTGAATTGTTATCGGTACGGACCGAATTTTTACGTAATTTGTGAGTTTCTTAAACGCCTCGCGTACTTGCTTCATAAACGGAATGGATTGTTTATCATCGTGAACAAGTTCCAAATATATTAGCAAATATCTGTATCAACCGCAAACTAACTTGGCAAACCGCCACAGGAAGCCTTAAAATGAACAGCTTGCCGACAAGGGCTGGGCAAAACCGAATCATTTGATTCGAATAATTTTTTCGGATCGAATCACGTATTCGATGTAAATACCAAATATCCCATTTTCACAATTCCAGAAAATTTATACTTTATAGTGTATATTCAATTCACACTCCGTGTCTAAAAGCAACAATTTTCCTATTTTAACCACAAAATATATTCCATTTTGGTCGAATTTGACCAAAATCGATTGCATTTTGTTGTTAAAAATGAAAGTTCTAGTCCATTTATGAGTGTTTGTTCCTGTGAACAATTCACGGTTGATTCGAATATATTGTGCTTCGAATCACCGAATCGAATTGCCCAGCCCTACTGCCGACACTACAGCGTGGCTTATTGTCTTCCAGACTTGGAAAATAGAACAATGTGACGTCACGTGAACGGCGTCCCCACGTGCGTGTGGAAGCGCCACTGGCGTTACATTCATCCCGTTCCACATGATTATTTCAGTGAGAAGCAGATGAGTTTTCTTCGTGGCTCTATGATCTCCTATCACAAATTACGTCACCTGAAGTTACAGGATACTAGTAGATATGGGTGGATTTTTCACTTTATATATCGATTTATATATCGTTAAACATGGCATGTGGAGGAATTTAATAGTACATTTTCCAGATCTTTTCGTCAAGATTGGCGCTACCATAGTTGCTTGTTATAGATAATATCTATACTATTGAATTAAATAGTTCAAGTATATAAAACTCTTACCGGGTAATGCATTGTCATAGCCAACCATGGCTCAACATAGACATCGGAGGGAGTCATTACTTTTCGTATATATTTCATTATCAAATCATAGTGTGTTTCATCATAAATATCAGCTCCTTTACCTCCGTAGGCACGACAGAATGTTAAACCTTGATAGTAAGTCATCGTTCCAAAAAGTACCCAGAAGCATTTGGATTGATATTCCAGTTGACATAATCCTGTATAAATGAAATAAATATTAAGAAGATCGAGGCAGAAATTTTTTCTGAAGTATGCCTTGTAAAGCATGGGTCATTGATGAATCGCATGGCAGAGACCCACGCTTAAGAAAATGAAATTTCATTTCGGGGAAGACTTTTTGCCGAGAAATTATGAGAATGAATCTTCTTTTTAATTAATTATGTACCACTGTTTTTTTAGGTTTTTTCGAATTATTTGCTCTATGGCCTGTCCGTGAACATACCGGGTCTTATACCCAACAACCATTAGGCATGGACCTTTGTAGTAACTGTGCATCTGTTCTATGTTACAGCCACCCGTGAAGCACCTTGCTGAAAGGCACGTTCGGTGGTGAAACGGTCAAGCATCGTTACGTACCAGTGTTGTAGCCACACGCCTTTTTGATGCATCTATACTAGAGATGGCCCGATGTATCGGTACTGGTATCGGAAAATTTTCATCACTGATACCGCCGATACCAAAACCGATACCGATACCGGATACGCCCTTACAACGGAGCGTACGAATACGCTTTATTTACTGATAATGAATGGAGGACCTCGCATTCCACTGCCCTGAAAAATAATTAAAACGGGACATGCCTGGCGTGAACAATTCTATTTACACTTTGGGATTTATTAAATAAAGTTCATCAATCCACCGACTATATGCTCTTTTTGATGCAGAAAAAGGTGTTAGGTGTCACGTTAGTTGTGTAACAGCGAACATTTGCACTGAATCTTTGGGCCCACGTATGCTTGAACGCAGCATTAATTCAGTATATTTTCATCCATAAAAGTTTGCACTCAAATGGATGCAAGAGTTCAAGGGTGCAAACGTACGTAGGCGCACACATACGTGGGTGCAACAATAAAACAAGGGCCTATATATGTGGATAAAAAAGGCCTTTAACATGTTTAATAAAGGACTCGGTATCGGTGATATCGATATCGGAATATAAATTACGAAAGTGGTATCGGTACTTATTTCGGCGAAAATTTTTGTATCGGCCCATCTCTAATCAAAACAAAGAATAAACTAAAATAATATTAATAAAAATAAATTGCTAACCTTTCCTGATGTTTTCAAAAAAATCTTCAACTGTGTTTAATCTAGGATTGATTTCTTGAATTGCTGAAAATAATAATAATAATCTCAAAGATTCAGTGAGATAAATCCATGCATAAATAAATTTTGATCACTTGTGATAGAATCTGTGCGATTGTTGGCAAAAGATTTAAGAGGGCAAGGACTCACTAAAAATTATGTACAAGTTGATAGTATTTCAGTAAAAGGTTTTCATCAAATATTGACAAAATTGTTGCCCAACTTTGGCACGCTCTCAGTTTTTGCGATAGTATAGGAAACCTCTTTATCTATAATTGTGGGTCACGGCTCACGTTAGACCAAAATTGTCTCATTTAGACCCGATTCCCGTCATTTCGTGTAAATGAATTAGTGTCCAGCAAGCAACGTAGCGATGCTTGTTCATGTATTTTATGTACATAGTTTGGCTGGTTTGTAAGCCATGCGACAAGTTTTGTATTTAGAAAAAATACCATCAATTAACGTTTTTTTAATATTGCCCTCAAAAATATAAAAGTATAGTGAGTGTTTTGTTGACACTGACAGTTATACCTTTTATTTTCAACTTGCTTCGTAATTCGCTAAATCTGATCAAAATTAAAAACTAACCAAATTCTGAATCGCGTTTATTTTGCAAGCGCGATTGCGCGTGCTTACTTTTTCACGTGCTTTTTACTCAACATTTCTGGTCTTTTAGTTATTTTTATTTTCTATTTATAATGAACTCAGATTTTATTAAAAATTTCTTTGTGTTACGAAAATTTAAAGTTCACTAAAACCAGTACGTATCCTTGTAACTAGTTTCTTTACCGATTTACCTTCTCGAAACTCTTTTTGTACAGTTGCATTAATACGTCCATAGTCAACAATGCCTTGGGGTCCTCTTTCACCCGGTTGTCCGGTCTGGCCAACGTTTCCGGGATCGCCCTTAGCTCCTCGTTTACCTGGAAAACCTCTTTCAATGTCGTGACGTTTTGCCAACCTGGGCTCATCTTGATCGCCCGAGAACACATCATTAATCTGCTTGCATATAAGGTGGTTTTCTGTAGCATCGACCATGAAGATCCACGACAATACTAACATAGCCACAAAACTTTTCAAAGCTGTGGCTCATTTTGTTGTCCAGTTTTTCCTTGTAGTTGAGAAGAATGGAATGAATGGAAAGGCCACTGACAAGAACGTTCTATTTATATGTTTAGTTGTTTAAAAATGAAAAAACCTAGTTTGCTTCACGAATAATGTGATGCGAATACCTTCAAATGAGGTACACCTGCCAAGCTTGGAGCGTTTCATATGTTGATTACATGTTTAAATGTTATTTTCAAGTTAATGAGAAAACCATTAATATTTAATTTATAATTTGATAATGTTGTTATTTTCAATTCAAACAATAATTTTATAACGGGTGGTTTTCGTGGTCTTCTCGTTTTTTTCGAATCCTGGAGTTTGTTGTTTTCAAAACAAGTTATTGAACACTTCCCAGCTGCCGTACAAAGAAAAACACCATTGAATAAACAGCTGCTCGTTTAGTAGAAAGTAGAATTTCGGTAAACAACTGTTGTCTCCTCAATTTTATTACGTTACTTTAAAATGTTCGAGATTGCATAAATATTCGGTTTATTACAGCACGCCTGACGTCGGTTTGGGAATTGACGCTTTGGGAGCTTCGTGGAAAGCATCCGAAAGTAGACCAAACAGCCAAATTCAAAGACAATTGCCGCATTTTGTTGCCGATCCCGATTAAAAAGGAGCCGACATCTGTTGGCGACTTACCTCAGGCGACTTTTTTTTTACGTCCCCGACCAAGATGTGCTTACCTATGTAAAGATAAAAAAAATAATGCCATAATTGGGAACTGCCATTTACAGTGTCACGTATGGACATCAGGAGAAAACATTAATGCAGGAAAATGCAGGTCGTATCAATGGGTTATTGTCATTCCACCACGCTTGCGTAGTGGTTCTGTTGAATTTAATATTACAAGCTCTCTCCTATTTTAATTCAAAACCAGTCTAAACTTGTTCAGTGTCAGTTTTACCGCGACTAATTAAAAAGCGCTTCTACTTGCGCATAAAGGAGAGATTGCAGACGAAGCAGCAAACAAAAGCTTTCATACTTCTCTCAAACAGAGATGCCAGTCTTGCAACCGATGATTGAACTATTTGTAAAGCGTGAGGTACTGATGGAACGCGCCGCGCAGGCGCGCTCCATCTGTGGCTCACGTTTGATAAAATAAAATCGCTGACAGGAATCGATGCTTACTTGCCTTGCGGTTTGACTGCGCAGAGCAGCTTTTTGTTTTCCAATTTGATAACCGAATTGCGTTAGTTTGGTAGTCGAGGACATTTTGATTTTGAGTAAATCTTACAACCACCACTATTGTGTGAAGAGCTACATAAGAGAAAAATCGAATGTTTTTCGTCACAGACATAAAATGCTTTTTTGCCACCAAATGATATTATTATTAGTTGTAGTTCACGGGCTTATTGTCAAACATGCTAATCACTTTTAGTCGACAATCGCCTTACAATTTCGTAGTTTCGAGACAAGCTGAATTCATGCGCTTTCGTTTGGACAAAAGTCCTGAATCGACTAAATTATATTGAGAAATAGAGTAGAAAGCTAGTATTGCATTTCAAAAAAGTGTTCGAAAATATTTTTCTGTATAAGAATATGGCCCCTTTAAAAATAGTGTTGCCAAGTTGCCGAAAGCCCTGCTGATGGTTAAACATGATTGCTCTGTTCGAAAGGCAAATGTTTCGATTTTACCGGGGTTATAGTGTGTGCCATTCAGCAAGGCCTGTGATATAAAGCTGAAGAGATATACAGGTAAATAGTGGACAACATATGAACAGACAAATGCTGTTTATGATGTGATTAAAACGGGCACTTGGCAACTACATATCACCTACTTCCACTAGGTGAATTGCCAATACCTCAGAAACCGAATGCAAAGTCGTCTTCATAAATTGCCCTTACGTTCAATTCAATTTTCACTAGAGATTCTGTAATAATATCGGCTTTAACCTGATTGTTAAGGTTTTACAAATTAACCATATTTTGATCTGAATCTTATCATAGAACATGGCCAACTGAGAAATACAGTCACGCATTTGAAACTGAGAACGCACAACGCTAAAAATAATTTTGGCCTTTTGAGGAAGTTATATTAATAGGCGGTTGGTATTTCCTTCCAGCGTTTTGATGCAATAGCCATACACCAAACAAACGACTGTGCTTGAGCTTCTATGAACCATCCCGTTGGTGTTTCTTAACTTATTTATTCTTTGCTTGAAAATTATAAAGTGAGCAAGATTATCACCAGCTATAACGATCTAACCATTTTCACTACTGAAATACATATACTCCCAAACAACTAAGAATAAGGAAGTGTCTACTCAATTGCCCAAATCAGGACAATTTCGTTGGAATACGTTGGAAATTGTCGGAAATTAATTTCTGTTTGGGGTGTTTTGAGTTCCTAACAGCCAAGACGCAGTCCATCTGTGGATCATGCTTGACAAAATATGTATTCTTCTAAGTATTTCCAAAAAGAAAAAAATAAATAATTCGCGTTGTCCAACCAGATTCTTCTCTCATTCATACTCGGATTTTGTATTGTAAATGTTTCTTCAGAAATATCATCGACGGCATGGGTATGGGCAGGAGTAAGTCAGTATTAAGCAAGTCATGTTCAAAATTTATCAGCTTCTTAAATATTTCAGTTGACTCCTTTGTCATATTTGAAATTCGTTTTGCTCTCCCTATTATTTTTTCTTCTGTAAAATAAAATGAAAAATATATATATATATATGGCTGTGGGCAACACAATGACTGATTATGGCAATTTATGACCTGTCTTTTACCGGAATATAAGGTGCTCATTAAGATTACTGCATATTATGTGACCACGGCTGGGCAATTCAGTTTGGTTATTCGAAGCACAAACTATTCGAATCTGTCGTTAATTGGTCACAGCCCGATCACAACTTTTACTTCCTTAAGTAAAAGTCTTGACCGCGCGATCCGTCGGTGTCCCATACAAAACAATATATTTTTAAATCACATTTTTTAAATAAAAGAGTGAATGAAGAAAAAAGTGCAAAGTGGAATGGAAATTTCGAATTTCACCGCAAAATACAGGCTATATATTTCAATATATTAATTAATGGAGCAATATTCCATTTGATCCAGAATCAGATTCGTATTCCAAAAGATTCGGTTTTGTCCAGACCTACATGTGTCGCCTGGGAACACATTTCAAGATATTTAATAACCCTGGTCAGTAATGATTATGATAATGTATGACAATGGCAGTTCTGATACCACTGAATGCTATAAAAATATTTTCAGCGTCTTCGTTTTTTGTATGACCCTTGTTTAAGGAGTTGCACATTTTAGAATACTTGTCTTTTCGAAGCCGAATGAAAATATTAACTGATGGATGGTGTTAAGGAGTTCACCTGGGTCCGTTTCAGAGCTCAAATCGTTCGAAACCATTATATACTACAATAACGAGAAATTAATTTGTCGCAAGGAAATCGAATCTCTATAAACGTAATGTTGATTTTATAGTATACCTTCCTGAGTCTTTCTCAAACATGGGAGATAATTGTTTTTAATATTCCCACATATTTCTTCTTGAATATTTCTTGAATTAGGAGGTAGAGGAGGAGAAGGCGGCGTATGGGGAGGAAGAAGAGGAGGTAGAGGCGGGGGTGGAGGTGGAAGAGGCGTTTGTGGAGGAGGAGGTGTAAAGATGTGAATGCGTTTTAGTTCTTTGATAATATTTTCCTGTAGATTACGCACGAAGATACAATTTCGCTTCTTCTCTCGGCTCTCTGGAAAATAGAAAAAGTATAGAACAATAGTCAATATTTTAACAAAATCAACTTTATATTACAGATATTACAATAGTGCTCGTGAAAGCATATGCAACTTCACACTGTAACAAAAGTACAGCAAATTTACTGGTCATTTGCAGTAATTGCATATTTCCAAAGTTAAAAAAACGCCATGTTTATGAGATTGATGCCAATTATGGGATGTTGATGAAACGCACCTTCGCGGTGCGTTACATCAACACCCATATTTGGCCAAAAAAAAGCAATTTTGAATTTTTTCAATACCGTCAAGTAAAATCACTGTCAAAGACCAGTGAATTTGTTGCATTTTTTTGTAACAATGCAGGATCAAATCAAATATCCATATCAAAAGTCCTATTATAAACAAATAATGATATTTATGGAGAGTATTCAAATTCCGGAGGAAAGGGAATAGAATTTTATCATTATTCAAGTATAGTCGAAACAAGATAATATATAACTCTAAAACGCTCAAAGTTCTCTTTCGGTGCTAGTAAATATATCCTATGCATGATGTGAGGTTTCACTGCAACCACACGTCTTATTTAGAAAATATTCAGCAATACACTTTTTCACAAATAGATTTGGTCTACTTAATAAGTTTACATCTAGGGTTGTTCTTAAACTGTATTCGAAACCCACTGCATGAAAAGAATAATGTTTCAACACTTCGGATAAACAGAATTGGTGATATTTGATCATCATATATTGCTTATTTCGAAGCAAATTTCTGATTTAACACCGTAAATGTTGCCATATAATATCATTTCGCTGCAAAATGAATACATTTTAAAATACTCGAAAACCGAAATGGCTTTTAATCAGCATTTTAGAACACGGACATCCCTAATCACATTGAAAACAATTTTTAAAATAAGTTTGTTTTCTCACTTCGAATACATACTTGTAGTTTTCTCGAACTGATACGTCCAATTTTGTATCTCCATCTATTTGTCTGTATCTGTATCTATTGTCCTATGGAACAGCGTGTTTATGAGAATAAAGAACATAGAATACAATATATTAAATTTCAACAATTTTGTCAATGTTGTTTTTCTTGCATTTTCCAATAAAAAAATTTATTTGTCTTTTTATTTGTTTTATTTCAAAATGTCAACGGATTTTAATATTTGATACAGTTGAACATTTTGTTTGAAAAATATTGCTAATATATCTTAATTATGTTGTTGAAGTACTCGCGATGTCACATTGTGACGTCATAATACAGTATCACACAAAAAGATTGAATGGTATTCAAAAAATTTAAAATTTTGTTTTTATTCTAACTATTTTCTCCCAGTTTCCATTATTTGCCGCAAAAAGCTACAAGGCTTGACAGTGGGAAAATAGATTTTAATTTCAGTTACGAAAGACAAAACCATCAGGTACTGTATGGTACGAAGTTCGGTACGGTACGATCGAATTTTCCGGTACAGTGGTACGGTACGATTCATTTTTCAATTTTCGTACTTGGTACGGTATGGTACGAAGTTCGATATTTATTTCGTACCGTACCGTACTCTTTTTCGTATCTTAGCATTACATCATATTCTTCCCAAATGAATTCAAAAAGAATAATATCTCAAATATCTATGCCGTTTCATGATGGGGTGCAGATAATATAAATTGTGTATATCAAAGATTTTTTTAAACTAAAGAGCAATTTTAAAAAATGCGACTGATTCACTTGCTCTGATTGGATGAGCTATGTTGTATATCAGTTTTACTGTCCTGGATTTTAAAGCAGATAGCATAAAACTGCATCACTTTGATCTAATATGTTAGTGATATTTCTTGCAGTGGCCAGATTTTACAAATAAGGCTGTTTTGTACATTGGTAGTTGATACAGTTCAAAATTGCTGCCTAGCGAGTCGTGCCTGTTTTCGTACTGCTACGAAATTTATTACGATAAATGAAAAATATTAATCGAACGAACTTATTTTCGTACTGGTACGAAGTTCGTACGTTACGAAAAAAATATAATATAGTACAGTAGGGTGCGGAAAATTTTCTAAAGGAACGGTGCGAAATTATTTGGCTGCTCAAAGTATGCTAAAAATTTTGTACCGTACCGTACTACCACCCTTGCCCACAAACTATAAAGGAAAATCTATCAAAATCGTATTGTGACGGCACAGAGGCTAAAACCAGCTTTTTGAAAAAGCCACAACTTTTTCTTGAAAAGAGCAAAAAATTCCCTAGCGTCTTTGGGGCTCAATTTCTTGTAGAAAAAAAATTGAAATTTTACAAACTCGATTTTTCAATTTGATTTTTCGTCGTGCGCATAATTTGTCAGTGTAAAAATTGATAAATGTATTCCCGGCATTTTCCATTTGGATTGTCGGAATATTGACTGCTTCGCCTATGTTCACGTCAATCCAGATACGTTTATCAATTGAGTCGAACTATCTAAACCTTTCTCAGTACCTTTTCATGAAACTTACTCTGAAACTTTCTCACTCTGAAGGCCATTATCTCTAAAATGAGTCCGAATGGCAGTTCATGCAGCGGTACTTGGCCTTCTAATGTGAGCTGTTAATGCGCAGCATTTGGTTTTCACACCTATTCCTAGCAACAATCGAGAGGTAAAGCACTTCTCAAGTCTCAGCGTGCTGAAATTGTCACTTTTTTGATGAACAGCAGAGATGTGTTACAGCTTTGTTGCGTACAAAACAGAAAGATTGTTTTGTCAAGCATGAGTCACCGATGAACCTCATTTCGGCAACGCGCTCCATCAGTGACTCATACAAGACAAATCGGATATTCACGGTAGAGTAGAGCAGAAAAATTTAAGTCTGTCATTATCGTTTTCGCACGTTATTTTTTTTTATCGTGGGTAGTGCATTTGCAGTGGGGCCAAACTGGAAAACTTGGCATTGCCTAAGGTTCCTGAAAGAAGCTCCATCTAACAAATATTGTGACTCAGAATGTCGACCTTGATCAAATTAATAAAAAATTGCAAAACACTCGAAATAAGTCTGCAGGCTATCTGGGAGTTGGGTTGGTTGCTGTAAGGCGTCCCCTGGGCTGTAGGACGATGGTGCGGTTCACTCTACTCTTTGAATGAGTACTTTTACACAACGGCAACTTAATTGAACAGTTTATCTTGTTCTTGTGTAGGACTATATATCGTATGCCTGAGATAAAATGCGAAACAAATAAAAGCGGTGGCACAAATTTTGAAAGCCGCGTAAAAACTGAAGAAAACTAACAACTCAACTGCTTGGAACAATGAACAAAATAGAAGTATGCATGTATGTATATATTTTAAAATTACCGCTTTCAACCACATCTACATAATGACGTCCATAAACATTGTGTTTTCTAGTCGTGTTCATTCTTACCTGATATCTGCCCAACTTCGTCATCGGGTAAGAGGTTCCAAATCACACACAATAGGGTTTTAACTTTAGTCAGGTTCATAAAGTCCAAAAACCTTGCCAAAGAGATAAATGGACAAACGTGTTGAAACTTCCACAAATTAACAAATAAGACTGACCTTTCATAAAAAAATAATATTATTGAGCTTCAACTTTTGATGACTGTGGCGTCATAATCATAGTAGGGCTTTATAAAAATATATTTTTGAGGCATAGGCACCCATTTTTCGGTATTTTTTCTAAAGTCCTCATGATTAAATATTGTATAAATAATTTGAATTTGGTGTTGATAAATTTTTTTAAGGGGAGACAAATGCCTAAAACAATCAAAATGACAATGCAAGACGTCACAATGTACGTTCCGGGCCCGTTTTTGTTAGAGACAATGCCATCATGCTATTAGATTGAAAATGTGACAAATATCTAAACTATCATCGCAGTTGTAGGACTGTTTCTGAATGTACATCGTGCACACTCTTAGAAACGTTGACTATCCAGGGGTTATGTGTGACGTCAGTATTCGTATGTTGATTGCACATTTGTTTGTTACTGTAATGTTTATTTGCTCTAAGCAAATAAGCACCTAAAATGGAGTGGCAGTCGAACCAGCTTAGAATCAGTATTAGGAGTAGTTTTTTAGACTTTAGATCGCGGTGAAAACCTGGCTGTTGACCAATTTTGTTTCCTTCAAAAATGTCGTTTGCTTAACGATTCTTACATTTTTACAGGTGGGAATTATGTTCATTCCATTAACTGCAGCAAAACCATATACATCAAGGTCCGATTTAAAATATTAGTGGACGCAAGATTTAGCCTGTTTCACCCAGTCGTATAATTTCAGTGGTGGGATATCTATCTACACATTTGTCAATAAAGCCAGATGTCGGTTTTGACTGAACAACAATAAGGTCAAAAATAAGGTAAGCTGCGTCTCCCTAGCTGCCGGAATACACCTTTTTCCAAATGCTTTTGACGAGTGACTCAAGTAAAACAACAACTTTGTGCGTGTGTGCTCGAATGACAAGTACATTGTTGCATAGGTCGTTGCATTGTTGCGTTTGGGTTCTTGTGCTATTCTCATTCTTTAATATTATTTGACGTTTAACTATCATTGTTATAACGATGTCTACATTTTGTGTGATGAACCGCAGTTTGTAATAAAAATGTGTGGATAGAGTGGGTTGTATCTATCCTGGGCGATAGTGAATTGCGTTGCAAAAAGGGAAATTGTTTCAGTCCATCCAAATAAAAAAATACTATTAAAAGGTGTAAATATTTTTGTGGATGGGATTCTTAGGATGATGAAATAAAAAAATCATTTTCGCATTTTTATATATCCGCTCGTTTAAGATTTGACCAACCTATTTAAAAATCTGTCCTTTTGACATTAACTTGTTTCTATACTGGCATTATTTTCTGAATGTAGTGAATGATAAAAACGATATACGCTCTTCATGATTATAGTGACGTCCCAACCCAGTCAGTCCCATTTTGTGCACACATGTTTTCGTTAAGCTTGAGTAACTGATCTGATCCTCGCGTTCATTCATTATTTTGGTCACGAATTTAACGAGATTATTTTTTTCGTTGAAAACAAAAACATTCCACAGATAAGAAACATATGCGAGCAAGTTCTTGCATATAACGTCAAAACGCAGCTCTAAAACGCGCTATAGTCGCAAAAATTTTTTTAAAAAAGGCTCAATATTGGCTTAATATACTCAAAAACATTTACGGATTTTCTACGTTTCAAAGCACGTTCTGCAATTTTTTCGGTCGACTAATGAGCTTATGAATGTGACAAGTGAATATTTAATGTAAATATTTTTAATGAGAAGTTTGAAAAGTGTCTGTCCAGAGGCCATAAAAAAGACATAAAAAGTTGATTTGCGACACAAGCGTAGGGATAATTTGAGTTGAAATCGATACCCAAAGGTAACATACAATTCTACTAGCAAGTGTCCACTAGACATTGTTGTAACATTTTCAATATATGAATATCGTGCGATTGTTGGAGCTCGGAATGTCTATCCCGGTGTGCTTACTGATTTTTTTTTATAACCACACATTTGAGTGGATCGCCCTGAAAAAGGCCTTGTAGTATCGACCACTTATATAAGAACAGGGTTAGTGTTGTTGGAAAGGCTGAACCTTTCCGCTCCGGTCGAGGTTACCCAAGTTACTACACCCTTGATTCAGTGGTGGGCGTTGATTAGTGAGCCAGACTTGCCCCGAATCGCACCCGAGATCTTCAACCCACGATGCCAACATAATAACCACTACGTCCTTGACCCCACAGAATGTAGTTGTAAAGGTCTTTAATGCGAGTATCATTTTACCCTGCTGTGGGACAAATTATATATATATTTTTAATTTGGTTTAATTTGCCCATAAACCTCAACTTATTTTATATATTTTTTCAATAAAATTCACTCGAGAAGCTGAAAGTAACGACCACTTTAGAGATACTACAAAGTGTAGCACTAGTAACTGCACGCCACTTCCAAAACAATCCAACTTGTGCACCAACGTAGCAACGTGCTATGTGCTCCGGGCAATAGTATCGACCATTCTTTCGTCAACCTTCCTTAGTTTTCTTTTCATCTCCCTGTACGTCACGCAATAAAACGTTAGGACAATTCGTCTGCACCTACTGGTGCGCACTGGGTTCGGGAAAGTCCTTCAATAAAAGTGATTTCAACCTTGGTAACAGTCGATTCTTTTGCAACAAAATTCAACAATTCTATTGAAATTCAACAACAATGAAGATTTTTTTGTATTATCACTATTCATGGTTGTAGGTGAAATATTGCGTTTTTTCACCAAAAATAACAAACATTTTGAATCTGTTACTACTTTTCCTTTTATTTCATATGCAAGCGTCGTTTTACATTGAATAAAAAAAAACGGTTTGGCGTATTTCCCGGCGTATTACACTGAATAAAAAACGGTCTGGCGTTTTCCCCGACGTATTTCTCGAAATCGTTAGTCGTATGCGTTATAAAATGGTGAGAAAATTGAGTTTAATCATTATTTTGACTTCTTCGTTCTTGGGAACACCAGGGAAATGCAGTTATATATTTCCCCTTGGTCATGGTTTTCCCTAGAATTTGAGTTACAACTAAATGTTGCACTTTTTGTTTTGAACAATATCTAAAGAAATATTTACTAAAAAAGCGAAAGTTAAATGTCTTTTTCGGTTAAAAATAAATTTGGGTTATTTTTTTTGAATGAAAAAAATAAATTGTGATAATAATAATATAAAAGCACCTTCATTCTTGGATTGTAACAGAATTGTCGAATATTGTTGCAAACAAGTCGACTATTTTTAAGGTTGAAAGCACTTCTATCTATTGAAGAACTTCAAGTAATATGTTATACCTATAGGTGCGGACTTTATAAATGTCTTAACGTATTTATCGCGTGTCGTAATGTGCGAATGGGAAACAGAGAAGTAGTTACCATTGCCCAACAAAACAAATAAAACGCAATGCACGTTACTACAATATGTTACGTTGGTATAGTTTGGAATTTTTTTGGCGTGGGGCACAGTTTCTGGTGCTACACTTTGAAGTGGTCGTTAGTTTGTTTGTTTTAGCTACTCTTGTTTAGAATAAATTTTATTTAAAAATTTAATTAAAACAAATTTCTTTCCAACTACATAATCAGTAATCACAGCGAAATAGACTTTCGGGGGTTAAAAATTTTTTCTTATTGAAATTCACTCTGTGCAAAACCGGAAGCAGTGCCTAAAAGGAACCAACTAACGGCCACTTAATAGTAAAGAGCTACTGCAAGATGTATTGCCAGTAGCTGCACCCTAAGCGGAAAGTATTGTAACAAAAACTGAACTGCTATGGTAATGTGTAGTGAGTGATATTTTCTGGCATGGGCGATGGTGAAACAAATATCCAGATATTCACATATTGAAAAACCTCCTGTTGCAGGTGGCCATCAAGGTTCCAGTGGTTTCTCGATATCAACTCATATCACTGCCATTGTGTCGAAAAATCAACATTTTTATAAATTTTTATTGACTTATAGCTAGGGCTCGGCAACAATTTGATTCGATAATTTGAATCGATTCGAAGCGTAAATTATTCGACGCAATCGCGAATCGCTCGCAGAAAAAGCTGCTAGTAAAGTGAAGTAGTAAAGTAGCCCTACTTACATCGATGCCCGAATTTATCACCCGAGAGCGGGGTTGACAAATATCGCACCACTGCTTAATTCAATTATGTTATTCAAATCGATTATAAGCACAAGTTATGCGAAACAGATGTACACCGGTCTTACCCAATCGTAAATTTTATTTTACGCTTTAAGAAAAGTTTTTTAATCAAATTTATCTGCTGAGATATAAGAACAAAAGTTGCAAAATGAGTGGGAGTTTGAAATTTTATCATAAAAATGCTAACAATAAATTTTTCGATTATGACAGTGTTAAGCAAATATTGATGATAAAATTAGAGCCTTTGTTATATAAACAAAATTAGCGATTCGATTCGAAAATTTTAAATAATTAGGTTTTGCTCGGCAAATCTCACAATTACGAATGCACTGTAACAAAAATGCAACAAAATCACTGGTCTTTAAAGGGTAATTTTACTTGGCGATATTAAAAAAATCAAAATTGACCTTTTTGGCCAAATTTGGGGAGTTGATGGAACGCACCGCGAAGGTATGGTCCATCAACAGCTCATAATTGGCATAAATATCATCACAATGACGTTTTATTAACTTTGGAAATATACAATTACTGCAAATAACCAGAAAATTTAACTGTATTTTTGTTACAGTGTACAGTAATACATGGTACATTTTTGGTCAATTTCATTGAATATCTGCTATTTTATATATCGGTTTTCGGAGAAATAGCGATACACGGTCAACTTGGCGTGCAGTTTTTTTCCCTACTAACGACCAGGACATGTGATTAGAGCTGGGGTATTCGATTCGGTGATTCTAAGCACAATTTATACAAATCAGACATGAATCATTCATAGGAGAAAAAACTTGTTGAATGAACTAGAATTTCCATTTTTTCATTTTTTCCGTTTAAAAAGCAACAATTTTCATATTTTTACGACGAAATGTAATCGATTGAAATGAAATTGAAATGATTGAAAATGAAAATTGTTGCTTTTAGTGTGAACTGAAAATACGCTACAAACTATAATTTATTTTCGTTATTTACACATTGGGGACAAGTTATATTTGTAAAAATGGGACAATTGTTATTTACAAAGAAAAAGGAAAAAAAATTATTCGAATCAGATTCGAACAGAGTGATTTGGTTTTGCCCAGTCCTACATGTGAACATGCAGGGAAAGGGATAGATTTTTTTTATTGATATAATTGTTTCATTGGTATTTGCCGAAAACGATGTTGTTTATTTGTTTTTCAAATTATTACCTGAACGAATTATTACGAAACTTGTATGATAAGAAGGCAAAGCAATATTAAAGATGACTTCATTACTCAAAATTACGTTCGTTGTGATTATTGGAATGGTTGTTGTAGCAAAAGCTATGGGTAAGTCTTACACGATGTCACATACTGTACATCGATTGTATATATACTTAATTAAAGAAAGGTTTCGAAACATGTTCTGTCAATTATTGGTCACAGACTACACTACAAGTTTACTCACTCCCAGATAAGCTTCTTTTTTAATATATTACTACAACCTGTTATGGCCTATACAGAATTTTGAGCAGACTATTTCAAATCTGAATAAGATCTGATAGATCATATCGTCATGGCGCGATACATCCATGACTCATTCATAAAAAAAAATGAATTGGCCCAATCTATAACGTTTATAACCTATTCGATTAGTCGTCGCAGTGTATTTGTTCTAGTGAGAAACAGTCAAATCTTGGATTTCATTGGGCTACAATGTTCTGTATAACAGAGAATATGCCTTTTACACAGATTGCCCGGAAGGTTTCACGTGCGAAGAGACAGAAGAAACAAGCGTTGTTGAAGGTAGGTTATAAATTCTTGTATCACGCCGTTAACTGATCAGTGTCGTTGTTTTGTACGGAATTGTTTCAATGTAAGGCCGGGAGCAGCACCCAACTAACGAAAACTCAAACGACAAAAAGCTACTAGGAAATATAGTACGAGAAATTGCATTCCGAGCGAAAAAACATCCCAAACGGAACTGAACCGCCAAGGTAAAGTGCAGTGAGTGGTTCCACAATTGGGATAGCTATCCGTTATCAATGAATCACCAATATTTCCCAGCGCAACAGAGGTATTTCAACTGAGATGAAAATAATTATGAAAATAATATCTTTCCAATCTAATATTTCCTTTTTTGAGCAACCGCAACTCACCTCATTTACGAAATTCTTTTCATACTAAACAAAATATGTTTGTGCTGATATTTTCTAGTTGGACGAGGCATAAAATTTAATGATTTCTTCAATTCTGCAGAACCTTGCTACGCTGAAGATATATCAGGTTACACAATAAGTAAGTGAAATCAACATTTAAAATTATTCAATGAGATATATTTCATATTCAGAAAATTATTTACATAGGTTTGTGTTATCAGCAGCATGATTCAAAAATGATTCATAGTGAATTTTATTTTAGCAAGTCAGAAATATATTAAAGTATGCTACTCGCCCAAACGCGTCCATCAATGATCCAAAAACAACCAAACGGCAGGAACAATTGATGGCAACAAAGTTTTTATGGATGTGAATATGGATGCTCGGTAGCCTTATTTCACTGTCAAACTAGGTAGTCACCTTTGGCGACATTTTGTGGCACAGATTTGAATTGGAAATCACAGATTCTGCTATTTGAAAGTCTAACATTGAATGAATATATTATTTACCTAATTTTTCTAACTATGAAGCCAAATTCTTAGACCAGGTAACTAGTCATTTTTCCAAGAACCTAGTTGAAAAATAGATAAACATATCTGTATTTTCTAGCAATTGTATTAAGAATAACTTTAGGCGACAAACTTGAAAAATGTTGAACTGTGTAAACTTTAAAAAAGTTAAACTTGAACCTAGAATTGTCAACACTTCAGTAGAAACATTTTTCATTTACGGACATATTTCTACCATTTGCATTTGCGATTAAGATTGAAACAGTCCTTGTTCATGAACATGTTCTATTCAGTGGTGATTAGGAAATTCGAGTGTTCGATCAGACTCGATTCATCTCCGAACTCACCAAGTTTTCGAGAAATACCAAGATCTGTTTGAACAGATGATGCAAACAAATTTGTCATTTGATCCCATTTTGAAATATTTGACAAGTCTTTATTTCTTGAGATTATGGTCCAATAACGTTACACAACACACGAGGCCAAACTCGGCCGATAAACCGGATGCGATAATATAATGCAATTGTTTAATTGTTTGTTATTCATTTTATCAGTTGGAGACGGCACGAATGGATGTCCGAAGGGAATCACGTGCATATCAGAAGAAGCATCTCGAGTTCGTGTCCCATGCTAAGTGGACAAAGTAAAAGTTTTAACTTACTGTTCCTATTCAGTAATAAAATAATTCGAACCAATGATAAATGAACTTGTTTTTATATCAGGTGCTTATGGAACTTTTCGTTTTCAGCGAAAAAATAATCTTGTAAGATTTCCGACAAATGTAATTTAGGGTTTTGGTTCCCATCCCAGAGATTTTTTGTTAAGCACGAGACCCAGATGTACCGTGCCTCGTCGACGCAATCCACCAGTGACCCAAGCCTAAGAAATGTGTACACAAAAAATTTCAAACTGGGTTAGGACTTTTAGGGCAAATTACTGTAGTATTTGACGTTGATATCACGCTATCGTGTTGTTATATTTTCTTGGATGATATTGCAGCACTCTGTGCTCTGTAGAGTAAGCACTGGCCTGTAGCAAACAATATTTTGTCTTGTCAAGGACTGGAAAGCCTCTATTTTAAGATGTATGCCACTACAGATTTTCACAGCACTATCTTTGATGTTAATAAAAACGAAACTCACACAATCATATTATGGCATTTAAATTGCTTAATACTATAGTACCGGTTGTCATCAAACAAACAAGATCAGAAATTGGCTATGATGCGGAGCTACCGCCATCCAGTTATGATAATCAAGATATTGAAATCTTATTCAAAAATATATGTTGGCATTTAATTAGAGCACCACATTGAATAAGGACCTAACAAATTACGCTCTACCGGACCACAACTTTTTTGAGATTAATGCATTTTGATTTCTCTGTGTCTAGAGAGAAGGGTTGATGAGAGTCAGTTATATATAGAATGATGACACTTTGATGTCCAAAATATTTAAATTGCACGACCTTAAATTCGATAGCATATTTTACATGGCTATGCTTGTGTATAAAGAGAGAGAACAATTTCTAGAGAAAAAAATGAAAAATCAAAAAACGTCGATCGCGATTACGGTATTTTATGGTGATGTTTTAACGAATTCGTCATCAGTGTGAAAATTTGCGAATATTCCAAAAAACAATACTCAGCTTCGATTTTACAGTTTATCAATAATTTGAGTATTTAGATGAAACATTTCATTTGCTTTGAAAAAACTGTTTGCAATGAGAAAACATTTTCAGCATTTTGATTTCATCAAGTTCAGCTTATCACAATGCAAAATATCCCTTTTTTATCCCCTTATTATAGGAGCATCAAACAAATCCTTTGCTATTCTGCCTGGTTTACGTCAGTGGTTCCCAACTTGTGGTACCACTACTGGTACGCGAAGGGCTTCCAGGTGTTACACGAGTACATTATGTTTTTTATTAGACCGAAGGTAGTTCTTAGATTTCAAGGACCAAACTTCACTGTCGTAGAGTTTATTTCAAAAACCGGAGGCGTTTGTCCTGAAGTTGGGTCTCTGAAAGAAGTACGTAAAGACCAAGAAATGTGGAATGTTTATATTCTTGACAATACTTGACAGCGCTCCCAATGATGGAATTTCCCATGAAATCATTGATCACCTCTCACTGCTCAATGCTGAGGTGAGGCATTACTTCCCGGATGGGACATGTTGTGCACACGTGACCGATCCATTCTTTGTTGATCCAGTCGACCTGCCTGTCGGAACTGGAGAGCAGAAGGGACTCATTGATATCCAGGCTGACCAGACAGCAAAGACGAGATGCAAAGATTGTTCACCGATAAACTTCTGACTTTAGCATGGCCTCCTCGTACTCGAAACTAGCTTCTCATGCTATCCCCCCCCCCCCCCCCCCCCCCCCCCCTGCTAATTTTCCTTTTTACGTGGGAGTGCGAGCAAGGATAACCCTGCTAACTATCAAGTCGATGGCTTTCGATGCGCTGTTAGCAAATGTATGCCACGCATCGACCAGCTAGCGGAAAATAAACAAATGCAGATATCGCATTAACTATTAACTAAAGTGGCTTTTCCTGTTTCTTGTTATTTCATTGTTTTGTTCTTCTTGTGACGGGTGGTTAAAAAACATTCCCGTTTATTCCATCAACCGGGCTGATGCTACCAAGTTTAATAGAAATTTTTTGACCGCCTCCCGTGCGCTAACTTATGTAGGTATGTAGGTGGTACACGAGCACAGCATAAAACTTCAAAATGGTATACGCACGTGATAAAAGGTTGGGAAACACTGGTTTGCGTGGTATAATACATTCTTTGTTTTCAAGTTCTGCTCGAAAATGACCGAGAGTAGTATATATAATTCCGACACAAACGTATATATTCAGAGATACTATGATGAACTGGAAATAATGATGGACAAAATATGCGATTCATTTCCGACACAATGGATACATACCGTACATTGATTATTGTGGTAACCTATTGCAGTATACAATTCGAATCACAACTCTAGAATCAAGACTGGGTTTTAATAAACTCTTCCACAGTTAAACACAAAGTTAACTCAAGAGTAAACCCTAGAATCTAGGGCCTACTTACAAGACAACAAGTGACCAGACGTAAACAATGTAATCAACCAATGTAGGATTATGTAATCATGGCTGTAGCTCTACACTACCAACTAAACAGATTATATTCAAATTCATATAAACAGTATTTGAAATTAGATATATCACAACTATGTACTGATTTAATTTTTACCACATTCTCCCTCGCCAATATTTAATTTAATAAAATGCACCAATTAACAGTGATGACTAATAGGGAGTTTAACAGTCATGTGATTAGTTCCATACGCCATATCTTTCTGGAGGCCTTCTGATACGCTCCGATCGTTCCAATATCTGAGTTTGTGGTTGGTCAAACTCGTCTTTATCATTATTGGTTGAGGAAACCTCATCAGGGCGGGCTTTTTCAAAGGCGGAACATCTACGTTTTTGAAGCTTTACTCTGGTAAAGAAGCTAGATCGTTTGTGGAACAGTAGTTTATTTGCAATCTGGATGCTTAACGTGTGCGAAACTCGGGTTGACCAATAATTCAACAGAATCACAGACTGGTTCGCAAACTTTTGTGCGAACAACCATTCGTCGCTTATGAGGTTCATCTTAGGTAACTAAAACTTGAGCCCGCCATGGAGAGTGGGATGTTTCAATATTGCACTCTTTTAAAAGATTTACAATTCCTTTTCGAATGAAACTTTTGTCATCGTTGTTGGAGCGATGACATTTTGTCGCAATTGTACGACAATCGTTTTGCAACTTTGAGAAAAGACTAGGGGTTGAGACACCAGAAGCTGCAACATGATTTGGACGGATTTTCTACAATGAAAGCATCAAGCGAACCTCCCATTTTAAAATTGACTGTATCGTGTAGTTGCAAGACGTTTTGAACAAGAATAGCATCGGACACAACCAAGCCAAACTCCAAGCCAAACTCCAAATTAGAGATTTGTTCACAAAATTTGAGGGGAATATTGACGGCGCTACTGATCACCGCTAATTGATAATTTTGTGTATGCCATTGATACACTGGAGTTCACAGGTAACAATTTGAGACGTAATTTTTCAGCAATCTCTGCGTTAAAAACTACCCGAAACCCCAGAATCTAACAGCGCTCTGATGTTAGTTCCATTTATTTCGGCATCTAGTACAGATCGTTTGAGACATTCTGGGACCCCAATAGGGTGACTAGACATGGTTTAATCAAACCAGTATCAATTTTAGGAGCGGACAGGCATACTTTTTGAAAATGTCCATATCAGCCTTGTCAAAAGCAGTTTTAAGATTAAGAATAGTGTATTCTAGCAGCCTTTGTCAGCTGATACTGTTTGAAAATTACAATCTTTAACTAACTCTTCCAACTCTTGTAGAAATACTACAAGGCTTTCCCCTGATTTCTGAGAGCGCGGAACTAAGAGGTGCCGAACATGGATAAGGTTTTTAGTTTTGAGGTACACCGATTCCAGAAGTTTTATTGCCTCATCAAAAGAGACTCTGCCCCTTCAACATTAGTGTACACCAGAGGAGATAAATTACTGATTAACAGGGAAAGTTTATCTGCTTCTGGGGGAGTCGAGCTATCTGTAATAGTTGAGGCTGCCTGGGCTGCTGTGACAAAGCCCAAAAAAGATTTGAACCAATGTATATAAATCTTAGCTGCTTCAGGTTCGTTTGAATCTACCTCAAGTCTCGCTGGTTTCAACAGCTGGTCCATATTATTAAAGAGTTGATTAAATTGTGGTAACCTATTACAGTATACAATTCAAACTACAACTCTAGAATCGAGACTTGGTTTTAGTCAACTCTCCCGCAGCTAAGCACAAAGTGAACCGAATAGTGAATACAACAAGTGACAACAAGTGAGCCAGGCGTAAACGAAGTAATCAACCAATTTACGGATCACGTCATCATGGCCGCAGCTCAACAATTACCAACCAAACAAATAAGATTGAGATTCACGTAAACAGTACTGGAAATTAGATAGTTACAATCATGTGCTGAATTAATTCACGACAATTATGTAAAATCGCATAATCTGAAAAGCTAATGATAGGAAGGACTTCTGTTTCCTCAAATCCACAGAAAGTATTTTCTTGTAGTCGACTACAAAACTATCAACCTGTGTTTTCATATGTGACTTTGAAACGTTGTGAAACCTTTTAAGCAAGAAAATTTGTGGGTAGCTGGAACAAATGTTATTTACACAGGCCCGTATCTAGCAGGTTTGAGAAACTCAACTAGTTTGCATAATTTTCCATAAAAATGAAAAATAAACATTTTTGTTCTGACATATTCTGACTGAACGAGGTATGGAATTTAATGCTATCATAAATTCTGCAGAAACTTGTAACATAACATTGAAGAATCATCCTGGATCACAATAAGTGAGTGGAATCAACACTTTGATTTACAAATCACATAATAATTATAACAACACAATAATTTGATATTCAAAATATAGTTTGCATGAGCAGCATTATGTTTCCGTGATGACCCATAGTGAATTTTGTTTCAGCAAGGGAGAAATATGATGAAGAATGCTATACGCCCAAACGCGATTCATTCGTGCTTCAACCACGATCAGATGGTGGAAACTAGCGATGACAACCTTCATCATTTACTATCAATTCAAAGTACATAATAATTTAATTTACATAATAATCATAACAACAGAACAACACAATAATTTAATATTCAAAATATAGTTTGGATAAATGGATGTCCGAAGAGAATGACGTACACAAAAGAGTCAAGTTCTCGTGTCCCATGTCTATATGTTGCGAACAAAATAAATGTGTTCTAACTTACTGTTCTAATTCAGTAACAGAATACTTGATACCAAAGAAAAATGTACTTATTTTTAAATTTCTTGCCTATGGAAGTTTTTGTTTTCAACGAAAATCTCGTTAGATTCGTGACCCTGATAATTATTGAACGCAGAGGATCAGAAAACCTGCTCAAGCTTAACAAAAACATGTGTGCACAAAATGTTTCTGACGGGGTTGGGACGTCACTATAGTCATGAATAGCGGATATTGACTTTATCACTACATTCAGGAAATATTGCCCCTATGAAAGCAAGTTGATATAAAAAAGACAGACTTTTGAATGGAATGATCAAATCTTAAACAAGCGGATATGTGAGAATGGGAAAAGATTTTTTTGTGTCATAAGCCTGAAGATCATATCCACAAAAACATTTACATATTTTGGTGGCAGAAACACTAAACTAGACTAAAACCATTTCCCTTTTTTTGCAACCCACTATCACCCAGGACAGATACCACCCACTCTATTTGCACACCTTTATTACAAACTACAGGTTCATCACACAAAATGTAGTCATCATAATAACAGTGATAATTAATGTCAAATAATAATAAAAAATATAATAATAGAGCAAGAACCCAAAAGACAAAATTTCAGTGAGGGGCGACATGTCCGCGAGGAAGAGTGCCGGTGAGAAAACAGTGCGCGGCGTGACCGCCCAAGTATCTTCTTTCTCACATAGCACTTAACATGTCAAATAGTTATGTTTGACCGCAGAACTGGTAACGGAATTACCATTAGTGGTATCTGATGATTCTTCATTGTAACAGGGTTCTGTATATTAGCGGAATCAATAAATTTCATGCTTCACTCAGCAGTAAGAAAATGTCGGCACGAGCGTATTTTGTTTAGTAAGGGGAAATTTGATCAAACAAGTCGAGTTGCGGTCCAACCGTGGATCACTTTCGAAAAATGAAATGTTAGATTTAAAGAATATCCGTCCATATTTATTATAATTATAGTTAGATTTGGATGATTTTTGGGATTTAATTCAGTTTATTACTAAATCAAACAGTAATAAACACTCACAGTAACCAACCCAACACATTACTTGCTATTCAAGCTCTTACGCACACACGCGAAGTTGTTGTTTTACTCGAGTCACTTGTTAAAAGCATTTTGAGCAAGGTCAATTCCAGCCGCTACGGAGACGCAGTGACCGAATATGCTGCTATCTTATTATCGTTCAGTCAAAACCGACGTCTGGACTTTTTTGGCAAATGCATATAGATAGCTATCCCACCCCTGAAATTATACGATTGGATGTAACATGCTAAAACGTGCGTCCACAAATATTTCAAATCGGACCTTGATGTACAAAATTTTGCTGCAGTAAAAGCGATGAACGTAATTCCTACCTATAACAATGTAGAAATTGTTGCACAAACGACATTTTTACAGCATAATTGGTGGACAAACAAACAAAGCGGTGGCACAAATCCTGAAAGCAACGTAAGAACTGAAATAAACTAAAAACTCAACCACTTGGCACAATGCACAATAGAAGTGAAAACGTGAGTCACTGAACTGCCAAGCCAATAATTGAAACAATAATTACCGAGGAAAAAGTAAAATATTGTTGGCTTGGCAGGTAAATCGACGGAAAAAAGTGAATAAAAATTATGTAGTTTCACGCACTGCAAGGTATACCCATGGTTCAAATTGTTATGATTCGACTGGACATACCCTTTTCAACGAAAGCTAACTTGTCGAATATTTTCTGATTCAATTAACGGCCCCTGGATCACTGTCTCAAGAAAGAAAAAAAAACTCGAAGTTCAGAATGTCTAATCATCACTGAGAGAATACTTTTGTAAATATTGGGAACTCCTGGTTATTGTTATTTTAACATTTTTGAACGAGCTTTTTCTATGCTAATTGCAAAGGGACACAAATCACTTATTTAGAGTGTTGTTAAGAAACCATGCCCTTTGCGATTCTGTGAAGTGTGTTTAGAGAAGTGCAATACCAACGTAATCTCCGAGTCTACATAATGACGTCCATATACATTGTGTTTTCTAGTCGTGTTCATTCTTACCTGATATCTGCCCAACTTCGTCATCGGGTAAGAGGTTCCAAATCACACACAATAGGGTTTTAACTTTAGTCAGGTTCATAACGTCCAAAAACCTTGCCAAAGAGATAAATGGACAAACGTGTTGAAACTTCCTCAAATTAACAAATAAGACTGACCTTTCATAAAAAAATAATAATATTGAGCTTCAACTTTTGATAACTGTGGCGTCATAATCATAGTAGGGCTTTATAAAAATATATTTCTTGAGGCATAGGCACCCATTTTTCGGTATTTTTTCTAAAGTCCTCATGATTAAATATTGTATAAATAATTTGAATTTGATGTTGATAAATTTTTTTAAGGGGAGACAAATGCCTAAAACAATCAAAATGACAATGCAAGACGTCACAATGTACGTTCCGGGCCCGTTTTTGTTAGAGACAATGCCATCAAGCTTTCAGATTGAAAATATGACAAATATCTAAATTATCATCGCAGTTGTAAGACCGTTTCTGAATGTACATCGTGCACACTCTTAGAAACGTTGACTATCCAGGGGTTATGTGTGACGTCAGTAGTCGTATGTTGATTGCACATTTAGTTTGTTACTGTAATGTTTAATTTGCTCTAAGCAAATAAGCACCTAAAATGGAGTGGCAGTCGAACCAGCTTAGAATCAGTATTAGGAGTAGTTTTTTAGACTTTAGATCGCGGTGAAAACCTGGCTGTTGACCAATTTTGTTTGCTTCAAAAATGTCGTTTGCTTAACGATTCTTACATTTTTACAGGTGGGAATTATGTTCATCTCATTAACTGCAGCAAAACCATATACATCAAAGTCCGATTTAAAATATTAGTGGACGCAAGATTTAGCCTGTTTCACCCAGTCGTATAATTTCAGTGGTGGGATATCTATCTACACATTTGTCGATAAAGCCAGATGTCGGTTTTGACTGAACAACAATAAGGTCAAAAATAAGGTAAGCTGCGTCTCCCTAGCTGCCAGAATACACCTTTTTCCAAATGCTTTTGACGAGTGACTCAAGTAAAACAACAATTGCGCGTGTGTGCTCGAATGACAAGTACATTGTTGCATAGGTTGTTGCATTGTTGCGTTTGGGTTCTTGTGCTATTCTCATTCTTTAATATTATTTGACGTTTAACTATCATTGGTATAACGATGTCTACATTTTGTGTGATGAACCGCAGTTTGTAATAAAAATGTGTGCATAGAGTGGGTTGTATCTATCCTGGGCGATAGTGAATTGAGTTGCAAAAAGGGAAATGGTTTCAGTCCATCCAAATAAAAAAATACTATTAAAAGGTGTAAATATTTTTGTGGATGGGATTCTTAGGATGATGAAATAAAAAAATCATTTTCGCATTTTTATTATTCCGCTCGTTTAAGATTTGACCAACCTATTTAAAAATCTGTCCTTTTGGCATTAACTTGTTTCTATACTGGCATTAGTTTCTGAATGTAGTGAATGATAAAAACGATATACGCTCTTCATGATTATAGTGACGTCCCAACCCAGTCAGTCCCATTTTGTGCACACATGTTTTCGTTAAGCTTGAGTAACTGATCTGATCCTCTGCGATCATTCATTATTTTGGTCACGAATTTAACGAGATTATTTTTTCGTTAAAAACAAAAACATTCCACAGGTAAGAAACATGCGAGCAAGTTCTACGTCAAAACGCAGCTCTAAAACGCGCTATAGTCGCAAAAATTTTTTTTTAAAAAAGGCTCAATATTGGCTTAATATACTCAAAAACATTTAAGGATTTTCTACGTTTCAAAGCACGTTCTGCAATTTTTTCGGTCGACTAATGAGCTTATGAATGGGACAAGTGAATATTTAATGTAAATATTTTTAATGAGAAGTTTGAAAAGTGTCTGTCCAGAGGCCATAAAAAAGACATAAAAAGTTGATTTGCGACACAAGCGTAGGGATAATTTGAGTTGAAATCGATACCCAAAGGTAACATACAATTCTACTAGCAAGTGTCCACTAGACATTGTTGTAACATTTTCAATATATGAATATCGTGCGATTGTTGGAGCTCTGAATGTCTATCCCGGTGTGCTTACTAATTTTTTTTTAACCACACATTTGAGTGGATCGCCCTGAAAAAGGCCTTGTAGTATCGACCACTTATATAAGAACAGGGTTAGTGTTGTTGGAAAGGCTGAACCTTTCCGCTCCGGTCGAGGTTACCCAAGTTACTACACCCTTGATTCAGTGGTGGGCGTTGATTAGTGAGCCAGACTTGCCCCGAATCGCACCCGAGATCTTCAACCCACGATGCCAACATAATAACCACTACGTCCTTGACCCCACAGAATGTAGTTGTAAAGGTCTTTAATGCGAGTATCATTTTACCCTGCTGTGGGGCAAATTATATATATATTTTTAATTTGGTTTAATTTGCCCATAAACCTCAACTTATTTTATATATTTTTTCAATAAAATTCACTCGAGAAGCTGAAAGTAACGACCACTTTAGAGATACTACAAAGTGTAGCACTAGTAACTGCACGCCACTTCCAAAACAATCCAACTTATGCAGCAACGTGCTATGTGCTCCGGGCAATAGTATCGACCATTCTTTCGTCAACCTTCCTTAGTTTTCTTTTCATCTCCCTGTACGTCACGCAATAAAACGTTAGGACAATTCGTCTGCACCTACTGGTGCGCACTGGGTTCGGGAAAGTCCTTCAATAAAAGTGATTTCAACCTTGGTAACAGTCGATTCGTTTGCAACAAAATTCAACAATTCTATTGAAATTCAACAACAATGAAGATTTTTTTTGTATTATCACTATTCATGGTTGTAGGTGAAATATTGCGTTTTTTCACCAAAAATAACAAACATTTTGAATCTGTTACTACTTTTCCTTTTATTTCATATGCAAGCGTCGTTTTACATTGAATAAAAAAAAAAAACGGTTTGGCGTATTTCCCAGCGTATTACACTGAATAAAAAACGGTCTGGCGTTTTCCCCGACGTATTTCTCGAAATCGTTAGTCGTATGCGTTATAAAATGGTGAGAAAATTGAATTTAATCATTATTTTGACTTCTTCGTTCTTGGGAACACCAGGGAAATGCAGTTATATATTTCCCCTTGGTCATGGTTTTCCCTAGAATTTGAGTTACAACTAAATGTTGCACTTTTTGTTTTGAACAATATCTAAAGAAATATTTACTAAAAAAGCGAAAGTTAAATGTCTTTTTCGGTTAAAAATAAATTTGGGTTATTTTTTTTGAATGAAAAAATAAATTGTGATAATAATAATATAAAAGCACCTTCATTCTTGGATTGTAACAGAATTGTCGAAAATTGTTGCAAACAAGTCGACTATTTTTAAGGTTGAAAGCACTTCTATCTATTGAAGAACTTCAAGTAATATGTTATACCTATAGGTGCGAACTTTATAAATGTCTTAACGTATTTATCGCGTGTCGTAATGTGCGAATGGGAAACAGAAAAGTAGTTGCCATTGCCCAACAAAACAGATAAAACGCAATGCACGTTACTACAATATGTTACGTTGGTATAGTTTGGAATTTTTTTGACGTGGGGCACAGTTTCTGGTGCTACACTTTGAAGTGGTCGTTAGTTTGTTTGTTTTAGCTACACTTGTTTAGAATAAATTTTATTTAAAAATTCAATTAAAACAAATTTCTTTTCAACTACATAATCAGTAATCACAGCGAAATAGACTTTCGGGGGTTAAAAAATTTTTCTTATCGAAATTCACTCTGTGCAAAGCCGGAAGCAGTGCCTAAAAGGAACCAACTGACGGCCACTTAATAGTAAAGAGCTACTGCAAGATGTAGTGCCAGTAGCTGCACCCTAAGCGGAAAGTATTGTAACCAAAACTGAACTGCTATGGTAATGTGTAGTGAGTGATATTTTCTGGCATGGGCGATGGTGAAACAAATATCCAGATATTCACATATTGAAAAAGCTCCTGTTTCAGGTGGCCATCAAGGTTCCAGTGCTTTCTCGATATCAACTCATATCACTGCCATTGTGTCGAAAAATCAACATTTTTATAAATTTTTATTGACTTATAGCTAGGGCTCGGCAACAATTTGATTCGATAATTTGAATCGATTCGAAGCGTAAATTATTCGATGCAATCGCGAATCGCTCGCAGAAAAATCTGCTAGTAAAGTGAAGTAGTAAAGTAGCCCTACTTACATCGATGCCCGAATTTATCACCCGAGAGCGTGGTTGACAAATATCGCACCACTGCTTAATTCAATTATGTTATTTAAATCGATTATAAGCACAAGTTATGCGAAACAGATGTACACCGGTCTTACCCAATCGTAAATTTTATTTTACGCTTTAAGAAAAGTTTTTTAATCAAATTTATCTGCTGAGATATAAGAACAAAAGTTGCAAAATGAGTGGGAGTTTGAAATTTTATCATAAAAATGCTAACAATAAATTTTTCGATTATGACAGTGTTAAGCAAATATTGATGATAAAATTAGAGCCTTTGTTATATAAACAAAATTAGCGATTCGATTCGAAAATTTTAAATAATTAGGTTTTGCTCGGCAAATCTCACAATTACGAATGCACTGTAACAAAAATGCAACAAAATCACTGGTCTTTAAAGGGTAATTTTACTTGGCAATATTAAAAAAAATCAAAATTGACCTTTTTGGCCAAATTTGGGGAGTTGATGGAACGCACCGCGAAGGTATGGTCCATCAACAGCTCATAATTGGCATAAATATCATCGCAATGACGTTTTATTAACTTTGGAAATATGCAATTACTGCAAATAACCAGTAAATTTAACTGTATTTTTGTTACAGTGTACAGTAATACACGGTACATTTTTGGTCAATTTCATTGAATATCTGCTATTTTATATATCGGTTTTTGGAGAAATAGCGATACACGGTCAACTTGGCGTGCAGTTTTTTTCCCTACTAACGACCAGGACATGTGATTAGAGCTGGGGTATTCGATTCGGTGATTCTAAGCACAATTTATACAAATCAGACATGAATCATTCATAGGAGAAAAAACTTGTTGAATGGACTAGAATTTCCATTTTTTCATTTTTTCGTTTAAAAAGAAACAATTTTCATATTTTTACGACGAAATGTAATCGATTGAAATGAAATTGAAATGATTGAAAATGAAAATTGTTGCTTTTAGTGTGAACTGAAAATACGCTACGAACTATAATTTATTTTTGTTATTTACACATTGGGGACAAGTTATATTTGTAAAAATGGGACAATTGTTATTTACAAAGAAAAAGGAAAAAAATTATTCGAATCAGATTCGAACAGAGTGATTTGGTTTTGCCCAGTCCTACATGTGAACATGCAGGGAAAGGGATAGATTTTTTTTATTGATATAATTGTTTCATTGGTATTTGCCGAACACGATGTTGTTTATTTGTTTTTTCAAATTATTACCTGAACGAATTATTACAAAACTTGTATGATAAGAAGGCAAAGCAATATTAAAGATGACTTCATTACTCAAAATTACGTTCGTTGTGATTATTGGAATGGTTGTTGTAGCAAAAGCTATGGGTAAGTCTTACACGATGTCACATACTGTACATCGATTGTATATATACTTAATTAAAGAAAGATTTCGAAACATGTTCTGTCAATTATGGGTCACAGACTACACTACAAGTTTACTCACTCCCAGATAAGCTTCTTTTTTAATATATTACCACAACCTGTTATTGCCTATACAGAATTTTGAGCAGACTATTTCAAATCTGAATAACTTTTGTTTGCCAAGTATCGGAGTCTCTGATAGATCATATCGTCATGGCGCGATCCATCCATGACTCATTCATAAAAAAAAATGAATTGGCCCAATCTATAACTTTTATAACCTATTCGATTAGTCGTCGCAGTGTATTTGTTCTAGTGAGAAACAGTCAAATCTTGGATTTCATTGGGCTACAATGTTCTGTATAACAGAGAATATGCCTTTTACACAGATTGCCCGGAAGGTTTCACGTGCGAAGAGACAGAAGAAACAAGCGTTGTTGAAGGTAGGTTATAAATTCTTGTATCACGCCGTTAACTGATCAGTGTCGTTGTTTTGTATGGAATTGTTTCAATGTAAGGCCGGAAACAGCACCCAACTAACGAAAACTCAAACGACAAAAAGCTACTAGGAAATATAGTACGAGAAATTGCATTCCGAGCGAAAAAAACATCCCAAATGGAACTGAACCGCCAAGGTAAAGTGCAGTGAGTGGTTCCACAATTGGGATAGCTACCCGTTATCAATGAATCACCAATATTTCCCAGCGCAACATAGGTATTTCAACTGAGATGAAAATAATTATGAGGAGATATCTTTTCAATCTAATATTTCCTTTTTTGAGCAACCGCAACTCACCTCATTTACGAAATTCTTTTCATACTAAACAAAACATGTTTGTGCAGATATTTTCTAGTTGGACAAGACATAAAATTTAATGATTTCTTTAATTCTGCAGAACCTTGCTACGCTGAAGATATATCAGGTTACACAATTGGTAAGTGAAATCAACATTTAAAATTATTCAATGAGATATATTTCATATTCAGAAAATTATTTACATAGGTTTGTGTTATCATCAGCATGATTCAATAATGATTCATAGTGAATTTTATTTTAGCAAGTCAGAAATATATTAAAGTATGCTACTCGCCCAAACGCGTCCATCAATGATCCAAAAAATACCAAACGGCAGGAACAATTGATGACAACAAAGTTTTTATGCAAAATAGATAGAGTATAAAGATAATAATAACAAATATGGATGCTTGGTAACCTTATGTCACTGTCAAACTAGGTAGTCACCTTTGGCTACGTTTGTGGCATAGATTTGAATTGGAAATCACAGAATGTGCTATTTGAAAGTCTATCATTGAATGAATATATTATTTACCTAATTTCTCTAACTATGAAGCCAAATTCTTAGACCAGGTAACTAGTAATTTTTCCAAGAACCTAGTTGAAAAATAGATAAACTTATCTGTATTTTCTAGTTTTAGGCGACAAACTCGAAAAATGTTGAACTGTGTAAACTTTAAAAAAGTTAAACTTGAACCTAGAATTGTCAACACTTCAGTAGAAAGATTTTTCATTTACAGACATATTTCTACCATTTGCACTTGCGATTAAGACTGAAACAGTCATTGTTCATAAACATGTTCTATTCAGTGGTGATTAGGAAATTCGAGTGTTCGATCAGACTCGATTCATCTCCGAACTCACCAAGTTTTCGAGAAATACCAAGATCTGTTTGAACAGATGATGCAAACAAATTTGTCATTTGATCCCATTTTGAAATATTTGACAAGTCTTTATTTTTGAGATTATGGTCCAATAACGTAACACAACACACGAGGCCAAACTCGGCCGATAAACCGAATGCGACAATATAATGCAATTGTTTAATTATTTTTTATTCATTTTATCAGTTGGAGACGGCACGAATGGATGTCCGAAGGGAATCACGTGCATATCAGAAGAAGCATCTCGAGTTCGTGTCCCATGCTAAGTGGACAAAGTAAAAGTTTTAACTTACTGTTCCTATTCAGTAATAAAATAATTCGAACCAATGATAAATGAACTTGTTTTTATATCAGGTGCCTATGGAACTTTTCGTTTTCAGCGAAAAAATAATCTTGTAAGATTTCCGACAAATGTAATTTAGGGTTTTGGTTCCCATCCCAGAGATTTTTTGTTAAGCAAGAGACCCAGATGTACCGTGCCTCGTCGACGCAATCCACCAGTGACCCGAGCCTAAGAAATGTGTACACAAAAAAATTCAAACTGGGTTAGGACTTTTAGGGCAAATTACTGTAGTATTTGACGTTGATATCACGCTATCGCGTTGTTATATTTTCTTGGATGATATTGCAGCACTCTGTGCTCTGTAGGGTAAGCACTGGCCTGTAGCAAACAATATTTTGTCTTGTCAAGGACTGCAAAGCCTCTATTTTAAGATGTATGCCACTACAGATTTTCACAGCACTATCTTTGATGTCAATAAAAACGAAACTCACACAATCATATTATGACATTTGAATGGCTTAATACTATAGTACCGGTTGTCATCAAACAAACAAGATCAGAAATTGGCTATGATGCGGCGCTACCGCCATCCAGATATGATAATCAAGATATTGAAAGAGCACCACATTGAATAAGGACCTAACAAAAAACGCTCTACCGGACCGCAACTTTTTTGAGATTAATGCATTTTGATTTGTCTAGAAAGAATGGTTGATGAGAGTCAGTTATATATAGAATGATGACACTTAGATGTCAAAATATTTAAATTGCACGACCTTAAATTTGATAGCATATTTTACATGGCTATGCTTGTGTATAAAGAGAGAGAACAATTTCTAGAGAAAAAAATGAAAAATCAAAAAACGTCGATCGCGATTATGGTATTTTATGGTGATGTTTTAACGAATTCGTCATCAGTGTGAAAATCTGCGAATATTCCAAAAAACAATACTCAGCTTCGATTTTACAGTTTATCAATAATTTGAGTATTTAGATGAAACATTTCATTTGCTTTGAAAATTTTACGTCAGTGGTTCCCAACTTGTGGTACCACTACTGGTACGCGAAGGGCTTCCAGGTGGTACACGAATACATTATGTTTTTTATTAGACCGAAGGTAGTTCTTAGATTTCAAGGACCAAACTTCACTGTCGTAGAGTTTATTTCAAAAACCGTAAAGCGTTTGTCCTGAAGTTGGGTCTCCGAAAGAAGTACGTAAAGACCAAGAAATGTGGAATGTTTATATTCTTGACAATCCTTGACAGCGCTCCCAATGATGGAATTTCCCATGAAATCATTGATCACCTCTCACTGCTCAATGCTGAGGTGAGGCATGTTGTGCACACGTGACCGATCCATTCTTTGTTGATCCAGTCGACCTGCCTGTCGGAACTGGGGAGCAGAAGCAACTCATTGATATCCAGGCTGACCAGACAGCAAAGACGAGATGCAAAGATTGTTCACCGATAAACTTCTGGCTTTAGCATGGCCTCCTCGTACTCGAAGCTAGCTTCTCATGCTATTCCCCATCTGCTAATTTTCCTTTTTACGTGGGAGCGCGAGCAAGGATAACCCTGATACCTATCAAGTCGATGACTTTCGATGCGCCGTTGGCAAATGTATGCCACGCATCGACCAGCTAGTGGAAAAGAAACAAATGCAGATATCGCATTAACTATTAACTAAATTGGCTTTTCTTGTTTGTTGTTATTTCATTGTATTGTTCTTCTTGTGACACTTGGCTAAAAACATTTCCATTCATCCCATCAACCAGGGCTGATGCTACCAAGTTTAATAGATATTTTTTAAACGCCTCCAGTGCGCTAACTCAAGTAGGTGGTACACGAGCACAGCATAAAACTTCAAAATGGTACGCACGTGGTAAAAGGTTGGGAAACACTGGTTTGCGTGGTATAATACATTCTTTGTTTTTATGTTGTGCTCGAAAATGGCCGAGAGTAGTATATATAATTCCGATACAAACATATATATTCAGAGATACTATGATGAGCTGGAAATAATGATGAACAAAATATGCGATTCATTTTAACAAAAATCGGTCAAAGACTTCAATTCAATATCACCATGCTTGTTCGTTGATGCTTGCGAATAGGCTAAGCTTATTGATTTTTAAATAAAGTCAATTTTTCAAAATAACCTGTGTATCAGATTGGAGCGGTGGGTGGATGCAACTGAACGAAAATGCAAATGAAACTGAAACTTGCGACATTTTAAAAACACTAAAAACTTTGCCATCTTACGCACAAGATGCTATTTGGCATGTGCAATGTTTTTTGAGATTACATATTATGATGTTGTAATTTTTCCACTTAAACATCCGATTGCGTGAAATAATTGCTGCCAACCATTTTTGATTAAAACGACTTTACAGGTTTTTCCAGTGATTGCCGTTTTTGTTGTATGACCTGCAATGCGTTGGTAAAACAAATCCATGTGTATTGTTGACCTTGATAAATTTTGGGCAAGGATCGATGTCTATGTAAAGGTCTCTTAGGGCGTAGGGAAAAAAGTCACCTGAAAATATTCGCCCGAAAAAAGTCGTCATATAATGATAATCTTTTTCTGTCATAACATTTTTTTAGGGTTTGGATAGATGATCATAGTAAAATTTATAGAAAGCGTCACCTTACAATGCTCTGCTATCAAGTATTTTTTATTGACGGGTCAGAACGCGGATCATTGGATCAGTTATACGCAAAATGTGCCGTCATATTTCTTTAATCCGGTGGAGCGAAGGTTTTCTGTACGCTGCTGCCCAGTTGCAACAGGCGTCGCCCAGAGCAACTTATTACCCATTTATCACGGGGTAGAAATTTTTACCTTTTTTTATCTCATATGTACTATATGTACTAAATTTAGGATGAAGGTGGTTTAGTGAGTTCATAGAATCAAAGGAGAGAATCAAAAAGAAGTTGAATAGAGTTTGGGGAGTTTCAAAAGATGGATTGTGCGCTGAAACTTAGCCGCTTTATTCGTTATGAATTTTGTTGTATCGATGAGAAGTTGAGAAGTTTATTCAATCAATTGCTGTCTTCTCTTCATTGTACTGTGAGTGATTTAGATTGTTTGGAAGTTTGTGGCTGAGTATCCACTGAGAATTTCTTTCCAATTGGGTATAACTTCGAGATCGTCCAGTTCTACGTTTTTATATTCATGAGTAATAAAAAATTCCGCTGCCTGTTGTATAAGTTTCCTAATAGTTTGACCTTTTTCTTCAGTTTTATATATCTGTTTGCTACATCTATACCTATTTTAGGTTTTATTGTTTCCACCTTCATAATAGCATAGACTTCTGTTTTTACATTACAGAAAAGCTTTGGTGCAGCGAGAGTGATGTTGCTTCACAGAAAAGGAGAAACCGAACTGCCTTAAAACTGGAGACCAATTTTAAACTTAAATTTCGATTACAAATTCATGGCAAAAATTCTAACAAACAGACAAAAAACAGCCTTAGACCACATAATCAGCCAAATACGAGAAAGAACATTAAACGGACGGGGTGATCCAAGAAGTGGCTATAGAAACAATGGTCGAATCATTCATGATATTTCTTATAGCATCTCATCAATATTTAACTACTGTAAAGAAAAGGACATTACCGGAATCTTAATAACAGTAGAAAACCTTAAAGCATTTGATTTAGTCAACCATAAGTTTTTTCTCAGAATACTAAAAAGTGTAGGACTTGGAGCCAAAACAATAAAAATACTTGAAGCAATGTACACTGATATAAATAGTATTATTGAAGTGAACGGATTATTAACAAATCCCATTAAGATACTGAGGGGGGTATGACAGGGTGTGTCCTCTTAGTATGTTAATACACACACTGAAAGTGGAGTCCTTGGCAAGATCGATTTTAAGAAATAAGGCAATCAAAGATATAAAACTTGGAAGAATGGAAAAGAAATTAGACCAATTCGCAGATGACACAACCTTCATAACCAGTGATTGCAATACATTACCAGTAGTATTTAAGGAGATCAACCATTTTAATTTGGCCACAGGACAAAAAATATATACGGATAAAACCGAAATACTATGCCTGAATGCAAAAGCAACAAATAAAATGGAAAAGACGGTGTACAAAAACTATACAGAAGAAAGTATAAATTTACTAGGAATAAACTTCGGAAAAAATGAAAAAGAAACAGCATGGGGAAAATACGCAACCAAAATACAGCAGACTCTGAATTGAAAGAAAAATAGCAACATGACAAGGTAGCGTGAACTCACCGCCATAAATTCAATGGTTGAACTTGAAACTCCAACGGGATTTTGGCACATAGAAGTGCTATTTAACTTGGGATCAAAAAATAAAAGTGTAAACCAAAGCCTATATAATATGCCCACAGACTCTTGGTAAACCACTATAGGGTAAATATCTTAACCCCGAAGGGTAAGATAAAGGACGAAATAAAGACCAAAGTTAATATTCTTTATTATACTTCAACAAAAAGAATAATTTCAGAATCACGATACAATCTAATCTTAGCTTCTTTTTTCCTTTTTTTTAATAGATAAAATGCCCTCGCATTTATACACTTTAGGTGACCATTCAAGTTAGCCTTAGGCGGGATATTTTAATTTCTTTTCGTCGGACGTGATCACAACATAATCATTAAAACTTGTTTTTGAACTATCAGGGCCGGTTTTGATCACTTATAAGAATTTGGTTGATCATGCGTTGGTACATTGAATGCCAAATTCTCCTAGTGGTCCTGCTTTTTAACCATATTTGCTACATATATGTCGGCCCCCTAAACACGGAGTGGCTTTGCTTAGGGAACATGAATGGTCAGCTCCTGGAAATATATAACGGTATATAAAGAAAACAACAATAAAATAAACATACATACGTAACAATTCACATCTAAAACAAGAATTTATACCACCAAGAGAGGTGAAAATTTAGTAAGAGAAAGTAAAGATATAGAGAATGTAGGTTTGAGAGATGTAGACTTGGCGTTTTATTTAATTAATAAATTGATTTTGACAGATTGAACAATGTTTGAATTCAATATATTTCGTTACACAATGAATAGCTTTTGCGCCTTATAAGTAAAAAAAATGTGGCAACGTTTGCCTTTGTAGTCGTTTTAGTGTTTGCCATCTTTGGGCTTTGTTTAAAAAAAAATTTTGGGATTGATACTCGCGTTTTGCGAATATATCCTGGCGCGTTTACCGCTTTTTGTAGCGATGTTTTTTTTTTAAGTATGATTCGATTAAATCATCTTTCAACTTTTCATTATTAACGTAAAATCTATTCAACAAAAACTATTTGTTTGTATCTGTCACTCTCAATTAATTTGGTTCAGAAAGAAAATTTACTGATATTACCACCGACGCACAATTAATTGATCAGAAAAATTATGCATGATTAAAATATCAATTTAAGCAATTTCTTTAAGAAATTGATAAGCCGAATTTTAACGCCATAAAATGAAAGAAGGAAAATACCTGAAATAGTTTCCATAGAAGGAAGTAAATTCTATAATTCTTTAACTGTAAAATAAACAATATAATGGCAAGAAATACAAACGCAGCACAATTTATAACAAATTTGACATCCGAGCGATATAGTTTCATTGTTTTTGTCAGCGATGTCTTTATCTCTTATAAATTTGATTGTTCACTTTTTTGAATAATGTTGTTTTTTTATCAACTTTTAGTGTTGCACATTTTTTTAAGACAGTCTTTCACCTTGAATAGAGAGTTTTTAAAAATCGTATTGGAGCAGTCCAACATGTTGCATTGTTTTTCCGATCCACGTCCGCTCTTGTTGTTGATTTTGATTCGATCTTCTGTTCAAAGTAACATCGTCGTTTTGTTTCCTTTGTCTTTGCAGAACCTCGATTCTTTAATTGGGGTTGAATACGTTGGATGAAAAAATACGAACGCAGATTAATGTTAGCAATGGCCCCTATACACTAGTTAATATAATCGTGAAAAACGTTACTTAACTCTTATTTGAAATTTCGTCCCGACTTCCGTGCGGCAACGATGCGGCAATCTTCCACTCCAAATCAGGAGGCACTATTCTTCCAAGAGGTTACCAGTTATAGGGAACCTCTTAACCCCGAAGGGTCAAGATGGAGGACGAGATTGATGACCAAAGTTGATATTCTTTATTATACTTCAGCAAAAAGAATAATTTCACGATACAATCTAGTCTTAGGTTCTTTTTTTCTTCCTTTTTAATAGATAAAATGCCCACACATTTATACACTTTATGTGACCATTCAAGTTAGCCTTAGGCGGGATATTTTAATTTCTTTTCGTCGGACGTGATCACAACATAATCATTAAAACTTGTTTTGGAACTATCACGGCCGGTTTTGATCACTTATAAGAATTTTGTTGATCATGCGTTGGACGCATGATGCTCGAACTCAATTAACCTGATACATTGAATGCCAAATTCTCCTAGTGGTCCTGTTTTTTAACCATATTTGCTACATATATGTCGGCCCCCTAAACACGGAGTGGCTTTGCTTAGGGAACATGAATGGTCAGCTTCTGGAAATATATAACGGTATATAAAGAAAACAACAATAAAATAAACATACATACGTAAAATTCACATCTAAAACAATAATTTATACCACCAAGAGAGGTGACAATTTTGTAAGAGAAAGTGTTAATTGAGTTCGAGCATCATGCGTCCAACGCATGATCAACAAAATTCTTATAAGTATAATAAGTATAATAAGAAGTATAATAAAGAATATCAACTTTGGTCATCTATCTCGTCCTTTATCTTACCCTTCGGGGTTAAGAGATATTTACCCTATACCACCACTGGAACTCTCTCTTAAATATTTATAAAAAGCACCAACCTACCACCAACCGAATTAGAAAGTATGAAACTCCCGAGAGATTTATGGAAAAATGCAAAACCTTGAAAAAAAAAATACTGAAATAAGATATACGGAAACAGACTAGAAACTGGCCCACTCGAAAACAAAAACATGCAAATCTATAATTACAAACAAAGAAAATAGTGTCATATCGACTTATTCGAGGCAGATAATTCATGGGGGCAGAAGAAAACACGTCGGCATGATCTACAACGAATTTGGGAAAATACAAAACGTGAAATGCAATTTTTACGGCGAAAAATAAGATAGCACAGAGCACATTTTCATTGAATGTAGATATGCTAAAACGATAATAAAGAAAACTCAAACACTGTTGGAAAAACTAACAAATACCAGGCTACAGTTAAACAGAAACGAAATATTCTACAACATATTTACGGATCCGTGATATTTAGTATTCCGGTTCGGATTTAGTATAAGCTTATCGAGACTTTTCGCATGGCCATATCCAATTTATCACACTTTTTTATAGTTTGGTTAATAACACCTGCAAGTCAGCAGAGGCCCCAGCAGAGGCCCCTCGGCCCCAAGCTTTATGCTCGGCCATCAAGTAAGTAATTACGATTGAATCGGGAATGACTTTATCAGGAGTTTTACGTGGCCATATTTAATTTAGCACACTTCTTTACAATTCCGTTAATGACACTTGCTAATCAGCGGAGGGCCTTGATAACGATATACATTTGCGCGTTATTGGCGCGCACTTTTTGTTAAAGAAAAAGAGAATTTTCTATCTTGATTTTTTCAATTCTCTTCTTCCGCCACGACTGATGGTCAAACGTATTTTGTTCAGAATGAACCACGGATGGAACGCGGCCCCGCGGCGGTGTCTATATGTGTACTCATGCTCTTCAAAATAAAAATAATTTCAGACCGGGATACCGTTAATATCACGGCTAATCGGTTTCAAACATTATCGGCATGGGCGACACGTGTTAAATTTTTCAGTGTTTAGCGCTTTTCAATACAGAAGATAAGCAATCATCAATATCAAATACAACTAGAACTGCTAAGCTGTTCAGACAGGCTTCCAAGCAGAATTTTTTTCGATATGACACTAACTTATACCTGTACTCGACACTCGGCCCAATTTTGACTGGGATGCCCTCAACAGTTTTACGATAAACTGATAATTTATCTATCGATCATGCTTGGAACTGATATGACACTAACTTATACCTATACTTGGCACCCGGCCCGAGTTTGACTGGGATACCTCTATACAAATATATTATATTTCCCAAACTGAGTATGAATATTGTTCTGTTGAACATAATCACAGATGGATCATGTACAACCAGGAGGTTCCAAATCGCGCACAATATGGTTTTACCTTTAGTCAGGTTCATAAAGGCCAAAAACCTTGCCAAAGAGATAAACGGACAAACGTGTTGAAACTTCCACAAAATAACAAATAAGACTGCCCTTTCGAAAAAAAAATATTGAGCTTCAATTTTGATGAATGTGGCGTCATTATCATGGTAGGGCTTTATAAAAATATATTTTTTGAGGCAAAGACACCCATTTCCGGTATTTTTCTGAAAGTCCTTATAGGGTACCTCTTAACCCCGAAGGGTGAAGATAGAGGACGAGATGGAGACCAAAGTTGATATTCTTTATTATATTCCAACACAAAGAGTAAATTCAGAATCCGAATACAATCTAATTTTAGCTTTTTTTCTTCCCCAATGGATAAAAATGCACTCGCTTTATACACTTTCTGTGACCATTCAAGTTAGCCTTAGGCGGGATATTTTAATTTCTTTTCGACGGACGTGATCACAACTTAAACATTAAAACTTGTTTTGGAACTATCAGGGCCGGTTTTGATTGCTTATCAGAATTTTGTTGATCATGCGTTGGACGCATGATGCTCGAACTTAATTAACCCGATATATTGAATGCCAAATTCTCCCAGTGGTCATGATTTTTTGACCATGGTTGCTACATCCTCATGATTAAATATTGTATAAATAATTTGAATTTGGTGTTGATAAATATTTTAAAGGGAGATAAATGTCTAAAGCAATCACAACCAAAATGACAATGCAAGATGTCACAATATACGTTCCGCGCCCGTTTTTGTTTGAGACAATGCCATCATGCTACTAGATTGAAAATGTGACAAATATCTAAACTATCATCGCAGTTGTAGAACCGTTTCTGAATATACATCGTGCACACTCCTAAAAACATTGACTATTCAGGGGTTATATGTGACGTCACTAGTCGTATGTGGATTGTACATTTGTTTGTTACTGTAATGTTTATTTGTTCTAAGCAAATAAGCACCTAAAATGGAGTGGCAGTCGAACCAGCCTAGAATCAATATTAGGGATAGTTTTTTAGACTTTAGATGGCGGTGAAAACCTGACTGTTGACCAATTTTGTTTGCTTCGAAAATGTCGTTTGCTTAGCGATTCTTACATTTTTACAGGTAGGAATTATGTTCATCCCATTTACTGCAGCAAAATTCTATACATCAAGGTCCGATTTAAAATATTAGTGGACGCAAGATTTAGCCTGTTTCACCCAGTCGTATAATTTCAGTGGCGGGATATCTATCTACGCATTTGTCGAAAAAGCCAGATGTTGGATTTGACTGAACAACAATAAGGTCAAAAAAGGGTAAGCTGCATCTCCCTAGCTACTAGAATAGACCTTTTTCAAAATGCTTTTAACGAGTGACTCGAGAAAAACAACAACTTTGCGCGTGCGTGTGTATGTATGTGCTCGGATGGCAAGTACATTGTTGCGTAGGTTCCGTGAAGTGTTGCGTTTGGGTTCTTGTGCTACGCCCCTGCCCCCACATAAAGTAGTTTTAATGATCTTTAATGCGAGTTTCATTTTACCCTGCTATGGGGCTAAATATATATATATATATGTTTTAATTTTGTTCAATTTGCCCATAAAGCTCAATTTATTTCATATATTTTTTTTCAATAAAATTCACTCAAGAAGCTGAAAGTAACGACCACTTTAGAGATACTACAAAGTGTAGCACTAGTACCTGCACGCCACTTCTAAAACAATCCAACTTATGCACCAACGTAGCAACGTGCTATGTGCTCCGGGCAATAGTATCGACCATTCTTTCATCAACCTTCCTTAGTTTTCTTTTCCCTGTACGTCACGCAATAAAACGTTAGGACAATTCGTCCGCACCTACCGGTGCGCACTGGGTTTGGAGAAAGCACCACAATAAAAGTGATTTCAACCTTGGTAATAGTCGATTCCTTTGCAACAAAATTCAACAATTCCATTGAAATTCAACAACAATGAAGATTTTTTTGTATTATTATTATCACTATTCATGGTTGTAAGACAAATATTGCAATTTTTCACCAAAAATGACAAACATTTTGAATCTGTTACTACTTTTGCTTTTATTTCATATGCAAGCGTCGTTTTACATTGAATAAAAAAAAACGGTCTCTCGTATTCCCCGGCGTATTTCTCGAAATCTTTAGTCGTATCCGTTATAAAAGGGTGAGAATATTGAGTTTAATCGTTATTTTGACTTCTTCGTTCTTGGAAACACAAGGGAAATGTAGTTATATGCTCTCCAGCCATGATTCTCCCTAGAATTTGAATTACAACTAAATGTTGCACTTTTTGTTTTGAGCAATATCTAAAGAAATAATTACTAAATAACTGAAAGTTTCATATGAAATAAAAATAAAAATAGTGGTAATAATAAAGGTTTGTCTTTTTCTGCTAAAAATAAATTTAAGATATTTTTTTTAATGCAAAAAAATAAATTGTGATAATAATAATATAAAAGCACCTGTACTCGTGGATTTTATCAGAAGTGTCGAATATAGTTGCAAACAAGTCGACTATTTCCAAGGTTGAAAGCACTTCTGTCCATTGGAAAACTTCAAGTAATATGTTATCCCGTAGGTGCGAGCTTTAGAAATATCCTAATGTCTTGATCACGCGTCGTAATGAGCGACTAAGAGGAAACAGAGCTGCTGCAAGATGTAGTACCAGTAACTGCACTCTAAGCGGAAAACATTCCAACCAAAACTGAACTGCTATGGTAATATGCAGTGAGTGATATATTCTGGCATGGGTGATGGTGAAACAAATATCAAGATATTCACATATTGAAAATGCTCCTGTTGCCGGTGGCCAAGAAGGTTCCATTGGTTACCTGCTAATGAGATTTTATGCACTTTGGAATATCGATATCAACTCATATCAATACCATTGTGTCGAAAAATCAACATTTTATGTATTTTATTGACTTATAGCAAGGGATGGCCAATTTGATTCGGTAATTCGAATCGATTCGAAGCGTAAATTATTCGATTTAATCGCGAATCGCTCACGGAAACAAGTGCCAGTAATGTAAAGTAAAATTTTAATTTTTAAACGAACATGCAATCGATTTTGGTCAAATTGAACTTGACACGCTTAACTTGACGTGCAGTTTTTTTTCTGATTGCTAACGACCAGGACATGTGAATAGGGCTGGGCTATTCGATTCGGTAATTCGAAGCACAATTTATTCGAATCAGTCGTGAATCATTCATAGAAACAAAAACTTGTTGAATAAACGAGGATTTCCATGTTTTCATTTAAAAAGCAGCAATTTTCATATTTTTACGACGAAATATAATAATTGAATTCCGGCATCAGAATATGAAAATTGTTGCTCTTACTGTGAACTGCAAATACGCTACAAACTATAAATTTATTTTCCTTATTTACGCATTGCGGACAATATTTGTAAAAAATGGGATAATTGTTATTTACAAAGAATAAGGGAAAAAATTATTCGAATCAGATTCGAATTTTGAGTGATTTGGTTTTGCCCAGCCCTACATGTGAACATGCAAAGAAAGGGATAGGTTTTTGTATTGATATTATTATTTCAATGTTATTTGCCGAACACGATGTTGTTTATTTGTTTTTTCAAATTATTACCTGAACGAATTATTACGAAACTTGTATGATAAGAAGGCAAAGCAATATCAAAGATGACTTCATTACTCAAAATTACGTTCGTTGTGATTATTGGAATGGTTGTTGTAGCAAAAGCTATGGGTAAGTCTTACACGATTTCACATACCGTATATCGATTGTATAAATAAAGAACCTAATTAAAGAAAAGTTTACATATTCTGTGAATTATGGGTCACAGACTACACTACAAGTTTACTCACTCCCAGATAAGCTTCTCTTTTAATATATTACTGCAACCTGTTATTGCCCGATAATAGAATTTTGACTATTCTCGATTCCAAATCTGAATAAGTTTTTCCAAACTTTTTTGCCAAGTATCGGAGTATCTGATAGATCATACCGTCATGGCGCGATTCATCTATGACTCATTCTTAAAAAAAATGAATTGGCCCGATCTATAACTTTTCGGTCGGTCACCTATTCGATTAGTCGTCGCAGTGTATTTGTTCTACTGAGAAACATTCAAATTTCGGATTTCATTGAGCTACAATGTTCTGTATAACAGAGAATATGCCTTTTACACAGATTGCCCGGAAGGTTTCACCTGCGAAGAGACAGAAACGATCGTTGTTGAAGGTACGTTATAAATTCTTGTATCAAAATCAATGTCAATAATTGATTAATCATGATCCGTATCGATAATTTCTTGACTTCGACACTGAGAGAATGAGTTCACAAATTCAAGTAACGCCGGGAGTTGATCAGCGTCGTTGTTTTGTATGGAATTGTTTCAAAGTAAGGCCGGGAACAGCACCCAACTAACGAAAACTCAAACAACAAAAAGCTACTAGGAAATATAATACGAAAAATTGCACTCCGAGCGAAAAAGCATCCCAAACGGAACTGAACCGCCAAGGTAAAGTGCAGTGAATGGTTCCACAATTGGGATAGCTATCCGTTATCAATGAATTACCAATATTTCCCAGCGCGACAGAGGTATTTCAACTGAGATGAAAATAATTATGGGGAGATATCTTTCCAATCTAATATTTCCTTTTTTGAGCAACCGCAACTCCCCTCATTTACGAATTTCTTTTCATACTAAACAAAATATGTTTGTGCAGATATTTTCTAGTTGGACAAGACATAAAATTTAATGATTTTCTTATTTCTGCAGAACCTTGCTACGCTGAAGAAACATCAGGTTACACAATAAGTAAGTGAAATCAACATTTAAAATTATTCAATGAGATATATTTCATATTCAGAAAATTATTTACATAGGTTTGTGTTATCAGCAGCATGATTCAAAAATGATTCATAGTGAATTTTATTTTAGCAAGTCACAAATATAATAAAGTACGCTACGCACCTAAGCGCGCGTCCATCAATGATCCAACCACAACCAAACGGCAGGAACATTTGATGGCAACAAAGTTTTTATGCATAATAGATAGATTATAAAGATAATTTCACAAATATGGATGCTCGGTAACCTTATTTCACTGTCAAACTAGGTAGTCACCTTTGGCTACGTTTGTGACACAGATTTGAATTGGAAATCACAGAATGTGCTATTTGAAAGTCTATCATTGAATGAATATATGAACTCGGCGACAAACTCGAAAAATGTTGAATTGTGTAAACTTTAAAAAAGTTAATCTTGAACCTAGAATTGTCAACACTTCAGTAGAAACATTTTTCATTTACGGACATATTTCTACCATTTGCATTTGCGATTAAGACTGAAACAGTCCTGAACAGGACTGTTCATGGACATGTTCTATTCAGTGGTGATTCGGAAATTCGAGTGTTCGATCAGACTCGATTCATCTCCGAACTCACCAAGTTTTCGAGAAATACCAACATCTGTTTGAACAGATGATGCAAACAAATTTGTCATTTGATCCCATTTTGAAATATTTGACAAGTCTTTATTTTTGAGATTATGGTCCAATAACGTAACACAACACACGAGGCCAAACTCGGCCGATAAACCGAATGCGACAATATAATGCAATTGTTTAATTGTTTGTTATTCATTTTATCAGTTGGAGACGGCACGAATGGATGTCCGAAGGGAACCACGTGCATATCAGAAGAAGCATCTCAATTTCGTGTCCCATGCTAAGTGGACAAAGTAAAAGTTTTAACTTACTGTTCCTATTCAGTAATAAAATAATTCGAACCAAAGATAAATGAACTTGTTTTTATATCAGGTGCCTATGGAACCTATCGTTTTTAACGAAAAAATAATCTTGGAAGATTTCCGACAAATGTAATTTAGGGTTTTGGCTCCCATTTTAGAGATTTTTTGTTAAGCACGAGACCCAGATGTGCCGTGCCTCGTCGACGCAATCCACCAGTGACCCAAGCCTAAGAAATGTGTACACAAAACATTTCAAACTGGGTTAGGACTTTTAGGGCAAGTTACTGTAGTCTTTGAAGTTGATATCACGCTATCGTGTTGCTGTATTTTCTTGGATGATATTGCAGCACTCTGAGCTCTGCAGGGTCAGCACTGGCCTGCAGCAAACAATAATTTGTCTTGTCAAGGACTGGAAAGCCTCTATTTTAAGATGTATGCAACTACAGATTTTCACAGCACTATCTTTGATGTCAATAAAAACGAAACTCACACAATCATATTATGACAATTAAATGGCTTAATCCTATAGTACCGGTTGTCATCAAACAAACAAGATCAGAAATTGGCTATGATGCGGCGCTACCGCCATCCAGTTATGATAATCAAGATATTGAAATCTTATTCAAAAATATATGTTGGCATTTAATTAGAGGACCACATTGAATAAGGACCTAACAAATTACGCTCTATCGGACCGCAACTTTTTTGAGATTAATGCATTTTGATTTCTCTGTGTCTAGAAAGAATGGTTGATGAGAGTCAGTTATATATAGAATGATGACACTTTGATGTTCAAAATATTTAAATTGCGCGACCTTAAATTCGATAGCATATTTTACATGGCTATGCTTGTGTATAAAGAGAGAGAACAATTTCTAGAGGAAAAAATAAAAAATCAAAAAACGTCGATCGCGATTACGCTATTTTATGGTGATGTTTTTACGAATTCGTCATCAGTGTGAAAATTTGTGAATATTCCGAAAAACAATACTCAGCTTCGATTTTACAGATTATCAATAATTTGAGTATTTAGATGAAACATTTCATTTGCTTTGAAAAAACTGTTTGCAATGAGAAAACATTTTCAGCATTTTGATTTCATCAAGTTCAGCTTATCACAATGCAAAATATCCCTTTTCCTCTGCAAATAATAAAGGAGCATCAAACAAATCCTTTGCTTTTCTGCATCGTTTACGTCAGTGGTTCCCAACCTGTGGTACGCGTACCACTAGTGGTACGCAAAGGTCTTCCAGGTGGTACACGAGTACATTATGTTTTTTATTAGACCAAAGGTAGTTCTTAGATTTCAAGGACCAAACTGCACTGTCGTAGAGTTTATTTCAAAACCGGAGGCGTTTGTCCTGAAGTTGGGTCTCTGAAAAAAGTACGTGAAGACCAAGAAATATGGAATGTTTAAATTCTTGACAATCCTTGTGAGCGCTCCCAATGATGAAGTTTCCCATGGAATCATTGATCACCTCTCACTGCTCAATGCTGAGTTGAGGCATTACTTCCCGGGTGGGACAAGTTGTGCATACGTGACCGATCCATTCTTTGTTGATCCAGCCGACCTGCCTGTCGGAACTGGGGAGCAGGAGGGACTCATAGATATCCAGGCTGACCAGACAGCAAAGACGAGATACAAAGATTGTTCACCGATAAACTTCTGGCTTCAGCATGGCCTCTTCGTACTCGAAGCTAGCTTCTCATGCTATTCCACATCTGCTAATTTTCCTTTTTACATGGGAGCGCCAGCAAGGATAACCCTGATAACTATCAAGTCGATGACTTTCGATGCTCTGTTGGCAAATGTATGCCACGCATCGACCATCTAGTGGAAAATAAACAAATGCAGATATCGCATTAACTATTAACTAAATTGGCTTTTCTTGTTTGTTGTTATTTCATTGTATTGTTCTTCTTGTGACAGGGAGTTAAAAAACCTTTTCATTTATCCCATCAACCCGGGCTGATGCTACCAAGTTTAATAGAAATTTTTTGAGCACCTCCAGTGCGCTAACTCATGTAGGTGGTACACGAGCACAGCATAAAACTTCAAAATGTTACGCATGTGATAAAAGGTTGGGAAACAATGGTTTACGTGGTTTGATACATTCTTTGTTTTTAAGTTCTGCTCGAAAATTACCGAGAGTAGTATATGTAATTCCGATACAACCATATATATTCAGAGATACTATGATGAGCTGGAAATAATGATGGACAAAATATGCGATTCATTTTAACAAAAATTGGTCAAAGACTTCAACTCAATATCACCATGCTTGTTCGTTGATGCTTGCGAATAGGCTAAGCTTATTGATTTTGAAATAGAGTCCATTTTTCAAAATAACCTGTGTATCAGATTGGAGCGGTGGGTGGATGCAACTGAACGGAAATGCAAATGAAACTGAAACTTTCGACATTTTAAAAACAATAAAAACTTTGCCACCTTACGCACAAGATGCTATTTGGCATGTGCAATGTTTTCTTAAGATTACATATTATGATGTTGTACTTTTTTCACTTAAACATCCGATTGCGTGGAATAATTGCTGTCAACCATTTTCGATTAAAATGACTTTACAGATTTTTCAATGCGATTCCATTTTTGTTGTGTGACCTGCAATGCGTTGGTAAAACAAACCCATGTGTATTGTTGACCTTGATAAATATCGGGCAAAATATCGACATCAAATAAAGATGAAGTTGAGGTAAGGATCGATGTCTATGTAAAGGTCTCTTAGGGCGTAGGGAAAAAAGTCACCTGAAAATAGTCGCCCAAAAAAATCGTCATATGAAGAAAATCTTTTTCTGTCATAACATTTTTTTAGGGTTTGGATAGATGATCATAGTAAAATTTATAGAAATCGTCGCCTTACAATGCTCTGCTATCAAGTATTTTTTATTGACGGGTCAGAACTCGGATCATTGGATCAGTTATACGCAAAATGTGCCGTCATATTTCCTTAATCCGGTGGAGCGAAGGTTTTCTGTACGCTGCTGCCCAGTTGCAGCAGGCGTCGCCCAGAGCAACTTATTACCCATTTATCACGGGGTAGAAATTTTTACCTTTTTTTATCTCATATGTACTATATGTACTAAATTTAGGATAAGGGTGGTTTAGTGAGTTCATAGTATCAAAGGAGAGAATCCAAAAGAAGTTGAATAGAGTTTGGGGAGTTTCAAAAAAAGGATTGTGCGCTGAAACTTTGCCGCTTTATTCGTTATGATTTTTGTTGTATCGATGAGAAGTTGAGAAGTTTATTCAATCAATTGCTGTCTTCTCTTCATTGTACTGTGAGTGTTTTAGATTGTTTGGAAGTTTGTGAAAGATGTAGAGTTGGCGTTTTATTTAATTAACAAATTGATTTTGACAGATTCAACAATGTTTGAATTCAATATATTTCGCTACACAATGAATAGCTTTTGCGCCTTATAAGTAAAAAATGTGGCATCGTTTGCCTTTGTAGTTGTGTTAGTCTTTGCCATCTTTGGTCTTTGTATAAAAAAAGAGTTTTTGGATCGATGCTCGCTTTTTGCGAATATATCCTGGCGCGTTTACCGCTTTTTGTAGCGATGCTTTTTTTAAAGTATGATTCGATTAAATCATCTTTCATTATTATTATTATTATTCATCATTATTATTACTTTTCATTATCAACGTAAAATCTATTCAACAAAAACTATTTGTTTGTATCTGTCACTCTCAATTAATTTGGTTGAAAAAGAAAATTTACTGATATTATAACCGACGCACAATTAATTGATCAGAAAAATTATGCATGATTAAAACATCAATTTAAGCATTTTATTTAAGAAATTGATGAGCCGAATTTTAACGCCATGAAAGTAAAGAAGGAAAATACCTGAAGTAGTTTTTATAGAAGGAAGAAAATTCTATAGTTCTTTAACTGTAAAATAAACAGGATAATTGCAAGAAATAAAATCATAGCATAATGTAAAATAAATCCGGCATCTATGCACTCTCATTTCGTTGTTTATTTTTGTCGCAGATGCCTTTGCTTTTTTATAAACATCAGTCGTTGGCTTTTTTGAATAATGTTTGTATCAGGTCTTAGTGTTGTACTTTATAAAGACAGTTTTTCACCTTCAATAGAAAGTTTTTAGAGATCATATTGACGCAGTCCGACAGGCAAGTACGTTGTTGCATTGTTTTTTTTCCGATCCACATCCGCTCTTGTTGTTAATTTTGATCCGATCTTCTGTTCAAAGTCATCGCCTGGTGTCCTTTGTCTTTGCAGAACATCGATTCTTTAATTGAAGTTGGAAACGCTGAATGAAAAATACGAACACAGATTAATGTTGGCAATGGCCCCTATACGCTATTTAATATAATCGTGAAAAACGTTACTTAACTCTTATTTGTCCTGACTTCCGTGCAACGATACGGCAATCTTCCACTCTAAATCAGATGGCACTATTCTTCCAAGGGTTACCAGTTATAGGGTATCTCTTAACCCCGAAGGGTAAAGACAGAGGACGATATGGAGACCAAAGTTGATATTCTTTATTATATTCCAACCCAAAGAGTAAATTCAGAATCCGAATACAATCTAATCTTAGCTTTTTTTTCTTCCCCAATGGATAAAAATGCACCAATCAAGTTAGCCTTAGGCGGGATATTTTAACTTCTTTTCGACGGACGTGAGCACAACATAAACATTAAAGCTTTTTTTGGAACTATCAGGGCCGGTTTTGATTGCTTATAAGAATTTTGTTGATCATGCGTTGGACGCATGATGCTCGAACCTAATCAGCCCGATATATTGAATGCCAAATTCTCCCAGTGGTCATGATTTTTGACCATGGTTGCTACATCCTCATGATTAAATATTGTATAAATAATTTGAATTAGGTGTTGATAAATATTTTAATGACAAAATGACAATGCAAGACGTCACAAAGTACGTTCCGCGCCCGTTTTTGTTTGAGACGATGCCATCATGCTATTAGATTGAAAATGTGACAAATATCTAAACTATCATCGCAGCTGAATTTACATCGTGCACACTCCTAAAAACATTGACTATTCAGGGGTTATGTGTGACGTCACTAGTCGTATGTTGATTGTACATTTGTTTGTTACTGTAATGTTCATTTGTTCTAAGCAAATAAGCACCTAAAATGGAGTGGCAGTCGAACCAGCCTAGAATCAATATTAGGGATAGTTTTTTAGACTTTAGATAGCGTTGAAAACCTGACTGTTGACCAATTTTGTTTGCTTCAAAAATGTCGTTTGCTTAACGATTCTTACATTTTTACAGGTAGGAATTATGTTCATTGCATTTACTGTAGCAAAGTTCTATACATCAAGGTCCGATTTAAAATATTAGTGGACGCAAGATTTAGCCTGTTTCACCCAGTCGTATAATTTCAGTGGTGGGATATCTATCTACGCATTTGTCGATAAAGCCCAGACGTCGGTTTTGACTGAGGAACAATAAGGTAGCATAGTTGGTTAATAGTTATCTTTAAACTATAATAACTCATAGATAGAGATAGATAGAATAGAATAGATAGATAGAATAGACCTTTTTCAAAATGCTTTTAACGAGTGACTCGAGTAAAACAACAACTTTGTGCGTGCGTGTGTATGTTTGTGCTCGAATGACAAGTACATTGTTGCGTAGGTTCCGTGAAGTGTTGCGTTTGGGTTCTTGTGCTACGCCCTTGCCCCCACATAAACTAGTTTTAATGGTCTTTAATGCGAGTTTCATTTTACCCTGCTATGGGGCAAAATATATATATTTTTTAATTTGGTTCAATTTGCCCATAAAGCTCAATTTAATTTATTTTTTTTTTTCAATAAAATTCACTCGAGAAGCTGAAAGTAACGACCACTTCAGAGATACTACAAAGTGTAGCACTAGTAACTGCACGCCACTTCCAAATCAATCCAACTTATGCACCAACGTGGCAACCTGCTATGTGCTCCGGGCAATAGTATCGACCATTCTTTCATCAACCTTCCTTAATTTTCTTTTGAGCTCCCTGTACGTCACGCAATGAAACGTTAGGACAATTCGTCCGCATCCACCGATGCGCACTGGGTTTGGAGAAAGCACTTCAATAAAAGTGATTTCAACCTTGGTAATAGTCGATTCGTTTGCAACAAAATTCAACAATTCTATTGAAATTCAACAACAATGAATTTTTTTTTGTATTATTAATATCACTATTCATGGTTGTAGGAAAAATATTGCAATTTTTCACCAAAAATGACAAACTTTTTGAATCTGTCACTACTTTTCCTTTTATTTCATATGCGAGCGTCGTTTTACATTTAATAAAAAAAAACGGTCTGGCGTATTCCCCGGCGTATTTCTCAAAATCTTTAGTCGTATCGGTTATAAAATGGTGAGAATATTGAGTTTAATCATTATTTTGACTTCTTCGTTCTTGGAAACACCAGGGAAATGTAGTTATACGCTCTCCAGTCATGATTTTCCCTAGAATTTGAATTACAACTAAATGTTGCACTTTTTGTTTTAAACAATATCTAAAGAAATAATTACTAAATAAGTGAGAGTTTCAAATGAAATAAAAAGAAAAATAGTGACAGTAATAAATGTTTGTCTTTTTCTGTTGAAAATGAATTTAAGGTATTTTTTTTAATGCAAAAAAATAAATTGTGATAATAATAATATAAAAGCACCTTTATTCTTGGATTTTAACAGAAGTATCGAATATAGTTGCAAACAAATCGACTATTTCCGAGGTTGAAAGCACTTCTGTCCATTGGAGAACTTCAACTAATATGTTATCCCGTAGGTGCGGACTTGTCCAGAAATGTCCTAACGTCTTGATCGCGCGTCGTAATGAGCGACTAAGAGGAAACAGAGCTACTGCAAGATGTAGTACCAGTGTACTCTAAGCGGAAAACATTCCAACCAAAACTGAACTGCTATGGTAATATGCAGTGCTTGATATATTCTGGCGTGGGCGATGGTGAAACAAATATCAAGATATTCACATATTGAAAATGCTCCTGTTGCCGGTGGCCAAGAAGGTTCCATTGGTTACCTGCTAATGAGATTTTATGCACTTCGGAATATCGATATCAACTCATATCAATACCATTGTGTCGAAAAATCAACATTTTATGTATTTTTATTGACTTATAGCAAGGGATGGCCAATTTGATTCGGTAATTCGAATCGATTCGAAGCGTGAATTATTCGATTCAATCGCGAATCGCTCACGGGAACAAGTGCCAGTAATGTAAAGTAAAATTTTAATTTTTAAACGAACATGCAATCGATTTTGGTCAAATTGAACTTGACACGCTTAACTTGACGTGCACTTTTTTTCTGATTGCTAACGACCAGGACATGTGAATAGGGCTGGGCTATTCGATTCGGTAATTCGAAGCACAATTTATTCGAATCCGTCGTGAAGCATTCATAGAAACAAAAACTTGTTGAATGAACGAGGATTTCCATGTTTTCATTTAAAAAGCAGCAATTTTCATATTTTTACGACAAAATATAATAATTGTATTCCGGCATCAGAATATGAAAATTGTTGCTCTTACTGTGAACTGCAAATACGCTACAAACTATAAATTTATTTTCCTTATTTACGCATTGCGGACAATATTTGTAAAAAATGGGATAATTGTTATTTACAAAGAATAAGGGAAAAAATTATTCGAATCAGATTCGAATTTTGAGTGATTTGGTTTTGCCCAGCCCTTCATAAGAACATGCAGGGAAAGGGATAGGTTTTTGTATTGATATTATTATTTCAGTGTTATTTGCTGAACACGATGTTGTTTATTTGTTTTTTCAAATTATTACCTGAACGAATTATTACGAAACTTGTATGATAAGAAAGCCAAGCAATATCAAAGATGACTTCATTACTCAAAATTACGTTCGTTGTGATTATTGGAATGGTTGTTGTAGCAAAAGCTATGGGTAAGTCTTACACGATTTCACATACCGTATATCGATTGTATGAATGCCTAATTAAAGAAAAGTTTACATATTCTGTGAATTATGGGTCACAGACTACACTACAAGTTTACTCACTCCCAGATAAGCTTCTCTTTTAATATATTACTGCAACCTGTTATTGCCCGATAATAGAATTTTGACTATTCTCGATTCCAAATCTAAATAAGTTTTTCCAAACTTTTTTGCCAAGTATCGGAGTATCTGATAGATCATACCGTCATGGCGCGATCCATCCATGACTCATTCTTAAAAAAATGAATTGGCACGATCTATAACTTTTCGGTCGGTCACCTATTCGATTAGTCGTCGCAGTGTATTTGTTCTAGTGAGAAACATTCAAATCTTGGATTTCATTGAGCTACAATGTTCTGTATAACAGAGAATATGCCTTTTACACAGATTGCCCGGAAGGTTTCACTTGCGAAGAGACAGAAACGATCGTTGTTGAAGGTACGTTATAAATTCTCGTATCAAAATCAGGGTCAATAATTGATTAATCATGATCCGTATCGATAATTTCTTGAATTCGACACTGAGAGAATGAGTTCACAAATTCAAGTAACGCCGGGAGCTGATCAGTGTCGTTGTTTTGTATGAAATTGTTTCAATGTAAGGCCAGGAACAGCACCCAACTAACGAATACTCAAACAACAAAAAGCTACTAGGAAATATAATACGAAAAATTGCACTCCGAGCAAAAAAGCATCCCAAACGGAACTGAACCGCCAAGGTAAAGTGCAGTGAATGGTTCCACAATTGGGATAGCTATCCGTTATCAATGAATTACCAATATTTCCCAGCGCGACAGAGGTATTTCAACTGAGATGAAAATAATTATGGGGAGATATCTTTCCAATCTAATATTTCCTTTTTTGAGCAACCGCAACTCCCCTCATTTACGAATTTCTTTTCATACTAAACAAAATATGTTTGTGTAGATATTTTCTAGTTGGACGAGGCATAAAATGTAATGATTTCTTTATTTCTGCAGAACTTTGCTACGCTGAAGATATATCAGGTTACACAATAAGTAAGTGAAATCAACATTCAAAATAATTCAATGAGATATATTTCATATTCAGAAAATTATTTACATAGGTTTGTGTTATCAGCAGCATGATTCAGAAATGATTCATAGTAAATTTTATTTTAGCAAGTCAGAAATATAATAAAGTACGCTACGCACCTAAGCGCGCGTCCATCAATGATCCAACCACAACCAAACGGCAGGAACAATTGATGACAACAAAGTTTTTATGCAAAATAGATAGAGTATAAAGATACTTTCACAAATATGGATGCTTGGTAACCTTATTTCACTGTCAAACTAGGTAGTCACCTTTGGCTACGTTTGTGGCACAGATTTGAATTGGAAATCACAGATTGTGCTATTTGAAAGTCTATCATTGAATGAATATATTATTTACCTAATTTTTCTAACTATGAAGCCAAATTCTTAGACCAGGTAACTAGTAATTTTTCCAAGAACCTAGTTGAAAAATAGATAAACTTATCTGCATTTTCTAGTAATCGTATTAAGAATAAATTTAGGCGACAAACTCGAAAAATGTTGAATTGTGTAAACTTTAAAAAAGTTAATCTTGAACCTAGAATTGTCAACACTTCAGTAGAAACATTTTTCATTTGCGGACATATTTCTAACATTTGCATTTGCGATTAAGACTGAAACAGTCCTGAACAGGACTGTTCATGAACATGTTATATTCAGTGGTGATTAGGAAATTCGAGTGTTTGATCAGACTCGATTCATCTCCGAACTCACCAAGTTTTCGAGAAATACCAAGATCTGTTTGAACAGATGATGCAAAGAAATTTATCATTTGATCCCATTTTGAAATATTTGACAAGTCTTTATTTTTTGAGATTATGGTCCAATAACGTTACACAACACACGAGGCCAAACTCGGCCGATAAACCGGATGCGATAATATAATGCAATTGTTTAATTGTTTGTTATTCATTTTATCAGTTGGAGACGGCACGAATGGATGTCCGAAGGGAATCACGTGCATATCAGAAGAAGCATCTCAATTTCGTGTCCCATGCTAAGTGGACAAAGTAAAAGTTTTAACTTACTGTTCCTATTCAGTAATAAAATAATTCGAACCGAAGAAGAACTTGTTTTTATATCAGGTGCCGATGGAACTTTTCGTTTTCAACGAAAAAATAATCTTGAAAGATTTCCGACAAATATAATTTAGGCTTTTGATTCCCATCCTAGAGATTTTTTGTTAAGCACGAGACCCAGATGTACCGTGCCTCGTCGACGCAATCCACCAGTGACCCAAGCCTAAGAAATGTGTACACAAAACATTTAAAACTGGGTTAGGACTTTTAGGGCAAGTTACTGTAGTCTTTGACGTTGATATCACGCTATCGTGTTGCTATATTTTCTTGGATGATATTGCAGCACTCTGCGCTCTGCAGGGTCAGCTCTGGCCTGCAGCAAACAATAATTTGTCTTGTCAAGGACTGGAAAGCCTCTATTTTAAGATGTATGCAACTACAGATTTTCACAGCACTATCTTTGATGTCAATAAAAACGAAACTCACACAATCATATTATGACATTTAAATGGCTTAATCCTATAGTACCGGTTGACATCGAACAAACAAGATCAGAAATTGGCTATGATGCGGCGCTACCGCCATCCAGTTATGATAATCAAGATATTGAAATCTTATTCAAAAATATATGTTGGCATTTAATTAGAGCACCACATTGAATAAGGACCTTACAAATTACGCTCTACCGGACCGCAATTTATTTGAGATTAATGCATTTTGATTTCTCTGTGTCTAGAAAGAATGGTTGATGAGAGTCAGTTATATATAGAATGATGACACTTTGATGTCCAAAATATTTAAATTGCACGACCTTAAATTCGATAGCATATTTTACATGGCTATGCTTGTGTATAAAGAGAGAGAACAATTTCTATAGGAAAAAATGAAAAATCAAAAAACGTCGATCGCGATTACGGTATTTTATGGTGATGTTTTCACGAATTCGTCATCAGTGTGAAAATTTACGGATATTCCAAAAAACAATACTCAGCTTCGATTTTACAGATTATCATTAATTTGAGTATTTAGATGAAACATTTCATTTGCTTTGAAAAAACTGTTTGCAATGAGAAAACATTTTCAGCATTTTGATTTCATCAAGTTCAGCTTATCACAATGCAAAATATCCCTTTTCCTCTGCAAATAATAAAGGAGCATCAAACAAATCCTTTGCTTTTCTGCATCGTTTACGACAGTGGTTCCCAACCTGTGGTACGCGTACCACTAGTGGTACGCAAAGGTCTTCCAGGTGGTACACGAGTACATTATGTTTTTTATTAGACCAAAGGTAGTTCTTAGATTTCAAGGACCAAACTGCACTGTCGTAGAGTTTATTTCAAAACCGGAGGCGTTTGTGCTGAAGTTGGATCTCTGGAAGAAGTACGTGGAGATCAAGAAATATGGAATGTTTAAATTCTTGACAATCCTTGTGAGCGCTCCCAATGATGAAGTTTCCCATGGAATCATTGATCACCTCTCACTGCTCAATGCTGAGGTGAGGCATTACTTCCCGGATGGGACATGTTGTGCATACGTGACCGATCCATTCTTTGTTGATCCAGCCGACCTGCCTGTCGGAACTGGGGAGCAGGAGGGACTCATAGATATCCAGGCTGACCAGACAGCAAAGACGAGATACAAAGATTGTTCACCGATAAACTTCTGGCTTCAGCATGGCCTCTTCGTACTCGAAGCTAGCTTCTCATGCTATTCCACATCTGCTAATTTTCCTTTTTACATGGGAGCGCCAGCAAGGATAACCCTGATAACTGGAAATAACCCTGAAAATAAACAAATGCAGATATCGCATTAACTATTAACTAAATTGGCTTTTCTTGTTTGTTGTTATTTCATTGTATTGTTCTTCTTGTGACAGGGAGTTAAAAAACCTTTTCATTTATCCCATCAACCCGGGCTGATGCTACCAAGTTTGATAGAAATTTTTTGAGCACCTCCAGTGCGCTAACTCATGTAGGTGGTACACGAGCACAGCATAAAACTTCAAAATGTTACGCATGTGATAAAAGGTTGGGAAACAATGGTTTACGTGGTTTGATACATTCTTTGTTTTTAAGTTCTGCACGAAAATGACCGAGAGTAGTATATGTAATTCCGATACAACCATATATATATTCAGAGATACTATGATGAGCTGGAAATAATGATGGACAAAATATGCGATTCATTTTAACAAAAATTGGTCAAAGACTTCAATTCAACATCACCATGCTTGTTCGTTGATGCTTGCGAATAAGCTAAGCTTATTGATTTTGAAATAGAGTCCATTTTTCAAAATAACCTGTGTATCAGATTGGAGCGGTGGGTGGATGCAACTGAACGAAAATGCAAATGAAACTGAAACTTTCGACATTTTAAAAACACTAAAAACTTTGCCACCTTACGCACAAGATGCTATTTGGCATGTGCAATGTTTTCTTAAGATTACATATTATGATGTTGTACTTTTTTCACTTAAACATCCGATTGCGTGGAATAATTGCTGTCAACCATTTTAGATTAAAATGACTTTACAGATTTTTCAATGCGATTCCCATTTTTGTTGTGTGACCTGCAATGCGTTGGTAAAACAAATCCATGTGTATTGTTGACCTTGATAAATATCGGGCAAAATATCGACATCAAATAAAGATGAAGTTGAGCTAAGGATCGATGTCTATGTAAAGGTCTCTTAGGGGTAGGGAAAAAATTCACCTGAAAATAGTCGCCCAAAAAAAATCGTCTTATAAAGAAAATCTTTTTCTGTCATAACATTTTTTTAGGATTTGGATAGATGTTCATAGTAAAATTTATAGAAATCGTCACCTTACAATGTTCTGCTATCAAGTATTTTTTATTGACGGGTCAGAACGTGGATCGTTGGAACGGTCATAGGGAAAATGTGCCGTCATATTTCATTAATACGGTGGAGCGAAGGTTTTCTGTACGCTGCTGCCCAGTTGCAGCAGGTGTCGCCCAGATCAACTTATAACCCATTTATCACGGGGTAGAAATTTTTACCTTTTTCTCCCATATGTACTATATGTACTAAATTTAAGATAAGGGTGGTTTAGTGAATTCATAGGAACAAAGAAGAGAATCCAAAAGAAGGTGAATAGAGTTTGGAGAGTTTCAAAAGATGGATTGTGCGCTGAAACTTAGCCGCTTTATTCGTTATGATTTTTGTTGTATCGATGTGAAGTGAGAAGTTTATTTAATCAATTGCTGTCTCTTCATTGCACTGTGAGTGATTTAGATTGTTTGGAAGTTTGTGGCTGAATATCCACTGAAAAATTCTTTCCAATTGGGCATAACTTTGAGATCGTCCAGTTCTACGTTTTTATATTCAAAGGTAGTAAAAAATTCCGCTGCCTGTTGTATAAGTTTCCTAATAATTTGACCTTTTTCTTCAGTTTTGATATATCTGTTCGCTACGTCTAAGCCTATTTTAAGTTTTATTGTTTCCACCTTCATAATAGCATAGACTTCTGTTTTTACATTACAAAAAAGCTTTGCTTCAGCGAGAGTGATGTTGCTTCACAGAAAAGGAGAAACCGAACTGCCTCAAAACTGGAGACCAATTTTAAACTTAAATTTCAATTACAACGTCATGGCAAAAATTCTAACGAACAGACAAAAAACAGCCTTAGACCGCATAATCAGCCAAACTCAAGAAAGAACATCAAACGGACGGGGGGGATCGACTCTAAGAAGTGGCTATAAAAAATGGTCGAATCATTCATGATATTCATTATAATATCTCATCAATATTTAACTACTGTAAAGAAAAGAACATAACCGGAATCTTAATAACAGTAGACAACCTTAAAGCATTCGATTTAGTCAACCATAAGTTTTTTCTCAGAATACTAAAAAGCATAGGACTTGTAGCCAAAACAATAAAAATACTTGAAGCAATGTACACTGATATAAATAGTATTATTGAAGTGAACGGATTATTAACAAATTCCATTAAGATACTAAGGGGGGTGGGTATGAAAGGGGTGTCTTCTTAGTAATTCACACACTGAATGTGGAGCCCTTTGCAAGATCGATTTTAAGAAATAAGGCAATCAAAGGTATAAAACTTGGAAGAATGGAAAAGAAATTCGATGACCAATTCGATGTTGATCAACATATGACGCAACCTTCATAACCAGTGATTGCAATACATTACCAGAAGTATTTAAGGTGATCAACCATTTTAATTTGGCCACAGGACAAAAAATAAATACGGATAAAATCGAAATACTAGGCTGAATGCAGAAGCAACAAATAAAATGGAAAAGACGGTATAAAAAAACTATACAGAAGAAAGTATAAAAATACTGGGAATACACTTCGGAAAAAATGAAAAAGAAGCAGCATGGGGAAAATACGCAAACAAAATACAACAGACTCCGAACTCAAAGAAAAATAGAAACATGACAAGGTAGCGTAAACTCACCGCCATGGATTCAATGGTTGAACTTGAAACTCCAACGGGATTTTGGCAAATAGAAGTGCTATTTAACTTGGGATCAAATATTAAAAGTGTAAACCCAAGCCTTTATAATATGCCCATAGACTCTTGGTAAACCACCACTGGAACTCTCTCTTAAATATTTTTAAAAAGCACCAACCTACCACCAAATGAATTAGAAAGTATGAAACTCCCGGGAGATTTATGGAAAAATGAAAAACCTTGAAAAAAGTACTGAAATAAGAAATACGAATACACTGGAAACTGGCCCACTCGAAAACAAAAACATGCAAATCTATAATTACAAACAAAGAAAAATAGTGTGATATCGACTTATTCGAGGCGGATAATTCTTGGGGGCAAAAGAAAATACGTCGGCATGATCAACAACGAATTTGGAAAAATCCAAAACGTGAAATGCAATTTTTACGGCGAAAAATAAGATAGCACAGAGCACATTTTCATTGAATGTAGATACGCTAAAACCATAATAAAGAAAACTCAAACACTGTTGGAAAAACTAACAAATACCAGGCTACAATTAAACAGAAACGAAATATTCTACAACATATTTGCGGATCCGTGCTATCGAGTATACCGGTTCGGATTTAGTATAACCTTATCGAGACTTTTCGCATGGCCATATCCAATTTATCACACATATTTATAGTTTGGTTAATAACACCTGCAAGTCAGCAGAGGGCTTGACCTCGGCCTGAAGCTTTATGCTCGGCCATCAAGTAAGAATTACGATTGAATCGGGAATGACTTTATCAAGAGTTTTACGTGGCCATATTCAATTTAGCACACTTCTTTACAATTCCATTAATGACACTTGCTAATCAGCGGAGGGCATTGATAACAAAATACATTTGCGCGTTATTGGCGCGCACTTTTTGTCAAAGAAAAAGTGCACTTTCTATCTTGTTTTTTTAATTCTCTTCTTCCGCCACGACTGATGGTCAGACGTATTTTGTTCAGAATGAACCACGGATGGAACGCGGCTCCGCGGCGGTGTCTATCTGTGTACTCATGCTCTTCAAAATAAAAATAATTTCAGACCGGGATAACGTTAATATCACGGCTAATCGGTTTCAAACGTTATCGGCATGGGCGACACGAGTTAAATTTTTTAGTGTTTAGCGCTTTTCAGTACAGAATATAAGCAATTATCAATATCAAATACAACTAGAACTGCTAAGCTGTTCAGACAGGCTTCCAAGCAGAAATTTTTTCGATATGACACTAACTTATACCTATACTCGACACTCGGCCCAAGTTTGACTGGGATGCTCTCAACAGTTTTACGATAAACTGGTAATTTATCTATTAATCATGCTTGGAACTGATATGACACTAACTTATACCTATACAAAATTTTACAGTCATTAATCCATGTAAATGATCATGAGCATTTCACTATAGGATGAATTTTGGATACAGATTCACAAACTGCACTTACGGTGACTCGAGCCCGAACTAATAGTTCGAGATCAAGTCTTTCTATCACTTTCTTTCAATTCTTTGTATATATTAAAAGCATTAACATTAACATTGAATGACTCGAGTCGTCTCGACTAAATAACTCGACTTCGACAAAATGCAGATGAGACTTCACTCGGAACTTGATAGAACTTTAGCCCGAGTCTGCAATCACCTATTGAAAAATCAGGTTGTCTGCCGTTGTGATGTCTTATAAAGTGAGAAGTAGCAAATTAATCTGTCATTGCTGATGAATAGATTTGGAAATTCACTCGTGACTCGACTTGAGACTCGTTAATATGTGACTCGACTTGAGACTTGGGAGTACAGTACCTCAACTTGACTCGAGACTTGAATTTTGGTGAGACAGACTTAACGCACAACCCGTGTGTTCATCGACTCCACTAGACTTTGGTCTCGAAGTGTAGTGACTAGTTCCCAACACTGACCAGAAGCAAAAATTCAAATTGATTTTCTAAAATCCAGGCCCGTCATTTACTAATTTCAGTCTATTTTTTCTCGCAGCATTTTCTTTTCTTATTCCACATAATGAATACATATTACAATACTATTCTTGAATACAATTTATTTGATGGACATTTCTAAAGAACATAAAAAATTATCACGTTAAAATTGAGGCAGTAGATTTAGAAATAAGTATATAAACTTGATTAAAATACATAAACTGTTTCATTGCAATTTTTTTATTCTATCGAAATTTCTTTCTCTCTCTAAGCCCAAGACAGACTGCTCTAGTTGGGTACAGTATATGCATATCTGCTTTGGGCTTGTCTTACTTTTTGATATGATATCACCGTACAGAAATTTTTGTAGGAGTGGTACAGCGATCAATAATTGACTAAATGTGCCGAAACCTAAAATTTTTGATGTTGATATTAGTCACATTGTTTAAATAATAAAAAAACTCTCATTTTTAACCTGGTATGTATGTTTCATTTGAGCAAATTGGAATTTGGGATCACCAAAATGTTATAAAAAAACTACAGTCAATTTACTCGTCGTTCGCAGTGAATGCATAGTTACATATACTTTGACCAATTATGGGCCCAAAATGGACCACACCTCGGCGGTGCGTTCCATCAACAGCCGAAAAGTAGATTATATAGTTCTATTTCAATATCATCCAGTAAAATGACTGTCAAAGAACAGCGATTATAACATACATACATTATAACATACATTATACAAGATACAGCTTATTATAACATATTAGTCTAAATACGTTGAAAGTATTTAATTCCATATGTGCTGGAACATCCAGATAGATACAGAGGAAAAGAATTCCATCCTCTCCCGATTTCATTCAATTTATTCGTGATTCGGAGAATGTCTTCTGCGTCTGGATAGGGATTCTTGCTCATGATCCAAAGCATTTTTTCTCCTGTAAAATAATGTTAAAATGATGGTAGAAGCATCATGTGAAAGAAAAGTAAGAAATTGTTTTAAAACTGATAGGTCTAAAAACAAATTCTACACATTTTAATAAACTGCTTAAGCGGTTCGATCACCAGTCATGCGGTGTCGATAATTTTTCAAGTGAAAATTTCTCAGAGAAGCTGTAGAATGAAAGTTTTCACGCGATGAAAATTTGAATTAACGGTTCAATTCAATAAACTTTTGGGCAAAATCATGATCCCCGACTTGGAACTTGTATCTGTACAAGAAGTCGTTGCCACAAAGCCAAGCTGTTTTCTGACTTTCCCTCCTCTTTCTTCTCTCCCACAGGGTGATAATGAAATTATGTTCCCTATCCGGTCCATGTTGTTTCCTGTGATACTTGTGCCGTGGCAGGTCTACTTGGAAAATTTTATTTTGTCGATTATGAGCTACATATTGAAACAGATCTGACTTCGATATATCCAGTATTTTCCATGTTGATGGCGATTTATGTAGCAAACTAAGTATTACTAGGTAACCTAGTTTCATTTTTCGAATTAGACTATTCCGTGGAGTAGTCATTCTTCATGAACTATATTTGAAACATTTTTGGATAAATTTTTCTATTGATTTTTATCGATCTATTTTGTGCAATGAATAATATACTTTTTATCTGGTTATACCCAAACATACCATAGGCCTCAAAGTTACAGTTCGTTACAGGTATAATTTCTGAAGGGAATAATACTCTTCAAACGAATATGACAAACATAGTGAGATGATGTTCTAGTCAAGTCATTTTAAATGCAAAAGCATTCAATAATGTTATAACATTCTTACCGTTTTCGCCACATCTGAAATCCATGATATAATTTTTGTAGTCTGTCATGAACCCGATGCTGGCTTTTGTCATCGCTACTAGTTCTAAATAATCGAAGTTTGATATATTATAGAGAGAGAAATTAGAGTTTATTGATGTTTCAGAAACAGAAATGCTCTCCTAGAAAAGTTCTCTGCTTTGTACTCTCGTTTTGTTGCGCACGAGTAACCACCGATCGATCGCGCTGTCAAGAATCGTACCGTACTTAATGGCACTTTTTTTTAGAAAATTTTGAACGGAATAGACTATTAGAACGAAAAGTTGCTTGTTTTTCTACTTGGTATCCTTGAGTAAAGTTTGAGTTGAACAGGTAAAAAGGTAAATTCAAGGCATTGTTTAAGCACGTCGTTCAATCAATAACAGCTTTCAATCCTCTATATACTACAGCGGTTTTTCATGTGGGTTTTCGCCCTTCTAAAGTTCTGTGAATTCCAGTAAAAAAGATATGATTATGGTTTCCCTGGAATGAATCTTATGAACGATCTTTCTTACCTTTTTTAACTGGCTTCGAAATTTTATGCTGTGAGGAGTCCTTTTTAATGATTTTGACCCAATTCAGTGCTGAAAAAGAAAATATAAATGAGTCTCCTCATGCTGTACAAATATCTTTCTTAAAATTTTTTTCGGACAAAATCGCGATCAATCATAATAGTCCAGGATGAGAAATTACACGAACCTTAGCAGGCTCGCTGAGGACATTAACGTGGACAAACTTAGCGACGCAATTACACATCGGAAATTTGGGATAATCTCCCGGACGTTTTCGGGACATAGTCGGTAATAATTTTCTCGTTTGTTTGGCTTGTTGTATCGCAATCCAGCGGGACCGTTTTTGTTTACGGTAGATTGTTTACTTGAACTTAGTTTCTCTACATGGCTTTAAAACTATCGTGAATGGACACATTTTGGAAATGAGGATTTTTTAGTATTCAAACATTTTCACCGCAACTTCGACGTCTTATTTCACAATTTAAAATAGTACGTGTCGGCAACTTTTTGATATTTCAAAATCGACCGAACTCAAAATTTTACAACTTTTGAAACATAAAATATGGTTTATTAAGCTTCATTATGGAAAAATCTAAACCAGAGTGCATGTTATGTAATCATAAAATCAGACTGACATTGACAAATAAGATCAGCACGCCTGAAATTTTCTAGATCCACCTTTGTTGGCGTATTTGAAAAGAATATAGGCTGTGGGATAATTAACATATAGCAAATATGCTATATTAGGCGCTGTTTCTTTCTTTCTCATAGTAAACTTCGATAAAAAAACAAAAATGATTCCATTTTTCGTAATAATATACATACTATCCACAATCTTATCAAATTTTTTGTAGGTTCCAGATTTGTTCAAAACGAAATTTGATGTTACGCCCTCATAAGTTCCTTTATTCCTGTGTAAATATAATTATAATATTCAAAGATTATATTGATAGTGGAGATGTTGAATCAAAATACCTGACGCGTACAAGCAGCAGGAATGTAGGCCTATATAAATTATGTATACGATATAAATCCAAGGAATGTATGATAAATAAACCAGCAACTGCACCCGGTGCATTTCATAAAGTCTTAATACAGACTGGGTGCCCGGTTAGCTCAATCGGTTGAGGCGTTAGGAATATGCTACGAGCTACGCATCTCTGATCGTTCTCACGTAGGTTTGAATCTCTTCAGAGATGACTATAGCCTGTAAGACGCCTCGCCGGCGCACAGTGGTTCACGTAAACGCCGCTCACGACCCCCTCCACCAACTATGTCCAAGAACGGGAAAATGAATAAACTGTTAAGACAAAGCCTACAGTCCCGATTCGCGACTGGTGTCTACACGAGAGCTCGTGGTCCACCATATGGTTAAGTCGTATTCCAGACGTTTCTCTCCCGCATGATAAAAATGAAATTCTAAACCAGAGACTAATAAAATTGTTATCAACTTACAAGTGATAGTCCTCGATAACATAAGAAAATCCTTTGTTTGTGTATTTGAAGTTTCGAAGTTGTAAACACTTCACCAATTTGTCTCCCTTAGTATTCCTGTTAAGAATATTGAACCATTCTCCTGGCAACTGATAAAAGAAATAAAAGTAAACGAACATTCAAATATTTTTTATTGAATTTCATTCCAAGCAAGGTTGGAAGCAGCGCCAGGAAGGAACTAACGGCAAAGAGCACCTATATTGTAAAACCAGCAACTGCGCTTATAGCAAAAAGCAATAATGATAAAACTCAACATTTATAGCAGACAGCGAATGATGCATTCCCATCAGAAATTTGTTTTCGCCAATTTCCGAGGCCGAGATCCACATTTTGCCAAATATTTTATCAAAATAAAGAATGAAATCATATTTGGTCAAACTAAAAAAAAATTTACCCGATTCCAATCGATCTTCTGTGGCTTCGGAAGAACACATTTTCCTTTTGCAGCAGAGTATTGCCAGACACTTACACTCACCAAACACAACAAAACTATTCTGAGCATTTTGAACCTTCGGCTAACAACAATAATGCTAAATAAAACCCGAAATTTAGGCAATTGCTTTTTGAATATGTCGACTTATACGATATAGGACCATATGGCAGATATGAAGGAAGTATTTCACACGTCTTCGGAAGTTGCTCAAGCTCGAATTCCATCCGAATGAACTCATCACAGAATACCTATCTGGCTACCTTGTTTGGTCCGTGAATGGTTTCATCAGAATTTGAGTTTTAGTTTTGTGATTACATAATTATATCCTAGGTATTATTTACAAGGCAAGACATCATATATTTTCTTTTCTTTCCAAAAGTTTGAACTTAAGAGTGTAAAGCCTAATTTTTTAAAGCCAAGATTTGAGAATTTACAGAAACTCCAAAGTTAGAGTGGACCACAAATTGAATGTATCCTATGACACGGCCTTACTCATGAAGTCGACTGTTGAATAAAGCACGCGATACATTAGTTAAAAACGAACCAGGTGATTGAAGCGAGCATTTTAGTTACTTTCCTTATATTAATATACAAGGAATATACTGACTTTTTATTATTTCTTGTACATCGTACACTTCATGCGTTGGTAATCTGCACCATTTGAACTGGCGTTTTGTTTATTTTTTCATAAAAAAAAATTTTTCATCACCCCTCACATGCATGCTCTATCACCTATCTCGTTGTGGCTATTTAAAACGGGTAAAACACTTTTTTAGAAAGTGACCTGGCAGTAGGTGTTTATATCCAAATTTTCGAAGTAATGTGTAGGTTTGCCCCGGAATCGGCGAATGTCGACCGATACTGAACATGTTTCTCGGACCGCCTTGTTCGCGAAATACGTGAAGATTTGACGTCGGAAAATCTGGAATATTACTGTGAAAAAGGTAGCTATTTGATCTTTGAAACTAACTCCAAGTGCCGGTTTGAAAAATGATGCCTATTTCTCATTGCGTGAACGGAATAAATTGTCGAATCCGTATGTGTTGTCGGTTTGGCCCTGTACTCTTTTCAAGCAACGAAAGTCTTAAACCTTTCGACGACCAAGCTTATGAAGCAACGTGGCCTAGAACGGAAATAATGGTATTACAGCTTAGATATATATATATAGAACATATGAAATATAATGGATGGAAAAGATGTATAAAAAAATTAATTTACACTTGAACTGCACCGCACCATCACGCTTTTATATGTAGCGGATTGAATAGAAATATTCTGCATCCTTGCAATATTGTATTACTCGAAAATTGTCCTGCCCTCTTGCGATCTTTCTGTTATTTATGTAGTAGAATCGCATGAAGTATATGAAAATGTTCCCTGCTGATCACATTGTACTAAAGTTCTCCATAGCTCGCTCACGTATTCCCTGACCTACAGTTTTCAAAGACTGGGTAACCCAACAATCATACTATGGAAAGAAATAAAGAACAATTTCACCGCTATTATTTTCTATAATACGAATTATTTTTCTTAATAGTCGCACAGCTAAGAGGCGTCCATTAACAGCTGGCAAATACTTCCCATAATGCCGACCCTAGTTGAGAATTCAGTCAACAAACGCAGGGCGTTGGTTTTGATTGGCGCGTTCAGCATAGTCAGAATAAACTTGCGGAAGATTAGTGAACGTTGTTTTATCTAGCTTCCTGGTGTTGTGTGAAGGCAATTGTTTTGTCAGATGATGGAGCATGGAAACTATTTCCGTACAAAGCGGGTGTTTAACACATTAGATATTAACGCAGTATTTTTGTTTCAGTTTCCCATTTTATGAAAAAAGAAATGAAAGTCATAATACCAAGTTAACAATGCTATATATATATATAGTACCGGTACCGGTAGCAATTTACCGAGTTTCTGGACAGTGCACCACAAAACCAAGTAAAAATTTAATGCGTTTTTTGGTCTCGCAAGATAACGTTCGGAATCGGTAGAAGACAGTTCAGTTAAAGCATTGAATGAAATTACAGACTAGTTACCATTTAGTTGGCATTGAAGTTTATGTTTCTGGACAATGTGATCCAAACGGTCTCCACAGGGGCTACTAGTAATCAACCACCCAAAAACGATTCCATCTGCGGAAAAGTCAGCAAATTGGGAACACTAGGTGATTGGAATATCTCTTTATTGAAAAAGATTTATAAAATGATCAATACTGCTATGAAATAGCTGCGTTGATGGTGCTGAAGTTTTTTGGCTTTTTCTAGAAAGTTACAAACATTACAGACAACATAAAAAATGTAGCAAATATGAAACTAACTGGACTTTGATATAAACACAATGATACAAGATCAGATATAACATTTTGATAGATCTGTACTCGTACCATACACTCCTTGACTAGCCTTGATGGACATAACACACCATAAAATTAATATGCTTAATGTTTATTAATCAGAATTGCACACAATTTGGAACTGGGTCAATTGTTAATATTTAGTTGAACTTAAACAAATAGACAAAATACCAAAAAAATGGAACATAATACAAAATATCACAATTTGATTACCAAATGCATAAGGTAACAACATAATTGTTGAGGTTGCGTACTGCCTTAAAAAAAATTAATCCAGAGCAATTTGTTTCTTATACACTTTGAGATATTTCAACTGTGAGAATGGTGAGAATCATCGGTCTAGTATGAGACGACAATGCCGAGGTTCGGTCCATCTGCAACTTATGCTTGACAAATGAAGGATAGAATCTTAGTTCAAAAAGGGAATATAATATAATAAAGAACAAAGTCAGGTAATCTGAAAAATAGGCAATTAAAAATTGAAGATTATGATTGAATCTTGTCAAAGAAACATTTTTGAAAATTAGGAAACTGAACCCAAAACTTTATACCACAAAGTAATGAAATATTTTCTTTTTTATTGACATAATTTTAGTTGTCTTTTTACCGAAATGATTTACATTACTATATGATATTTTTGTATCCACTTGCACAATTAAGAGTTACAAACAACGAGATTATTAGTAATAGGCATGACATGAAAACTCAATTGGAACAGAATTAGAAGAGAATGGGTCAGAGTACGAGGTGATATGTTGACACACAAAAAATTAGGGTGCTGCTTATTTCTATTCGAATCAAATTGGAATCCATCACTAAACTCAAAATATATTTTACTATCCAAACTTACATAAAATATAAATAAAGTACCCAATTGGAAATTTCGTCGAGCATGAGCCACAGATGGACCGTATCGATGTACCATATTGATGTGACATTCAATACATCCATCATAATTAAAAAATATTTTGGCAAAATTTTTCCGATCGGGCAAATAGAAACAAATATAACTTTTGGATCACTCAAAAGATTGAAATAATATAAGAAATTCAGCATATTGAATTATATTTTAACCCCATCTTGATGGCAATACCTAATAATTAAAGAAAAAATTTGCTATGATATTATAAATTTGCAAAATAATGCATAGGTGTACATATAGATTACATTTCATCAAAGCCTGCAGAAAACTCTTCGCTGATGACAACTTTCTCAGTGATTCTCATTTTCATCATCGCTTCAGGTCGGAGACTGTGTTGTTGAATACATCGGTTGTTTACGGTATCACATGTGTATCCATGTGGACAACAATGGGTGTGGTCATTACAACAGACAGCCTAGCGGAAAAAATTTATCATTGAAAATCATTCAAAAAATTTCCGCTACACTTATTACGCATTTGTGATTGGATAAAATCGAAGCAAATATGACAGACACCTGACGAAACCAAGCTTCAAATTGGTCTACCAAATTCGAAGATTCTGCTTACACCAGCTCGACACAAGATAGAAATTAACTTTTTTCATCACACCACCCTGACCTATTGTCTAATAATTTGAACAAGCATGGTCAAGTTGATGGCAAAGCCCTGCTCACGCTTCTTCGAAAAAATTGTTAATCGGTCAACACGATTCGGTACCAGTTCACATCTATTCACTGTGGAGGTTCCACAATGTCACAACAGTTTTATGCAAGAAGCTTTTTTCCAAGAATCTCTCTCTAAACTTTGGAATTCCTTGCCTTCTGGATGCTTTCCTGATTATGTTGATCTACAAGGCTTTAAAACTTGCGTTAATACACATCTATCAGGGATTGGGGGTTCCTTAGTTCTTATTCCTGCATTTCATGTTGCTCTTTTCACTTTAGGAGAATTTTAGATCTTCAGGAGAATTTTTAAGTATGATTTGTCTCCTGTGGCCTTGCTCTGAGCGAATTTTAATAAAAAAAAAACTTGCTCCGCATTGTGGCCTGCTAATATGAGGAGATAATCTCAAGCCACATCAAAACCGTCCAATCCAGACCAATATGGTGACCAATCTTTTTCATGCAAAAGTCCTTAAATGTCACAGAACAAACATCACAATCAAGTTGAGAATAGCATTAGTTTTAAAATAATTTAGATATCGGAAACCTACTTTAAGAAATTAAGTTTGAGCGCTTTTTAAACTATGAAATATTCAATATTTCTTGGATATTTCTAAGAGTTAGTTAATTGCCATCATTAATAAATTCACAATTTGCCCACCGTTAAAATATGTTGTTTCAATTTTAGATGTTTTAGTAGTAAAAAATGATAGTGCTTGGTACTTGGCCAAAAATCGATAGAATCATTTTTTCCTTGGGTGTCCGAAATGGCCATGTGTTTACCTTCATAAGAACCAAAAAATCTTCAGAACCATAAACACTGCTATTTCATAGCAGTATTGATGCTTTTGAACATTTTTCAAGATTAGACACTCTCAGAAGCATTTTATATTCCAACGAAAGCGATATCAAGAAATATCGTCCTTTTATTGGGTTTTCTTCGGAGCCCATTACTTTCGGGTGTCTGAGTAGCATGGTAGCTGTTATCCTGGGAGTCTGCTCATCCATAACTTTCACCGGGGATAACAATGAAACAGAGTAGTTTTGAAGACTTATAGATAGACTACGATTGAAACAACCAAAATATATTAAACAAATACTTACAGAAGCAAATTCGCAGCACCCATAACGTCCATTCGAAAGTGGACAACACGTGCTGAAGTTCGGACATTCTGAATCATCAGGACACATCACACAATTGCCCCTGCAAACAAAAGAAATAAAATTTGTCCGAATTTACTTAAAATTTATATTGAATAACTGATACTACTTAAAGACAAAAAAGATAAAACGTACTTGTGTTTCTTCCATAAGCCGTTTTTAACGAGAATATCAAGAAACTTGTTTTTCGGTGATAAAGACTTTGTCAAGGTTGACAGAGGAGTCACTGGATCTGAAACTAAAATAACTGTCGTTAGATGAGTCATTCGCAGCTGCATGAATCAAATCGCCTCTGATTTCTGTTTAGACGATTTTATTTTTTATATCTTTTACCAAATATGAGTCACAGATTAGTAGTATCTACCTAAATTTAAACAAGCGTGAATAATATTTCTGACCGAATTGGGAGAAAATATTCAAAAAATTTTGCTAATATGATAAAACAACCTTTACTGTTATATTATTCTATACAGATTTAGGTCTTCCCGAAAATTGCTTACATGATAAGCAGTGACTTAAAAAACGTCGAGCAAATATCATTTGTTTTCAATTCTACAATGTTAGGGAACGACGATAGTGAGATTTCTGAACATTTTCAATAGCGCATATTGTGAATACATTTTAGTTTTTTCATTTGTGAAGTTGGGATTCAAATATATGGGGAAAAATAATAGGATTTAACTAAGATATCAAGAATACAGACAAGCCACTGTTTTAAAGTTTAGATATATTAAAAAATTCGCAATAATCTTCAGTTATCACACTTCCCTACTTACAACTTCCCAAGCAGATATCCTGCTAGTCGATGAAAATGAGTTTCACCAGAAGAAAATGGGCAATATTTCATTACAGATATCTTTTTAGAAGATTAAAATGCCTTTTAAACTTCACAAAAGCAGCAGTTTTGCTATGAAATAGTAGTGTTGATGGCTAAAAAGCTTTTTGGTTTTCCGATAAGAATGACAGGAACATTTTGGACTCCAAAAGATAAACTAAATTTTTCCACCCTGCAAGTTGTGATGTTCATTATTCAAATTAAGTAGAATAGCAAAAAATCTCAATTTTTACTTTTAATTGGTATATTTGGCAGCAACATGATACTAGATATATCAAATTTTAATCAAAATTATATTGTTTTTATCAAATCATATTTATCCAGAAAATTTTTAAAAGCTATCATAAACAACCAATTACATAAATAATTATGTTTTCAGATTTTCAACGCTCACTTTTGATAGCAGAAAACGCTGTTCGTTTTTTGGCACGACGACCACCTTTCCCATAGCATGAGTTTCCAGTGGAACTACAAGTATAATACTGTGGACAACAGTGAATTCTGTCTAGACAACAAGTAGCGTTCACGAATGGACAACATCCCCAGTCACCAGATTCTACTTGACAACAAGAGGTTCCGTTTGGGCATTTAGATGTTCCATCAGGGCACCAATGCTCAGGGTATTGTGAACCTGCGATAATGCTACTATTAAGAATATTTTATACCCATATTATATCAATTGTTAACAACAGACGGGAAGAATGTCAGCTACTCAGAGACCTGAAACAAATAGCTGCCATCAAGAGAAAATTTAGCAAATACAGTAGGTAATATTTTGTTCAATATCTCCTGCTAAAAGATTGAAATGTCTCCTTTTTGGGTATCTGGTAGAAATCACGCTGTAAGATAAGATTTATAATCATGAACATCGCTATGAAATAAAAGCGTTGATGGTTTGAAACTTTTTTTCAACAGTAGAGAATGAGATAGGCATTTGGGAAACCTTAAGAGCAGGATGGCGGAAAATTTGTTCACTTCCAATGAGCGAAACGTTCATGTCCCATTCTACATGTGAACGAAAAGGTCCAAAACCATCAGCACTGCTATTTCATAGCAGCATTGATGATTCTGACCCTTTTTCTACAAATTTTATTCAGATTCCATAAATTATTGGGACTCTTATTCAATTCAAAATTACAAATATAGAACGAAAATGTGAATAATTCAACCTTTTGGGGCAATTCTAGTCAACATTCTAGTTGTTTCAGTTCCTTTCATACATGTTCCTGCCGATACATCACAAGTATAACCTTCTGGACAACAATGCACTCCATCACTACAACAAACAGCCTGAAAGAATAAATAGATAAAGGAACAATTAATGTCTTTCACAATATACCTTAGTGCAGTGTGCGTAATGACCTGAATTAAAAACAAAAAAATCAATCTTAATCAATATGTGAACTAAATTGGCTGTACCTCTTCTAAGAACTTACCCAGATTGTAACATTTTAACGATTTCGATTATAAGTTGGCTAAACACCGTGGATCATGTAAGCACTGCTTACAGTTTCCTTCACCAATCATGTCCATACACAGGGGAAAAAAGAGAAATAAGATCAGACAGAAACTTTCACTGTGAAAAAGTTCACCGTATGATTAAGCTGAATTCTCGGCTTCCTTCTTCGCATGATGAAAATGAAATCATATCCTATCCTGAATGTCATGAACAATTCAACCTCAATTTATTATGTTTTATGGCCAAGTTCATCACTGATTTAAAATGAAATGCTTAGTTTGAAGTGAGAGCAGTAAAGAAGACTTAAATTCAATCAACTTACTTTAGGAACAGGGCAACATCCGTATTGACCAGATTGTAATCGACAACATGTACTTCCACTTGGACATTGTGACTGACCATCAGGACATATAACACTATCAACTTCTGAAAAATGAAAATCTGAGTAAAGAGTTTCTAGCTGTACTAGGCATAGCTAGTTAAAACATATTTTGCTAAAGCATGTTAGACTGGTAAATTAGTTCATATATCTCCATGATGCATGAAAAATATATTGTTTTGTTATACATAAATTGTACGCACTTGTACGTATGGTTCCTGCCCAGCAAGTAAAAAGTATAAAAGCCAACAATCCTAATTTTTCAAGTTTAGGAATTTAAAACTTTTCCAATCATTCGGTAGGAAATGACATCAAAAATACTTCTGATGAAATCTAAGAGATGACAAAACAATACATACTAAATTCTTGCAACTAACTTTCAAAAAAATTCGAAACCAACTTTGCACAATTTGTATAAAAATATTCCGAATGAGATTGATATTCATTAAAAATTTTACCAATTGCATTAATTTTCTTCAACATTTTAATTGTTTCAGTTCCTTTCATACATGTTCCTGCTGATACATCACAAGTATAACCTTCTGGACAACAATGTAATCCATCACTACAACAAACTGCCTGAAAGAATGAAGGGAAATGGGAACAATGAATGGTGTGCGTAATGACTTAAGACTGAAAAAAAAAATCCATCTTAATCAATCTGTAAACTAAATAGACTTCACCTATTCTGGGGAGAACTTACCCAAATTGTAACATTTTAACGATTTCGATTATCAAGTTGGCTAAATACGGTGGATCACATAAGCACTGCTTAAGGCTTCCTCCAACCATGTCCATGTACATGAAAAAATGGAGAAATAAGATGAGACAAAAACCTTCATCCCAATTGGGAACTGGTATCGGCAGGAGAGGTCGTAGTTTGCCACAAGATTAAGCTGTATTCTCGGCTTTCCATTTCCTCAGAAAAAAATGAAGTCTTGTCCTATCCTAAATGACACGGACAATTAAACCTCATTTTCTTATGTTCTATGACCAATTTCATCACTGATTTGATATGAAATGCTTACCGGTAGTTTGAAAAAAAGACTCAAATTTAATAAACTTACTTTAGGAATAGGGCAACATCCATATTGACCAGATTGTAATCGACAACATGTACTTCCACTTGGACATTGTGACTGACCATCAGGACAGATAACACTTCCATCTACAAAAAGAAGAAAATAAAGATTGAAAATGGAATACATTTGACATTTTGCGAGTCTGTTAATTGCGCGAGAAAGATTTGAATATCAAATATCCTGGTAAGGAGATAAGTTTTTAACACTTCATTCGAGGTTTTGTCCACTCGCCAGGTTTTTCTTTAGTGAACTCCAGAATGTAAATATGACTTTTAAAATTGGTTAACACAGAAAGAATATCAAAATATATTTATATAATAAACAAGTTACCATTGGTTGGTAAACAACTGGGTGGTACATGAAACAAAGCGGTAAAAAGAGGTATTCACTTATGGATTTAGCAGTATTATCATCAGAAATTACCATAATCCGAAAACCGAGGCAAAAGCAAGATAATTGGGTTAAAATTTGTATTTTGTATTGTGTAACAAGATTATCTGTCTGTATATAGTAGAAAAATACCACGAAATCAACAGGTAGTCGCTGATGTTGATTTTAACAAGCATCAGACATTGCTAAGTCATGCTGCTACATTGAAGTCAAACTGTGACCACTGCAAAATGATTGAAATGATTTTTATTGTATTTCACATTAGGAAAATGGGAAATTTTTAATTTTTTTTCTCTTGTCAATCAGCGTGTGTATTCCTACCAATAGTCATTTATAAGTAAATAGCATTAATTTCGAATAAAAAAAACATTTTTGCAGGTATTTTCAGCTACCTTCATTAAAACAACCCTAGGCATTTCAAGAAATGTTTTTAGCAAAACAGAAACTTTTTATTATTTTTCCTGCTGTTGTAAATCTGTTTATTTTTTCAGTAATATAATTTGTTTAAACATTACCAATTGCATTAATTTTCTTCAACATTTCAATTGTTTCAGCTCCTTTCATACATGTTCCTGCTGATACATCACAAGTATAACCTTCTGGACAACAATGCACTCCATCACTACAACAAACAGCCTGAAAGAATAAATAGATAAAGGAAAATTGAATGTCTTTCACAATATACCTTAGTATAGTGTGCGTAATGACTTGAACTAAAAACAAACAAAAAAATCAATCTTAATCAATCTGTGAACTAAATTGGCTGTACCTCTTCTAAGAACTTACCCAGATTGTAACATTTTAACGTTTTCGATTATAAGTTGGCTAAACACCGTGGATCACGTAAGCACTGCTTACAGTTTCCTCCACCAACCATGTCCATACACAGGGAAAAAAAGAGAAATAAGATCAGACAGAAACTTTCACTGTGAAAAGAGTTCACCGTATGATTAAGCTGAATTCTCGGCTTTCTTCTTCGCATGATGAAAATGAAATCATATCCTATCCTGAATGTCATGAACAATTCAACCTCAATTTTCTACGTTCTATGGCCAATTTCATCAATAATTTTAAATGAAATGCTTAGTTTGAAGTGAGAGCAGTAAAGAAGACTTAAATTCAATCAACTTACTTTAGGAACAGGGCAACATCCGTATTGACCAGATTGTAATCGACAACATGTACTTCCACTTGGACACTGTGACTGACCATCAGGACAAATAACACTATCAACTTCTGAAAAAAGAAAATCTGAATAAACAGTTTCTAGCTGTACTAGACATAGGTAGTAAAACATATTTTGTTAAAGCATGTTAGACTGGAAAATTAGTTCATATATCTTCATGATGCATGAAAAATATATTGTTTTGTTATACATCAATTGTACGAACTTCTACGTATGGTTCCTACCCAGCAAGCAAAAAGCATAAAAGCCAGCAATCCTAATTTTTCAAGTTTAGGAATTTAAAACTTTTTCAATCATTCGGTAGGAAATGACATCAAAAATACTTCTGACAAAATCTAAGAGATGACAAAACAATACATACTAAATTCTTGCAACTAACTTTCAAAAAAATTCGAAACCAACTTTGCACAATTTGTATAAAAATATTCCAAATGACATTGTAATTCATTGAAAATTTTACCAATTGCATTAATTTTCTTCAACATTTTAATTGTTTCAGTTCCTTTCATACATGTTCCTGCTGATACATCACAAGTATAACCTTCTGGACAACAATGTAATCCATCACTACAACAAACAGCCTGAAAGAATAAAGGGAAATGGGAACAATGAATGGTGTGCGTAATGACTTAAGATTGAAAAAAAAAATCCATCTTAATCAATCTGTAAACTAAATAGACTCCACCTATTCTAGGGAGAACTTACCCAAAATGTAATATTTTAATGATTTCGATTATAAAGTTGGCTAAATACGGTGGATCACGTAAGCACTGCTTACGGCTTCCTCCACAAACCATGTACATGAAAAAATGGAGAAATAAGATGAGACAAAAACCTTCATCCCAATTGGGAACTGGTATCGGCAGGAAAGGTCGTAGTTCGCCGCAAGATTAAGCTGTATTCTCGGCTTTCCTTTTCCTCAGAAAAAAATGAAGTCCTGTTCTATCCTAAATGACAAGGACAATTCAACCTCATTTTCTTATGTTCTATGACCAATTTTATCACTGATTTTATATGAAATGCTTAGTTTGAAAAAAAAGACTCAAATTTAATCAACTTACTTTAGGAATAGGGCAACATCCATATTGACCAGATTGTAATCGACAACATGTACTTCCACTTGGACATTGTGACTGACCATCAGGACAGATAACACTTCCATCTACAAAATGAGAAAAATAAAGATTGAAAATAGAATACATTTGACATTTTGCGAGTCTGTTAATTGTGCGAGAAAGATTTGAATATCAAATATCCTGGTAAGGAAATAAGTTTTTAACACTTCATTCGAGGTTTTGTCCACTCGCCAGGTTTTTCTTTAGGGAACTCCAGAATGTAAATATGATTTTTAAATTTGGTTAACACAGCAAGAATATCAAAATATATTTATATAATAAACAAGTTACCATTTGATAGTAAACAACTGGGTGGTACATGAAACGGAGCAGTAAAAAGAGGTATTCACTTAATGGATTTAGCAGAATTATCATCAGAAATTAACATAATCCGAAAACCGAAGCAAAAGCAAGATAATTGGGTTAAAATTTGTATTTTGTATTGTGTAACAAGATTATCTGTCTGTATATAATAGAAAAATACCACGAAATCAACAGGTAGTCGCTGATGTTGATTTTAACAAGCATCAGACATTGATAAGTCATGCTGCTACATTGTAGTCAACCACCGGAAAAGTGATTGGAATGATTTTTATTGTATTCCACATTAGGGAAATGGGAATTTTTTAATTTTTTTTTTCTCTTGTCAATCAGCTTGTGTATTCCCAGCAATAGTCATTTATAAGTAAATATCATAATTTCGAAAAAAAAAAACATTTTGCAGGTATTTCCAGCTACCTTTAAAACAACCCTAGGCCTGCCAAGAAATGTTTTTAGCAAAACAGAAACTTTTTATTATTTTTGCTGCTGCTGTTAATCTGTTTATTTTTTCAGTAATATAATTTGTTAACTTTACCAATTGCATTAATTTTCTGCAACATTTCAATTGTTTCAGTTCCTTTCATACATGTTCCTGCTGATACATCACAGGTATAACCTTCTGGACAACAATGTAATCCATCACTACAACAAACAGCCTGAAAGAATGAAGAGATAAAGGAACAATAAATGTCTTTCACAATATACCTTAGTATAGTGTGCGTAATGACTTAAGATTGAAAAAAAAAATCCATCTTAATCAATCTGTAAACTAAATAGACTTTACCTATTCTAGGGAGAACTTACCCAAATTGTAATATTTTAACGATTTCGATTATCAAGTTGGCTAAATACGGTGGATCACGTAAGCACTGCTTACGGCTTCCTCCACAAACCATGTACATGAAAAAATGGAGAAATAAGATGAGACAAAAACCTACATCCCAATTGGGAACTGGTATCGGCAGGAGAGGTCGTAGTTCGCCGCAAGATTAAGCTGTATTCTCGGCTTTCCTTTTCCTCACAAAAAAATGAAGTCCTGTTCTATCCTCGATGACAAGGACAATTCATCCTCATTTTCTTATGTTCTATGACCAATTTTATCACTGATTTTATATGAAATGCTTAGTTTGAAAAGAAAAGACTCAAATTTAATCAACTTACTCTAGGAATAGGGCAACATCCATATTGACCAGATTGTAATCGACAACATGTACTTCCACTTGGACATTGTGACTGACCATCAGGACAGATAACACTTCCATCTACAAAATGAAGAAAATAAAGATTGAAAATGGAATACATTTGACATTTTGCGAGTCTGTTAATTGTGCGAGAAAGATTTGAATATCAAATATCCTGTTAAGGAGATAAGTTTTTAACACTTCATTCGAGGTTTTGTCCACTCGCCAGGTTTTTCTTTAGTGAACTTCAGAATGTAAATATGACTTTTAAAATTGGTTAACACAGAAAGAATATCAAAATATATTTATATAATAAACAAGTTACCATTGGTTGGTAAACAACTGGGTGGTACATGAAACAAAGCGGTAAAAAGAGGTATTCACCTAATGGATTTAGCAGTATTATCATCAGAAATTTCCATGATCCGAAAACAGAGGCAAAAGCAAGATAATTGGGTTAAAATTTGTATTTTGTATTGTGTAACAAGAATATCTGTCTGTACATAATAGAAAAATACCACGAAATCAACAGGTAGTCGCTGATGTTGATTTTAACAAGCATCAGAAATTGATAAGTCATGCTGCTACATTGAAGTCAAACTGTTACCACTGCAAAGTGATTGGAATGATTTTTATTGTATTCCACATTAGGAAAATGGGAAATTTTTAATTTTTTTTTCTCTTGTCAATCAGCTTGTGTATTCCTAGCAATAGTCATTTATAAGTAAATAGCATTAATTTCGAATAAAAAAAACATTTTTGGAGGTATTTTCAGCTACCTCCATTAAAAAAACCTGGGCATTTCAAGAAATGTTTTTAGCAAAACAGAAACTTTTTATTATTTTTGCTGCTGTTGTTAATCTGTTTATTTTTTCAGTAATATAATTTGTTTAAACTTTACCAATTGCATTAATTTTCTTCAACATTTCTATTGTTTCAGATCCTTTCATACATGTTCCTGCTGATACATCACAAGTATAACCTTCTGGACAACAATGCACTCCATCACTACAACAAACAGCCTGAAAGAATAAATAGATAAAGGAAAAATGAATGTCTTTCACAATATACCTTAGTATAGTGTGCGTAATGACTTGAACTAAAAAAAAACAAAAAAATCAATCTTAATCAATCTGTGAACTAAATTGGCTGTACCTATTCTAAGAACTTACCCAGATTGTAACATTTTAACGTTTTCGATTATAAGTTGGCTAAACACCGTGGATCATGTAAGCACTGCTTACAGTTTCCTTCACCAACCATGTCCATACACAGGGAAAAAAAGAGAAATAAGATCAGACAGAAATTTTCACTGTGAAAAAGTCCACAGTATGCTTAAGCTGAATTCTCGGCTTTCTTCTTCGCATGATGAAAATGAAATCATATCATATCCTGAATGTCGTGAACAATTCAACCTCAATTTTCTACTTTCTATGGCCAATTTCATCACTGATTTAAAATGAAATGATTAGTTTGAAGTGAGAGCAGTAAAGAAGACTTAAATTCAATCAACTTACTTTAGGAACAGGGCAACATCCGTATTGACCAGATTGTAATCGACAACATGTACTTCCACTTGGACACTGTGACTGACCATCAGGACAAATAACACTATCAACTTCTGAAAAATGAAAATCTGAATAAAGAGTTTCTAGCTGTACTAGGCATAGGTAGTTAAAATATATTTTGTTAAAGCATGTTAGACTGGAAAATTAGTTCATATTTTTCCATGATGCATGAAAAATATATTGTTTTGTTATACATAAATTGCACGAACTTCTACGTATGGTTCCTACCCAACAAGCAAAAAGCATAAAAGCCAGCAATCCTAATTTTTCAAGTTTAGGAATTTAAAACTTTTTCAATCATTCGGTAGGAAATGACATCAAAAATACTTCTGACGAAACCTAAGAGAAGACAAAACAATACATACTAAATTCTTGCAACTAACTTTCAAAACCAATTTTGCACAATTTGTATAAAAATATTCCGAATGACATTGTAATTCATTGAAAATTTTACCAATTGCATTAATTTTCTTCAACATTTTAATTGTTTCAGTTCCTTTCATACATGTTCCTGCTGATACATCACAAGTATAACCTTCTGGACAACAATGTAATCCATCACTACAACAAACAGCCTGAAAGAATGAAGAGATAAAGGAACAATAAATGTCTTTCACAATATACCTTAGTATAGTGTGCGTAATGACTTAAGATTGAAAAAAAAATTCACTTAATCAATCTGTAAACTAAATAGACTTCACCTATTCTGGGGAGAACTTACCCAAATAGTAACATTTTAACAATTTCGATTATCAAGTTGGCTAAATACGGTGGATCACGTAAGCACTGCTTGCGGCTTCCTCCACCAACCATGTACATGAAAAAATGGAGAAATAAGATCAGACAAAAACCTTCATCCCAATTGGGAACTGGTATCGGCAGGAGAAGTCGTAGTTCGCCGCAAGATTAAGCTGTATTCTCAGCTTTCCTTTTCCTCAAAAAAAATGAAGTCCTGTTCTATTCTAAATGACACGGACAAATCAACCTCATTTTCTTATGTTCTATGGCCAATTTCATCAGTGATTTTATATGAAATGCTTAGTTTGAAAAGAAAAGACTCAAATTTAATCAACTTACTTTAGGAATAGGGCAACATCCGTATTGACCAGATTGTAATCGACAACATGTACTTCCACTTGGGCATTGTGACTGACCATCAGGACAGATAACACTTCCACCTACAAAATGAGAAAAATAAAGATTAAAAATGGAATACATTTGACATTTTATGAGTCTGTTAATTGTGCGAGAAAGATTTGAATATCAAATATCCTGGTAAGGAGATAAGTTTTTAACACTTCATTCGAGGTTTTGTCCACTCGCCAGGTTTTTCTTTAGTGAACTCCAGAATGTAAATATGACTTTTAAAATTTGGTTAACACAGCAAGAATATCAAAATATATTTATATAATAAACAAGTTACCATTTGATAGTAAACAACTGGGTTGTACATGGAACGGAGCGGTAAAGAGAGATATTCACTTAATGGATTTAGCAGTATTATCATCGGAAATTACCATGATCCGACAACCGAGGCAAAAGCAAGATAATTGGGTTAAAATATGTATTTTGTATTGTGTAACAATATTATCTGTCTGTATATAATAGAAAAATACCACAAAATCAACAGGTAGTCGCTGATGTTGATTTTAACAAGCATCAGACATTGCTAAGTCATGCTGTTACCACTGCAAAATGATTTTTAATGTATTCCACATTAGGGAAATGGGAAATTTTTAATTTTTTTTCTCTTGTCAATGAGCTTGTGTATTCCCAGCAATAGTCATTTATAAGTATATAGTATTAATTTCGAATAAAAAAAACATTTTTGCAGGTATTTCCAGCTACCTTTAAAACAACCCTAGGCATGCCAAGAAATGTTTTTAGCAAAACAGAAACTTTTTATTATTTTTGCTGCTGTTGTTAATCTGTTTATTTTTTCAGTAATATAATTTGTTTAAACTTTACCAATTGCATTAATTTTCTTCAACATTTTAATTGTTTCAGTTCCTTTCATACATGTTCCTGCTGATACATCGCAAGTATAACCTTCTGGACAACAATGCACTCCATCACTACAACAAACAGCCTGAAAGAATAAAGAGATAAAGGAAAAATGAATGTCTTTCACAATATACCTTAATATAGTGTGCGTAATGACCTGAATTAAAAACAAAAAAAATCAATCTTAATCAATCTGTGAACTAAATTGGCTGTACCTATTCTAAGAACTTACCCAAATTGTAACATTTTAACGATTTCGATTATCAAGTTGGCTAAATACGGTGGATTACGTAAGCACTGCTTACGACTTCCTCCAACCATGTCCATGTACATGAAAAAATGGAGAAATAAGATGAGACAAAAACCTTCATCCCAATTGGGAACTGGTATCGGCACGGAGGATCGTGATTCATCGTATGATAAAGCTGTATTCTGGGCTTTCCTCGTCCGCAGAATAAAAATCTTATCCTACCTAATGAAATGGAAAAGTTAGCATCCTTTTCTTATGTACCATGGCTAATTTCATAACTGATCTAATATGAAATGCTTAGTTTTGAGAAATAAAACCAGACAAAAACCTCCACCCCAATTTTGAACTGGTATCTGCACTAGAGGTCGTGGTTCGTCGTATGATTAGGCTGCTTTCCAGGCTTTCCTCATCCGCAGGATAAAAATGAAGTCGTATCCTATCCTAAATGATATGGACAATTTAACCTCATTTTCTTATGTTCTGTGGCCAATTTCATCACTGATTTAAAATGAAATGCTTAGTTTAAAGTGAGAGCAGCAAAGAAGACTTAAATACAACGAACTTACTTTAGGAACAGGGCAACATCCGTATTGACCAGATTGTAATCGACAACACGTACTTCCACTTGGACATTGCGACTGACCATCAGGACAAACAACACTACTGACTTCTGAAAATGGAAGTAAACAGCTTCTAGTAAAGTTAACTATTAGACCTTGTAGTTGAGTGATAAATTAATTTCAAATATTTCCATGATCCATGGAAAATATATTGTTTTGTTATATATAAAATAAAAGACACATCTACGTACGGTTACATCCATCCAACAAGAAAAAGATATGAAAATCAACATTCCTTTTCTTTGAAAGTTTAGGCAATTGGTAGACAATGACATAAAAAATACTTACATGCAAAAAGTTCTAAATTCAAAACCAAATGTAACCAATTCCGACAATAGTATTTTTGATAAAATTTTAATTTATCAAAAAAAAAATTTACCAATTGCATTGATTTTCTGCAACATTTTTATTGTTTCAGTTCTTTTCATACATGTTACTGCTGATACATCACAAGTATAACCTTCTGGACAACAATGCACTCCATCACTACAACAAACAGCCTGAAAGAATAAAGAGATAAAGGAAAAATGAATGTCTTTCACAATATACCTTAATATAGTGTGCGTAATGACCTGAATTAAAAACAAAAAAAATCAATCTTAATCAATCTGTGAACTAAATTGGCTGTACCTATTCTAAGAACTTACCCAAATTGTAACATTTTAACGATTTCGATTATCAAGTTGGCTGAATACGGTAGATCACGTAAGCACTGCTTACCGCTTCCCCACCAACCAAGTCCATGCACAGGAAAAAATGAGAAACAAGATGAGACAAAAACCTTCACCCCGATTGGGAACAGGTATCGGCATGGGGGGGGGGTCGTGGTTCATCGTATGATAAAGCTGTATTTTGGGCTTTCATCGACCGCAGAATAAAAATCTTATCCTACTTAATGAAATGGAAAAGTTAGCATCCTTTTCTTATGTACCATGGCTAATTTCATAAATGATCTAATATGAAATGCTTAGTTTTGAAGTGAGAGCAGCAAAGAAGGCTTAAATACAATCAACTTACTTTAGGAACAGGGCAACATCCGTATTGACCAGATTGTAATCGACAACATGTACTTCCACTTGGACATTGTGACTGACCATCAGGACAAACAACACTACTGAATTCTGAAAATGAAAGTGGGAGTAAACAGCTTCTAGTTAACTACTAGACCTTGTAGTTGAGTAATAAATTAATTTCAAATATTTCCATGATCCATCAAAAATATATTGTTTTGTTATATATAAAATAAATTTATGTATGGTTATATCCATCCAACGAGCAAAAGCTATGAAAATCAACATTCCTCCCCTTTGAAAGTTTAGGCAATTGGTAGACAATGACATAAAAAATACTTACATGCGAAAAATTCTAAATTCAAAACAAAATGTAACCAATTGCGACAATAGCATTTTAGATGAAGTTGTAATTTACTAAAAAAATTTACCAACTGCATTGATTTTCTGCAACATTTCAATTGTTTCAGTTCCTTTCATACATGTTCCTGCTGATACATCACAAGTATAACCTTCTGGACAACAATGCACTCCGTCACTACAACAAACTGCCTGAAAGAATAAAGGGATATGGGAACAGTGAATGTCTTTCACAATATAACTCAGTGTAGTGTGCGTAATGATTTGAATTAAGAACAAAAAGAAAATCAGTCTTAATCAATCTGTGAACGAAATTGGCTGTACCTATTTTAAGGAGAACTTACTCATATTGTAACATTTTAAAGGTTTTGATTATAAGTTGACTAAATACGGTAGATCACGTAAGCACTGCTTACCACTTCTTCCGCCAACCATGTCCATGCACATTAAAAATGAGAAATAAAACCAGACAAAAACCTCCACCCCAATTGTGAACTGGTATCTGCCCTAGAGGTCGTGGTTCGTCGTATGATTAGGCTGCATTCCAGGCTTTCCTCAACCGCAGGATAAAAATGAAGTCGTATCCTATCCTAAATGATATGGACAATTTAACCTCATTTTCTTATGTTCTGTGGCCAATTTCATCACTGATTTAAAATGAAATGATTAGTTTAAAGTGAGAGCAGCAAAGAAGACTTAAATACAACGAACTTACTTTAGGAACAGGGCAACATCCGTATTGACCAGATTGTAATCGACAACACGTACTTCCACTTGGACATTGCGACTGACCATCAGGACAAACAACACTACTGACTTCTGAAAATGAGAGAAAACGGCTTCTAGTTAACTACTAGACCTTGTAGTTGAGTGATAAATTAGTTTCAAATATTTGCATCATTCATGAAAAATATATTGTTTTGTTATATGTAAAGTAAAATATCCATCCAACGAGCAAAAGCTATGACAATCAACATTCCTCATCTTTGAAAGTTTAGGCAAATGGTAGACAATGGCATAAAAAATACTTATATGTGAAAAATTCTAAATTCGAAACAAAATTTAACCAATTCCGACAATAGCATTTTAAAGTTGTAATTTACTAAAAAATTTTACCAACTGCATTGATTTTCTGCAACATTTTAGTTGTTTCACTTCCTTTCATACATGTTCCTGCTGATACATCACAAGTATAACCTTCTGGACAACAATGCACTCCGTCACTACAACAAACTGCCTGAAAGAATAAAGGGATAAAGGAACAATGAATGTCTTTCACAATATAACTCAGTGTAGTGTGCGTAATGATTTGAATTAAGAACAAAAAAAAATCAGTCTTAATCAATCTGTGAACTAAATGGGCTGTACCTATTTTAAGGAGAACTTACTCAGATTGTAACCTTTTAAAGGTTTTGATTATAAGTTGACTAAATACGGTGGATCACGTAAGCACTGCTTACCGCTTCTTCCACCAACCATGTCCATGCACATTAAAAATGAGAAATAAAACCAGACAAAAACCTCCACCCCAATTGTGAACTGGTATCTGCACTAGAGGTCGTGGTTCGTCGTATGATTAGGCTGCATTCCAGGCTTTCCTCTTCCGCAGGATAAAAATGAAGTCGTATCTTATCCTAAATGATATGGACAATTTAACCTCATTTTCTTATGTTCTGTGGCCAATTTCATCACTGATTTAAAATGAAATGCTTAGTTTAAAGTGAGAGCAGCAAATAAGACTTAAATACAACAAACTTACTCTAGGAACAGGGCAACATCCGTATTGACCAGATTGTAATCGACAACACGTACTTCCACTTGGACATTGCGACTGACCATCAGGACAAACAACACTACTGACTTCTGAAAATGAAAATGGGAGTAAACAGCTTCTAGTTAACTACTAGACCTTGTAGTTGAGTCATAAATTAATTTCAAATATTTCCATGATCCATGAAAAATATATTGTTTTGTTATATATAAAATAAAATTTATGTATGGTTATATCCATCCAACTAGCAAAAGCTACGAAAATCAACATTCCTTTTCTTTGAAAGTATAGGCAAATGGTAGACAATGACATAAAAAATTACTACATGCAAAAAATTCTAAATCATATGTAGTCGATTCCCACAATAGTATTTTTGATAAAATTGTAATTTATTAAAAAAATTTTACCTATTGCATTGATTTTCTGCAACATTTTAATTGTTTCAGTTCTTTTCATACATGTTCCTGCTGATACATCACAAGTATAACCTTCTGGACAACAATGCACTCCATCACTACAACAAACAGCCTGAAAGAATAAATAGATAAAGGAAAAATGAATGTCTTTCACAATATAACTTAGTATAGTGTGCGTAATGACTTGAATTAAGAATGCAAAACAAAAACAATTCTAAAGAATCTAAGAACTAAATTGGCTGTACCTATTCTAAGAACTTACCCAGATTGAAACATTTTGAAGATTTGAATATAAGTTGGCTAAATACCTTGGATCACGTAAGCACTGTTTACAGTTTCCTCCACCAACCATGTCCATACACAGGAAAAAAAGAGAAATAAGATCAGACAGAAACTTTCACTTTGAAAAAGTTCACCGTATAATTAAGCTGAATTCTCAGCTTTCTTCTTAGCATGATAAAATGAAATCATATCGTATCCTGAATGTCATGAACAATTCAACCTCAATTTATTATGTTTTATGGCCAAGTTCATCACTGATTTAAAATGAAATGCTTAGTTTGAAGTGAGAGCAGTAAAGAAGAAGTAAATACAATCAACTTACTTTAGGAACAGGGCAACATCCGTATTGACCAGATTGTAATCGACAACATGTACTTCCACTTGGACATTGTGACTGACCATCAGGACAAACAACACTACTGACTTCTGAAAATGAAAGTGGGAGTAAACAGCTTCTAGTGAACTACTAGACCTTGTAGTTGAGTAATAAATTAATTTCAAATATTTCCATGATCCATGGGAAATATATTGTTTTGTTATATATAAAATAAAAGACACATCTATGTACGGACGGTTATATCCATCCAACAAGCAAAAGCTATGAAAATCAACATTCCTTCCCTTTGAAAGTCTAGGCAATTGGTAGACAATGACATAAAAAATACTTATATGCGAAAAATTCTAAATTCAAAACAAAATGTAACCAATTCCGACAATAGCATTTTAGATAAAGTTGTAATTTACTAAAAAAATTTACCAACTGCATTGATTTTCTGCAACATTTCAATTGTTTCAGTTCCTTTCATACATGTTCCTGCTGATACATCACAAGTATAACCTTCTGGACAACAATGCACTCCGTCACTACAACAAACTGCCTGAAAGAATAAAGGGATATGGGAACAATGAATGTCTTTCACAATATAACTCAGTGTAGTGTGCGTAATGATTTGAATTAAGAACAAAAAAAAAAATCAGTCTTAATCAATCTGTGAACGAAATTGGCTGTACCAATTTTAAGGAGAACTTACTCAGATTGTAACATTTTAAAGGTTTTGATTATAAGTTGACTAAATACGGTGGATCACGTAAGCACTGCTTACCACTTCTTCCGCCAACCATGTCCATGCACATTAAAAATGAGAAATAAAACCAGACAAAAACCTCCACCCCAATTGTGAACTGGTATCTGCCCTAGAGGTCGTGGTTCGTCGTATGATTAGGCTGCATTCCAGGCTTTCCTCATCCGCAGAATAAAAATGAAGTCGTATCCTATCCTAAATGATATGGACAATTCAACCTCATTTTCTTATGTTCTATGGCCAATTTCAACACTGATTTAAAATGAAATGCTTAGTTTAAAGTGAGAGCAGCAAAGAAGACTTAAATACAACGAACTTACTTTAGGAACAGGGCAACATCCGTATTGACCAGATTGTAATCGACAACACGTACTTCCACTTGGACATTGCGACTGACCATCAGGACAAACAACACTACTGACTTCTGAAAATGAGAGAAAACGGCTTCTAGTTAACTACTAGACCTTGTAGTTGAGTGATAAATTAGTTTCAAATATTTGCATGATTCATGAAAAATATATTGTTTTGTTATATATAAAATAAATTTATGTATGGTTATATCCATCCAACGAGCAAAAGCTATGAAAATCAACATTCCTCCCCTTTGAAAGTTTAGGCAATTGGTAGACAATGACATAAAAAATACTTATATGCGAAAAATTCTAAATTCAAAACAAAATGTAACCAATTCCGACAATAGCATTTTAGATAAAGTTGTAATTTACTAAAAAAATTTACCAACTGCATTGATTTTCTTCAACATTTCAATTGTTTCAGTTCCTTTCATACATGTTCCTGCTGATACATCACAAGTATAACCTTCTGGACAACAATGCACTCCATCACTACAACAAACAGCCTGAAACAATAAAGAAATAAAGGAAAAATGCATGTCTTTGATAATATAACTTAGTATAGTGTGCGTAATGACTTGAATTAAGAATGCAAAACAAAAACAATTCTAAAGAATCTAAGAACTAAATTGGCTGTACCTATTCTAAGAACTTACCCAGATTGAAACATTTTGAAGATTTGATTATAAGTTGGCTAAATACGATGTCAGTAAGCATTGCTTACCACTTCCCCACCAACCATGTCCATGCACAGGAAAAAATGAGAAATAAGATGTGACAAAAACCTTCACCCTGATTGGGAACAGGTATCGGCACGGGGGGTCGTGATTCATCGTATGATAAAGCTGTATTCTGGGCTTTCCTCGTCCGCAGAATAAAAATCTTATCTTACTTAATGAAATGGAAAATTTAACATCCTTTTCTTATGTACCATGGCTAGTTTCATCACTGATTTAAAATGAAATGCTTAGTTTTGAAGTGAGAGCAGTAAAGAAGAATTAAATTCAATCAACTTACTTTAGGAACAGGGCAACATCCGTATTGACCAGATTGTAATCGACAACATGTACTTCCACTTGGACATTGTGACTGACCATCAGGACAAACAACACTACTGACTTCTGAAAATGAAAGTAAACAGCTTCTAGTCAACTACTAGACCTTGTAGTTGAGTGATAAATTAGTTTCAAATATTTCCATGATCCATGAAAAATATATTGTTTTGTTATATATAAAATAAAATCTATGTATGGTTGGTTATATCCATCCAACGAGCAAAAGCTATGAAAATCAACATTCCTCCTCGTTGAAGGTTTAGGCAAATGGTAGACAATGACATAAAAAATACTTATATGCAAAAAATTCTAAATTCGAAATCAAATGTAACAATTCCGACAATAGTATTTTTGATAAAATTGTAATTTAGTAACAAAAATTTACCAATTGCATTGATTTTCTGCAACATTTTAATTGTTTCAGTTCCTTTCATACATGTTCCTGCTGATACATCACAAGTATAACCTTCTGGACAACAATGCACTCCATCACTACAACAAACTGCCTGAAAGAATAAAGAGATAAAGGAAAAATGAATGTCTTTCACAATATATCTTAGTATAGTGTGCGTAATGACCTGAATTAAAAACAAAAAAAATCAATCTTAATCAATCTGTGAACTAAATTGGCTGTACCTATTCTAAGAACTTACCCAAATTGTAACATTTTAACGATTTCGATTATCAAGTTGGCTAAATACGGTGGATTACGTAAGCACTGCTTACGACTTCCTCCAACCATGTCCATGTACATGAAAAAATGGAGAAATAAGATGAGACAAAAACCTTCATCCCAATTGGGAACTGGTATCGGCACGGAGGGTCGTGATTCATCGTATGATAAAGCTGTATTCTGGGCTTTCCTCGTCCGCAGAATAAAAATCTTATCCTACCTAATGAAATGGAAAAGTTAGCATCCTTTTCTTATGTACCATGGCTAATTTCATAACTGATCTAATATGAAATGCTTAGTTTTGAGAAATAAAACCAGACAAAAACCTCCACCCCAATTTTGAACTGGTATCTGCACTAGAGGTCGTGGTTCGTCGTATGATTAGGCTGCTTTCCAGGCTTTCCTCATCCGCAGGATAAAAATGAAGTCGTATCCTATCCTAAATGATATGGACAATTTAACCTCATTTTCTTATGTTCTGTGGCCAATTTCATCACTGATTTAAAATGAAATGCTTAGTTTAAAGTAAGAGCAGCAAAGAAGACTTAAATACAACGAACTTACTTTAGGAACAGGGCAACATCCGTATTGACCAGATTGTAATCGACAACACGTACTTCCACTTGGACATTGCGACTGACCATCAGGACAAACAACACTACTGACTTCTGAAAATGGAAGTAAACAGCTTCTAGTAAAGTTAACTATTAGACCTTGTAGTTGAGTGATAAATTAATTTCAAATATTTCCATGATCCATGGAAAATATATTGTTTTGTTATATATAAAATAAAAGACACATCTACGTACGGTTACATCCATCCAACAAGAAAAAGATATGAAAATCAACATTCCTTTTCTTTGAAAGTTTAGGCAATTGGTAGACAATGACATAAAAAATACTTACATGCAAAAAGTTCTAAATTCAAAACCAAATGTAACCAATTCCGACAATAGTATTTTTGATAAAATTTTAATTTATCAAAAAAAAAATTTACCAATTGCATTGATTTTCTGCAACATTTTTATTGTTTCAGTTCTTTTCATACATGTTACTGCTGATACATCACAAGTATAACCTTCTGGACAACAATGCACTCCATCACTACAACAAACAGCCTGAAAGAATAAAGAGATAAAGGAAAAATGAATGTCTTTGACAATAAACCTTAGTATAGTGTGCGTAATGACTTGAACTAAGAATAAAAAAAAATCAATCTTAATCAATCTGTGAACTAAATTGGCTGTACCTATTCTAAGAACTTACCCAAATTGTAACATTTTAACGATTTCGATTATCAAGTTGGCTGAATACGGTGGATCACGTAAGCACTGCTTACCGCTTCCCCACCAACCAAGTCCATGCACAGGAAAAAATGAGAAACAAGATGAGACAAAAACCTTCACCCCGATTGGGAACAGGTATCGGCATGGGGGGGTCGTGGTTCATCGCATGATAAAGCTGTATTTTGGGCTTTCATCGTCCGCAGAATAAAAATCTTATCTTACTTAATGAAATGGAAAATTTAACATCCTTTTCTTATGTACCATGGCTAGTTTCATCACTGATTTAAAATGAAATGCTTAGTTTAAAGTGAGAGCAGCAAAGAAGAAGTAAATACAATCAACTTACTTTAGGAACAGGGCAACATCCGTATTGACCAGATTGTAATCGACAACATGTACTTCCACTTGGACATTGTGACTGACCATCAGGACAAACAACACTACTGACTTCTGAAAATGAAAGTGGGAGTAAACAGCTTCTAGTTAACTACTAGACCTTGTAGTTGAGTAATAAATTAATTTCAAATATTTCCATGATCCATGGGAAATATATTGTTTTGTTATATATAAAATGAAAGACACATCTATGTACGGACGGTTATATCCATCCAACAAGCAAAAGCTATGAAAATCAACATTCCTTCCCTTTGAAAGTCTAGGCAAATGGTAGACAATGACATAAAAAATACTTATATGCGAAAAAATTCTAAATTCAAAACAAAATGTAACCAATTCCGACAATAGCATTTTAGATAAAGTTGTAATTTACTAAAAAAGTTTACCAACTGCATTGATTTTCTGCAACATTTTCGTTGTTTCACTTCCTTTCATACATGTTCCTGCTGATACATCACAAGTATAACCTTCTGGACAACAATGCACTCCATCACTACAACAAACAGCCTGAAAGAATAAATAGATAAAGGAACAATGAATGTCTTTCAAAATATAACTCAGTGTAGTGTGCGTAATGATTTGAATTAAGAACAAAAAAAAAATCAGTCTTAATCAATCTGTGAACGAAATTGGCTGTACCTATTTTAAGGAGAACTTACTCAGATTGTAACATTTTAAAGGTTTTGATTATAAGTTGACTAAATATGGTAGATCACGTAAGCACTGCTTACCACTTCTTCCGCCAACCATGTCCATGCACATTAAAAATGAGAAATAAAACCAGACAAAAACCTCCACCCCAATTGTGAACTGGTATCTGCCCTAGAGGTCGTGGTTCGTCGTATGATTAGGCTGCATTCCAGGCTTTCCTCTTCCGCAGGATAAAAATGAAGTCGTATCCTATCCTAAATGATATGGACAATTTAACCTCATTTTCTTATTTTCTATGGCCAATTTCATCACTGATTTAAAATGAAATGCTTAGTTTAAAGCGAGAGCAGCAAAGAAGACTTAAATACAATCAACTTACTTTAGGAACAGGGCAACATCCGTATTGACCAGATTGTAATCGACAACATGTACTTCCACTTGGACATTGTGACTGACCATCAGGACAAACAACACTACTGACTTCTGAAAATGGGAGTAAACAGGTTCTAGTTATGTTAACTACTAGACTTTGTAGCTGAGTGATAAATTAGTTTCAAATATTTGCATGATTCATGAAAAATATATTGTTTTGTTATATGTAAAGTAAAAGACACATCTATGTACGGACGGTTATATCCATCCAACAAGCAAAAGCTATGAAAATCAACATTCCTCCCCTTTGAAAGTTTAGGCAATTGGTAGACAATGACATAAAAAATACTTATAGGCGAAAAATTCTAAATTCAAAACAAAATGTAACCAATTCCGACAATAGCATTTTAGATAAAGTTGTAATTTACTAAAAAAATTTACCAACTGCATTGATTTTCTTCAACATTTCAATTGTTTCAGTTCCTTTCATACATGTTCCTGCTGATACATCACAAGTATAACCTTCTGGACAACAATGCACTCCATCACTACAACAAACAGCCTGAAACAATAAAGAAATAAAGGAAAAATGCATGTCTTTGATAATATAACTTAGTATAGTGTGCGTAATGACTTGAATTAAGAATGCAAAACAAAAACAATTCTAAAGAATCTAAGAACTAAATTAGCTGTACCTATTCTAAGAACTTACCCAGATTGAAACATTTTGAAGATTTGATTATAAGTTGGCTAAATACGATGTCAGTAAGCATTGCTTACCACTTCCCCACCAACCATGTCCATGCACAGGAAAAAATGAGAAATAAGATGTGACAAAAACCTTCACCCTGATTGGGAACGGGTATCGGCACGGGGGGTCGTGATTCATCGTATGATAAAGCTGTATTCTGGGCTTTCCTCGTCCGCAGAATAAAAATCTTATCTTACTTAATGAAATGGAAAATTTAACATCCTTTTCTTATGTACCATGGCTAGTTTCATCACTGATTTAAAATGAAATGCTTAGTTTTGAAGTGAGAGCAGCAAAGAAGAAGTAAATACAATCAACTTACTTTAGGAACAGGGCAACATCCGTATTGACCAGATTGTAATCGACAACATGTACTTCCACTTGGACATTGTGACTGACCATCAGGACAAACAATACTACTGACTTCTGAAAATGAAAGTAAACAGCTTCTAGTCAACTGCTAGACCTTGTAGTTGAGTAATAAATTAGTTTCAAATATTTCCATGATCCATGAAAAATATATTGTTTTGTTATATATAAAATAAAATCTATGTATGGTTGGTTATATCCATCCAACGAGCAAAAGCTATGAAAATCAACATTCCTCCTCGTTGAAGGTTTAGGCAAATGGTAGACAATGACATAAAAAATACTTATATGCAAAAAATTCTAAATTCGAAATCAAATGTAACAATTCCGACAATAGTATTTTTGATAAAATTGTAATTTAGTAACAAAAATTTACCAATTGCATTGATTTTCTGCAACATTTTAATTGTTTCAGTTCCTTTCATACATGTTCCTGCTGATACATCACAAGTATAACCTTCTGGACAACAATGCACTCCATCACTACAACAAACTGCCTGAAAGAATAAAGAGATAAAGGAAAAATGAATGTCTTCCACAATATATCTTAGTATAGTGTGCGTAATGACCTGAATTAAAAACGAAAAAAAAAACAATCTTAATCAATCTGTGAACTAAATAGGCTGTACCTATTTTAAGGAGAACTTACTCAGATTGTAACATTTTAGTGGTTTGATTATACGTTGACTAAATACGGTGGATTACGTAAGCACTGCTTACCGCTTCCGCCACCAACCATGTTCATGCACAGGAAAAAATGAGAAATAAGACGAGACAAAAACCTTCACCCCGATTGGGAACAGGTATCGGCACAGAGGGTCGTGATTCATCATACCATAAAGCTGTATTCTGGGCTTTCCTCGTCCGCAAAATAAAAATCTTATCCTACTTAATGAAATGGAAAAGTTAGCATCCTTTTCTTATGTTTTATGGCCAATTTCATCACTGATTTAAAATGAAATGCTTAGTTTTGAAGTGAGAGCAGCAAAGAAGACTTAAATTCAATCAACTTACTTTAGGAATAGGGCAACATCCGTATTGACCAGATTGCAATCGACAACATGTACTTCCACTTGGACATTGTGACTGACCATCAGGACAAACAACACTACTGACTTCTGAAAATGAAAGTGGGAGTAAACAGCTTCTAGTTAACTACTAGACCTTGTAGTTGAGTAATAAATTAATTTCAAATATTTCCATGATCCATGGGAAATATATTGTTTTGTTATATATAAAATAAAAGACACATCTATGTACGGACGGTTATATCCATCCAACAAGCAAAAGCTATGAAAATCAACATTCCTTCCCTTTGAAAGTCTAGGCAAATGGTAGACAATGACATAAAAAATACTTATATGCGAAAAATTCTAAATTCAAAACAAAATGTAACCAATTCCGACAATAGCATTTTAGATAAAGTTGTAATTTACTAAAAAAGTTTACCAACTGCATTGATTTTCTGCAACATTTTCGTTGTTTCACTTCCTTTCATACATGTTCCTGCTGATACATCACAAGTATAACCTTCTGGACAACAATGCACTCCGTCACTACAACAAACTGCCTGAAAGAATAAAGGGATATGTGAACAATGAATGTCTTTCACAATATAACTCAGTGTAGTGTGCGTAATGATTTGAATTAAGAACAAAAAAAAATCAGTCTTAATCAATCTGTGAACGAAATTGGCTGTACCTATTTTAAGGAGAACTTACTCAGATTGTAACATTTTAAAGGTTTTGATTATAAGTTGACTAAACACCGTGGATCATGTAAGCACTGCTTACAGTTTCCTTCACCAACCATGTCCATACACAGGGAAAAAAAGAGAAATAAGATCAGACAAACTTTCACTGTGAAAAAGTTCACCGTATGATTAAGCTGAATTCTCGGCTTTCTTCTTCGCATGATGAAAATGAAATCATATCCTATCCTGAATGTCATGAACAATTCAACCTCAATTTTTTATTTTCTATGGCCAATTTCATCACTGATTTAAAATGAAATGCTTGGTTTAAAGTGAGAGCAGTAAAGAAGACTTAAATTCAATCAACTTACTTTAGGAATAGGGCAACATCCGTATTGACCAGATTGCAATCGACAACATGTACTTCCACTTGGACATTGTGACTGACCATCAGGACAAACAATACTACTGACTTCTGAAAATGAAAGTAAACAGGTTCTAGTCAACTACTAGACCTTGTAGTTGAGTGATAAATTTGTACCAAATATTTCCATGATCCATGAGAAATAAATTGTTTTGTTATATATAAAATAAAGTCTATGTATGGTTATATCCATCCAACGAGCAAAAGCTATGAAAATCAACATTCCTCCTCTTTGAAAGTTTAGGCAAATGGTAGACAATGACATAAAAAATACTTATATGCAAAAAATTCTAAATTCGAAATCAAATGTAACTAATTCCGACAATAGTATTTTTGATAAAATTGTAATTTATTAACAAAAATTTACCAATTGCATTGATTTTCTGCAACATTTCAATTGTTTCAGTTCCTTTCATACATGTTCCTGCTGATACATCACAAGTATAACCTTCTGGACAACAATGCACTCCATCACTACAACAAACAGCCTGAAAGAATAAAGAGATAAAGGAAAAATGAATGTCTTTGACAATATACCTTAGTATAGTATGCGTAATGACCTGAATTAAAAACAACAAACTGCCTGAAAAAAAACAATGCTTTTATGAAAATGGCAAACATCGATCTATGGAGTTATAAATCTATTTATATCCACATTTTAGTTTCACAGGGCTACTTTTTATTTCGCTCTGCACACATTATCAATATTCTCCAAGTTGGCTTAGTCCACTCTGCATGGGTTGATTTTTGAAAAATAGTGGCGAAATAATGTACCAAAAACGCCTGGGTCATTATATCATTCTATAAATAGAAGGACACAGTACTAAATAAACTTGGAGAAAATTTTTTTTCCAACCCTTAAGCCTGAAATTTTGCCAAAAAAATTTCACATCAATTATCTTCCCTATGCAATGCTTAACTCATTTTTGTTCCAGGTAAACTTGGTCCGGTTAATTTTCAGGTCACTCAATTAATATCATACTATCTTGGTCAAAAAACCTTAAAAATTTTGAAAATATCAAATCAACTTACTTTAGGAACAGGACAACATCCATACTGACCAGATTGTAATCGACAACATGTACTTCCACTCGGACATTGAGACTGACCATCAGGACATATAACACTATTTACCACTAAAAACAAATAAAAATATTCATTAAATCACAAAATGTAGCTAGCGATAATCAGGGTTACTGCGACAAAACTTTGTTTTATTTCTTGATGACAACTTCACAATAATTCACTCTGAGTGGGAATGAGAGGTTGGGGTGAAGGGAATATACCATCTATTGAATAGGTTGATTGAACAATTAAAGAAATTAAAAGTGGAATGCCTTGAGTATCGTGTTGATTTTCACAGTGATTTTCATTAGGTGAAAATGTCTTTTTCTCAGGCATTTCAGTAACAGGGAAGCTAATCCAACCAGAAATTTTATTTTGTTGAGCATGCGCCACAGATGGACAATGTCTCAGCGACGCGATCCATCAGTGATTTATACCGAACACACAATGCTTTTGAAAAAAATTTTTGAATGGGAACATACAATATTTAAAAGGAATAATGGGTAGAAAGCTAGCTGGCAATCTGTACCTTTTACTGCTTGAAATTTTTCTGTGGCTTCGATCGACACCTCCCCTTTCTTTGTACAGTTTCCTGATACGCAACCCCATCCATTTGGACAGCAATGTATGTTATCATCACAGCAAGTAGCTTTAGGGTAAAGACAACATCCCCAATCACCATTTTTCAGTTTACAACATGTTTCAATGCCTGGACAGAAAGTTCCATCAGCACATTTTGTGTTTCCGACCTCTGTGAGATGTGAAGTGAATGATCATTTTTATCAAAAAAAATTTTAGTGGAAAACAAGGTAAGCGACATATGAGTGCAGTACTGTAAACTGAAATACAGAACTAAATTTAATCACAATTCTGAAAAATTAATTTATTTCATTTCAATATAAAACATTAGAGTGCCACCCCCGAAATTCTCCTGATTTTCACTGTGATGGTTGCCTCCAGTTCAACAACAATTCAGTTCAATGCACTCAACAAAGTGTGTAGCATGCGTGGCCATTCCCAAACAATACCAGGCATCACACACCCTTATTAGGACGAGGATGAACATGAGCAAGAATCCAAATCGCAAACATAGAGTAGTAAGTACTGAGAAAGTTTAGGGCATTCTTGGGTGACACCAAGGTTTTGATAAAGATAAACATTAAGTAGTTGCACCAAAATGGGATCAACCCCCGTACATAAGGTGTGCCCTTAGCTTGGGCAATAGAGAAATTAAATACAGCCTCATCAAACGGTGTGTGAACTAATGAGACCAACCCTCGTACATTAGGTGTGCCCTTAGCTTGGGCAATAGAGAAATTAAATACAGCCTCATCAAACGGTGTGTGAACTAATGAGACCAACCCTCGTACATTAGGTGTGCCCTTAGCTTGGGCAATAGGGAAATTGAACACCGCCTCATCAAACGGTGTGTGAACTAATATGGGCTCCTGTTTCATTACATTTTTATCCCCAGTCCAACTGTTTTTTCGGTCTCTCTGTAATATTACCAATGAACATGAGCATCATAACATTATATTGTGTAAATTAGAATGTTTGAGCCTTTCAAAAGTTATTGTATGCATAAAATGCGACATATTCATGCTTTTGGGTGTAACAGATTATGCTTATTATTCATTAACTAAAGAAGATCTCTTGAACTGATTTTTCATTAGATATGGTTCCTACCCAACAAGCAAAAAGTATAAAATCCAGCAATTCTTTTTTCAAGTTTAAAAATTCTAAACTTTTTCAATAGTTTGGTGGGAAATGACATCGAAAATACTTCTGACAAAACCTAAGAGATGACAAAACAATTCCTATAATATTTCGGATGACATTGAAATTCATTGAAAATTTTACCAATTGCATTAATTTTCTTCAACATTTTAATTGTTTCAGTTCCTTTCATACATGTTCCTGCTGATACATCACAAGTATAACCTTCTGGACAACAATGTAATCCGTCACTACAACAAACTGCCTGAAAAAAAAAACAGTTAATATCATACTACAAACTTGTTCAAAAAGCCTTATACATTTTGAAAATATCAAATCAACTTACTTTAGGAATAGGACAACATCCATATTGACCAGATTGTAATCGACAACATGTACTTCCACTTGGACATTGAGACTGACCATCAGGACATATAACACTATTTACCACTAGAAACAAATAAAAAATATTCATTAAATCACAAAATGTAGGTAGCGATAATAAAGGTGACTGTGACAATTTTTTTTTTCTTGATAACAACTTTACAATGATGCACTCTGAGCGGATATAAGAGGATGGGGTGAAAGGGAATATTCCATCTATTAAATTGGTTGATTGAACGATTTAAAAGAAATTGAAAGTGGAATGAATGCCTTGAGTACCATATTGATTTTCTTAGTAAATTTCCTTGGATGAAAATGTTTTTTTTCTCAAGCATTCGGGTAACAGGGAAGCTAAATTAACCAGAAATTTTATTTTGTCAAGTATGTGCCACAGATTGACAGAGTGTCATCGACACGATCCATCCGTGAAGCATACTGAAAAAAGAGGATTTTAAAAAAAATTTCTGAATGGGAACATTCAATATTTGAAATGAATAATAGGTGGAAAGATAGCTAATAATCTGTACCTTGCAATGCTGTAAATTTTTCTGTAGCTTTGATCGAAACCTCCCCTTTCTTTGTACAGTTTCCTGATATGCAACCCCATCCATTTGGACAGCAATGTATGTTATCATCACAGCAAGTAGCTTTAGGGTAAAGACAACATCCCCAATCACCATTTTTCAGTTTACAACATGTTTCAATGCCTGGACAGAAAGTTCCATCAGCACATTTTGTGTTTCCGACCTCTGTGAAATTTAAAGTGAGTGATCATTTTATCAAAAAGAATTTTAGTGGAAAGCAAGATAAGGAACATATGAGATCAGTATTGTTAACTGAAATACAGAACCAATTTTAATCACAATTCTGAAAAATAAATCTATTTGATTTCAATATAATATTGTCAATGAATATCCGACATTAGAATGCGACCAGGGTTTTCACAGTGCTGATTGCCTCAAGTTCAACAACAATTCAAAACAAAAGTGTGCAACATGAGTGGCCTTTTCCAAACAATACCAGGCATCATACGCCCTTTTTAGTAGAAGGATGAACGTGGGCAAGACATAGAGTAGTAAGCGGCAGTACTAAGAAAGTTTAGGGCATTCATGGGGCGACACCAAGGTTTTGATGATGATGGACAGGAATTGGTTCCAGCAAGATGGGACCAACCCTTGTACATTAGGTGTGCCCTTAGCTTGGGTAGTAGAGAAATTTAATACCGCCCCATCAGATGAGGGTGTTACCTTACATGGGCCCCTGTTTCACGACACTTTTATTCCCAACGCAACACTTTTTATCTATGGGAGTACGTTAAATTTGAGGTGCGTGAAAACAATCATCAAACAACTGATTGACTGCAGGCAGCAATCACCGAAAAAAAAATCCAGAATATTCCCAAGGAGGAATGTGGGAGTGACATTGACAAATTTAAGCTGAGCCATTTGTTTGCACAACGATGAGGCTGTGTTTCGGTCACCCTGTAATATATCAACAATGAGCATGCGCACAACATAATGTGTAAATTTAAATGCTCAACCGGTAAGCCTTTCAAAATTTATTGTATGCATAAAATGCCACATATCAAGCTTGTAGGTATAACAGATTATGCTTATTATTATTCAACTAAAGAAGATCCCCTGAACTTATTTTTTATTATGCATGCATGTACTTGATGAATTGTCTGATGTGTTTATTCCAAACTTATAAAAACTATATAAATACTGCATAGTATGATGCAACCAACCATACTGCAAAATATTGTTTTTCAATAAAATGGGCAGTCTATATCCAAAGACTGCAGAAGTTAGGGAAGCGGCAGAGTGTCGCCATTGATCATGTGAACTCTTATTCCATAGTATTTTGAATTTAAAATAAACGAATATAATATAAATGAATATGAATATGAACGAAATATAGTTTCTAATATATTTCAGAGTGGAAATTTTTCCTGTTCCAGTACCCTAATTCCCTGGATTAAAGGAATATTCACAGCTTACTGGATGTTTTATAAGAGTACTTATCTCAAGGAAAATGTTTTTATAAGTCTGCTCTTATCGAAAAAATAGTTTCTTGTATTCTATATATATATATATATATAATAACAATATTTAAAATATTAAGTATAGATTACCAAGCAGAATAATTGAACATGCTTTGTTATTTATTAATAGTATCAAGCGTTGCAGAGGCATGGTCCATCTGTGGCTCATGCATAACAACAAATATAGTTTTTGAATGGTTTTTAGTGTCCATAACTTTCATATTAATTGTAACAGCAACAAATATAATTTGTGAATAGTTTGTCTTGTCCATATCATCCATATTTATTCTAATAAAAATTATTTTAGTTCATGCTTACTTTTAGCCTTATCATCAATTACAGAAGCAATCTCATAATGTTTTGCTGCAATTTTTTCCAACATTTTTATTTCTGTTCCAGATCTCAAACAAGTTCCTTTTGCTACATCACACGTATACCCATTTGGACAACAATGAAGTCCATCGCTGCAGCAAACAGCCTAGGTAATGGTCAAAATACAATACATTTGAAGGAATTGTGATTACAAATTTCAGGTAATTGAAATCATTGTTGTGGATAATATTTTCTGCATTTAGCTCAAACAACACAGTTCATATGAAATTTTACACTTTAAAATTTGGCATAAATAAGGATTTTATTGCAGAATGAATTATTTCAGAAGTAAAAAATCGTTCAAAAAATGTTGGATGCAATGGATCAAGAATGTTCAACCAAAATCAACTTCTGTATTGCATTTTAAAAAAATCACTTTCATTTAGTAAAGTCTGGTTGATTGAAGAATGATTTTTGGTTTCCTCAAACAATTCTGGCGAAAAATTTACTCAATCTACGGCAGGGAAGCAAAGCTGGTTCCGTCCGAAGACTCTCTTTTTTAGAAACCAAAGCTTAATATTTCTCATCCTTCATATTATGCAATAGGTCAGAGTAAGAGTTCAGCTTGTACCAGGAGTGGGCAATTCATTTTTGGTGATTCGCGTCAAAGCACAAATTATTCAAATCATAAGATCCAATCCTGGTTGATACAATGCTTGTAAAATAAGTTGAAATTATTCAGACATAAGTTAATCAGCTCACTTTAGGAATAGGACAGCATCCATATAAATCTCCACCAAGTTTGCAGCAAGTGGTTCCATCGGGACATTGAGATTTATGATCAGGACATATAATAGAATTCGCAGTTTCTGCAAACAAAATTTATTAAAATGAAAATATGAACGATTTATAACCAGTCTGACAGCTGCTCCACGACATATTTAAAATTTATCAAATATCTGCAATTTAGTAGTTCTGAAATGTTGAAACATTATTTTATTTATATAGTGAATTTCAACCCCCTTTTTAAAGGAAAATATAAGGACAAAACAGGCTATCAGTGAATATACAAAAATATCATGATATTTTTGTATATTAGCTTGTTATTATCTCATTCGTGTATCCTTGAGAATTCTCTCACACACGGATCCAGGATCGTAAGGAAACAAGGAGGAGGGATAGGTAGTTCATTGCAAGATATCAGTGAATAATTAATCTTTTTTTGTTAATAGGAGTTTGCTTCAAGCAAGGCTGAAAATCAGTGCCTAAAAGGAGTACACTACTTACTTAGGGAAGAACTTATTGGAAGTGCTTTATCATTGATAATAATTTTTCCCAATTTCACTTCATCATCTGACTTTGTACATGTTTGAGAAGCCACGTCGCATTTGTAATCTTTGGGACAACAATGAACGTCGTCTGTGCAACAAACAGCCTGTACATAGACGTTAGACATTAAAATAATATTTGTTATTAATACCAATGTATAGAGATACTTATTCTTATTCTAACATCTCTTTGATCTATTATTTACTTTAGATTGAGCATTCTTTTAATTTCACTTTGTCATCAGATTTAATACACTTTGAGATGACACGTCGCATTTTAAGCCACAGGATAACAATGAGTGCCATCTCCATAACTCACAGACTTTAGATAGATGCTTATTAGATATTATTTTCATTTTTATAAATTGATAAACTCATTTCATCTAACATTCCTTGGGTTTATTATTAACAAACTGAGCACTGAACTATGATTTGATAAAGACGTTAAAGTGACAATGAGGTGATTTCCAAGAATTATGTTTGGTGTTGCGCCATGCACTGTCTGTACTCTGTTTCACCACTGCCGTGAAGATGGATCTGTGTGCAGCTAAAGTCACTAGGATAAAAACAACAGAATATCAGAATCACAAGAGCATAGTCTTGCTTTGTCAGGTATTGTGATCACAATGCCAGAGGTAGCTGGACTATGGTTATGCAAAAGCTTGGTAAATACCAGGAATCTGAGATCCTGTATAATGTAGTACAATTTCTGATATTTTGTTGTTTAAAATATGATTTAGCTACATATTTCCGATTTGAACGTATGCTGACGTTTCATTCACATGCATGTATCACATGATTATTGAGTAAATGTTGAAACGTGAACAAAAATATGAAGCGGTCACATTTATTAAAAATAAACAAATTCATTGATTGCCAAGAATGGTTACTGGAAGCGTGTATTGATAAGCCAAATCTATTTATGGCCATGCTTGGCCATGACAATAGAAAATCAAGATAAGGAAATAATCAATCTAAGCATGGATTTGCACAAAACTTCAAAATTGATCTACTTTACAGAATGTTACATGAAACAAGGTTTGAGGCAAACATCGATTGATCGATTAAACTTACTGATAGCCAATTTTGTAAAGGTGAATTAATTGCATTTATCAACCACATAAAACTTTCCTTTGTAGTGATTTTTTTTTTATTGTGTGCCATTTTATTCAGCTTTTAAGTAACAGTTTAGCTAATACTCCAGTCAGTCTGAATAACATCCGCAATTTCAGCCAACAAGGCATTGTTGAATATATTAGTAATACTATCATGCATTGCAATAAAGAGCAAAAATTAACTGAACAATAGAAATCAGAAAATTGTTTTTCGAGCATGAACAAATTGATATTTCCCACAAACGCTTCAACCAACATTATGCACTTAATGGGCAAAAAATGAGTAAGTCAAAAATTGGCACATACAGTAAGCATTTATATTCACTAAGGGTTCCAATCGTCTTTGAGTGCAAACACTACTCGCTATACTACCAGTATGGCAAAAGATTTGTAAATTTGGCCGTCAAACGGCACCAATCTCGTACTTTCTGTTAAAGAAAACATTATTCTACAAGTAGGGGTGGGTGTTAGGGTTTTTCAGCGTCATATGTCAGATTTTTCTCATACGCTCTTTTGAAAGGGTTCAGACTTAATAACATGAAAATGGCTATTGGTTGGAAAAGGTTTAAAAGAGTTATTTTTTTTTTTAATTTATTTAAAAAAATATATGCTGATAAGGGTTGCAGTTTTAGTTCCAGTGTAGCATTCATATTTTGGAAATCAGTCTGCATAAAAAATAATAGAAATTGCAGAATCCAATGACTGCATTACATGTACTCACAACTTCGATTAGATAAATCTTCATTTACAGCACACAAAAACAAGATGGGACTTCATTACCCATTAAAGATTAAGTCAAGTCAGCTAGACAATTGAGAAAGATTTGGAGAACTTCTTTTAACTGTTAAATCCTTTAAGGAACTTCGAATAGCGAGCTGTTCGATATTGGGAAAAAATGGAGAATTTTCCATTGAGAAAGTATTTCATGAAGATCAACGATCAAAAGAATACATCGACTGAGCGAAGAATAGAAAAATAGAATTAACAGCCATCTTCGTGCAGGGAATAGAAAGTGAAAACATAGAAAATCTACATATGATGGTAGAACAGTACAACCTCTTTTCTTACATGATTGGTGATATGCATACAAACGTCAATCAGAATCAGAACCGAATTATTCAGCCATCGTGAGGATTTCAAAGAACCCAACAGATTGTGGGGTGCAACCCCAAACTATTTCATGAGACAAGACAAAACTAGGAGTTGGAAAATGCATCTGCTAAAACGAAATTAAAAATACTTGTGCAACAATTTCGACAAAATGCAGTATTTCAGCTGAGGCATCTAGACTGGGGATCAAGTTGGTATCTAAGCACTTATAAAATCATGAATTTGATCTGAAACCATCCTCAAACAATCCTGATAAATCCGAATCCCTATTACCTTCGGCAAAATCAATTTCATATAAGAAATAGATGCAGGCGTCTGAAATTGAAAGACATGCGGCATTGGTCATATTAAATAAATTGGAAAAACCAAAATTAACATTACACTATGATACCACATAACGCAAAGCAATGATGGAGAATGGCCCCCAATTATTCCAAATTTTTCAAACGGAAAATATTTTGTGGTGAGACAGATATTTTTAGCCAATAAGGATCGTCAACAAATATCGGATTTGCTCATTGAAACGTATTCAAGAATGGCTGTTGCTGTGTGTGATGACAATTCAAAAGATATTGAGCCGTCTTCCCTGTGGGGAAAAAAGGATGCGATAGTGACTGGTGCAGCGTCTAAGAATTTAAAAGATTATTCCTCACATTGCAGCTTTAAAATCCCAGCATATTCCATTGCACTTGCATTGCAAGAGCCGGACAGTGGAAAAGTTAGATGTATGAAATAACTACAAGAATTGATGCTAGTTCATCTACATCACTGGACACACCAAAAAAAATTACAAGTACCTATGTTGACACAAAAGGAACAGATATGGAATAATGAACAACGAAAAAATTGAGAAGAAAATGAAAATGAGGCGAGAAAACAAAGTAAAGGAATACATTAATAAACTTCTAATCGATTACAAATCAAATCATAGCAGGGAATTCGATCATTCTTCTGTCAGAACAATCCTCAGGAGCAGCATCAAATGCTACCGAATAACGATATGTTATGCATGCCCTAATACATTCTGAAGGTTGTGTATGACGCGAAGGCAATCCCAAGATCAACGAAATCTATACCATAATTTGGAAAGCATCTAAAAGTGAATACCAATGGTATCTTGGATACCATGAGAATGAAGATGACAAATTTACACTTAATCGTCTGGAACAGGAAATGAATAGGATAGAGTTTCGAAGATGTGCAGCGGGTTGCCAAAAGCAAATACTAGATTTTGATGTACAAGAAGATTGGGATTTTGACTGTAAAAACACAAAAGTTGTGCCGACTAATTGGAAAAAAATTGCTGATTATTTGCATGCCATATCAAAAAGGCAGCTTTGAAGGAGTAATATGGTGTTTTGTTGAAATTTTGATTTTTTCTTATCTTTTCCCCACTTCAAATTTCTATTATCATATCCTGGTATCAGAGTTATTATTCTTGGTTATTAACAGAAATTGGAACAATTTCAAACTTAAGTATTCATTCTGTTTCTACACTAGAAATGCTGCATTTTGATGTGTCACATGACCATATTTGAATTTTTGGGCAATACAAAAGTTTTCTGCACATATTAAGCCCACAATTTTTTTAAAATCGTTTTTTTTTTTTTCGAAAATTTTGACTTTATAGAATTAAATTTCTTTCAAATGAGAGTATGATGGGCTTGATCTGGGATATGACCTATTTTACGCCCACCCCTACTACAAGTAATATTCAAAAAAGACATGTATATTCCGAACCTGTGAATAGGGACAGCATCCATATTGACCCATACCAGTCTTGCAGCAAGTAGTGTTTTCAGTGCAGTATGAAACTTCATCAGGACACAGAACTTCTTTTCCGTATTTGGCCATGGGCTTCTTAATCAGTTCCTGTATAAAATGGATTGAAAATTTAATTCAAAACTTCCATCAAGAAGAAAAAAAATTGCCGTATTTTGTGGACTACAAGCACCTCCTTAGTAGTGATCGCAAAAAGCCATTGATCCAAAATTTGTTATTTTGTACACAGTTATGACGAGACAAGAGTAATGGTCGTGAGGATAACTGGATTTATCAGCACCTAAGTTTGCCAAAGAGTCCATGAATGACTCCTCAAAACAATATCACAGTGTAAAAATGTACAATCGTGAAATTTTAAAATGTTCTTGATCGATCAATTTGAAGAGACGATGTGGATTGGATTTCGGAAGTTTTCAAGTAATTAATGCTGTATTTGTTAAGTTTGGATACTTTGGAAAGTTACTTCAAACAATATATCATTGATGATAAAATAATGCAATTTTTTATCAACCTGACTAATAAATACCAAGATATATTCTTCGATTTCACAATTGTGGAATTTTCCTTTTTTTGTTAATTTAAATGGTGGATTCCATTGCGTCAGTTGCGAAAACGTGATTTACGTCGAACTTGCCTAGTAAAAATTCACTAGAAAGATATTTTGAGCAATAAAACATTGCTGATAGAATAGTTTAGTTCAGTTTGAAAATTCGGCTAATAAATACCGGAACATATTTTTCGATTTCACAATTGTGGGATTTTGAATTTGGCATCTTTTCAAAATTCTGAGTCAATTTGCACCCAATTTGTTTATTTATTTATTTTTTTTATTACCAAAATTCGCTCAGAGCAAGGCCACAGAAGACAAATCATGAAAATTCTCCTGAACCCACTCAAGTGCAAAGAGCTACAGGAAACGCAGGAATAGGAAATAAGTAACCCCAATGCCTGATGGTTGTCTATTAACGGGAGTTTTAAAGCCTTGTAGATCAACACGATAAAATACTTTTTCAGCCATACCTGTTTGGTGGATATTGCCAAAGTTTTCACAGGGACAGCTTTACCATGCAGAGCGGGAACGCATTTTTTATTCTCGAGATCACATTTATATTCATGAGGACAACAGTGTTTTTGATCCGGACAACACACCGCCTATGAATAAAATAGAATAAGACTTGAATATACCTAAGTTCGCATTTATGAGTGGAGAAACTTGCTATAAAACCGCTTGTCGCGAATTGATAATGTGTATTATCCAACTCTTATTAAAATGCATTTCAATTTAAAATTATTTGATTAAGGGTGGAAAAGAAACTGCAAAAATAAAATCTTCATGCCTGGCACATCGCACAGTAAAATCATGATTTCATAAAGCCAAATCTATCAAACTTTAACTTATGTAGTCTATATTGCTCAGGTATAATTATGGACATCCCAAATATGGATGAAAGATATGACTAGTCACCAATACTGTGATCAACAGCAAAAAATTAATATCACACAGAAAGTATATTAGAAAATGATAAAAAGCATCACCCCTGGAAAGTCGCAACAACCAAATGTATGTTCAACAGGACAGCAAGTATAATTATCTTCACATGTTACATTAGAACCGTTTGAGCATTTGATATCCTTGACAGTGAATGCTGAAAAATAAAAAAAAACAGCTACGTTGCTAATTCAAGTGTATCAGCTAAAATAGTTTCACAACATATGATGGACTGAAGTGATGGCAACAGGATCAAAGACTAGTTTCAACTTGACAAAACGTGTTTAGACAAGGATATTTTGATTTGATATGGGCTTGAACAATCTGTCCTTTCCAATACAGATTGATCATCCTTGTGATATTGACTGCATAATGTGGGAACTCATGAGGGTATTTTGGAATGGATGACTGTTATTATTGGTCGTGTTTGTGACAAAAGATATTGGCGAACAGATTAATAAGTTGCATATCATAACAGATAAGGCACAAAAGTAACTGTTGCAATGAATTCACATAAATTCAAATGGCAAAATTGCACAAAGCAAACAAAAAGAAATGGGATATTGTTTAACTAGCCCAAACCCAATCCAAAATTGTATTTTGTCATGCGTAAGTCATAGATTGATTATGCATCGGGATTACAATGCATCACAAACCTATGCTTGTCAAAATAGGCTGGAACATATTTCTTCTGATTGAGAGTAAACTAATTTCTATTCGTCACTATTATAAAAAGCACGAGTGTGTGTGAAGCTTGAATACAAAAAATATATGCATCATGTAATATCACATTTATTTACCATCATAAAGAAACATTGCCAACTTTTAACTTCAACGTACTTATAAAACTGCAAAGTGTATATTTGCCCATACCCATGAAGTGCTTCAACAATGAAAATTAGTTACCATTCCTGATGACTCCTTTAACTTGAACAGTTTCAGTTGTTCTGCTTGCAGCTGGTTGAAAAGATAATAAACAAACTGCAACCAAACCGAAGATGGAAAATTTCCAAAGCATTTTGCCTGTACAAAAATTACTTAAACCAATACTGACTCTAAACTTTTGAAACTAAAAAATATATCAGCAAATTATAATAAACACCGAAGAAATTAGGTAGTGATAAGTTGTCAGAACAACTGTATAAAAATGGCTTTGAGCTACATGCGAACACAGAACAGCAATTTCAGATCAAGTACAGTACTGAGTACCGGCACTGTTGACTGATTAGGATATCAGTACTCAGCCTGCGGAGCTGATGAGCACGTTGGGTAGTGAATCAGATTTTGGGTCTCATGAAGTTTAGTACGGTACCATACATCCGATTATCATAATAATTTCCCATGTTGCAACGCACTCATCCTAACCCGGGAGACAATGCCAGATGCTTGCAGCATTGGCGCCCCCTAGTTAGGATGAGAATATCCTGCCAGTTTTTATTTTAATGACATTCGGGAATATAGTACCGGTACTAAACTTCACTAGACCCCAGATTTTACCTATTTATTTAAGCCATAGGTATGCAGTCTGTGAGAGATATTCTGTATTAGCGCTGAGCGGCTAACCTACCCATAGCCTTTGCAAATTGCCTAACCTAACCTATACTGTACAGTGTATATAGCAATTCCAGAAACAAACAAAAAAAATTACCGACAGCCAGATCTGAGATGGTTTGACATGTGGGATAGGTACCAGACTACTTTTACCGGTAACAGGTTAACGAAAGAGTTTCACAGCCTGGTATGCCAATCCGTCTATCTGCTTTCAAGTCCGCAGGCGGATCAGGTACCGGTACCGTACAGCGTATACATTACAGAATAATCCGATGATTTGATTACTCGCTAAATTTAACAAACTGTTTAACCTTACGCTTATACAGGCTACCGTACTCTGTGCTGCCGTTTCTTGGTTCTGAGCAGGCGGCCGAACCAACGCTATTCTGTGATTGCTGCACTCTAACTTACCCTGTACCGTAATTATTACCGGTACTGATTGTGCAATGCGCATAGTATTTTGCAGAAATGGTGCAAAAAGACAACGCAAATTTGCCATAGTCTAACTTAGCAGATAGACACGGACAACATAGACAACTGCATAGATGTGGTCCAAAATTAGATACATAACGAATGACAAACTTGTTTTGCAATTTTTGAGATCGGTGCAAAAAACAGTCAACAGTGAAGAGCAGAAAAGTTTACTGACAGACTGATGTTGGTGTCCCGTGATCGGGAATTTCCAAATTCGAAGCCACTAAACTGTAAACTTGATCACGTGAATCAGTCAGGAAAATTTTGTTGAAGCATACTCTGCTATGCATGGGTCGCGCCGGTTTGACGCGATCCATCTGGGCCTGATGAATTTCTGATCTTTGTTCCATATTACCACGTCAATAGCTTTCAGTATTACATTTCCATTTGTCAAGTGTTGGACAATGTATCAGCTGTAGATGATTTAACAGTTTTACGAGCGTTGCTGAAGTAAAACCATACAAGCTACTATAATTGCTACTAGACTGCTATAATTAGTTACCCGTAAGAAAGATCAGGTAGATAGACAAATCCCAAATGAAGTTTAAAAACACGTACCGGTACTAAAAACGCGCGCCAGTTAGCCCTAAAATTAATTTACCCACATAAAATAAAATGGTTTGTAAAAATGCATGCTCAAACGAACAGGGGAGGGATATCAATGGTCACACGTATGTTGATGCGAAATCATTGATATCAGTAAAACGCAAACATGTGCCCCGAATAGTCCGCTACTCGATGACAAGAGTTATCAGTGACACATGGCTTGGAGATATATAGTTACCAATATAATTGCATAATATATGAAAAAAAGGGAAATCAGAGTATTGACAATGTTACGCAAACAAATAGGTAGAGAACAGTTAACAACAGCAACACATAAAAAAGGAAAAAATATGTGAAAAAAACGTCAAACATGGGCCACAAATGACCTACGACACGGAGGAGAGATTTATCAGCGGCACATGGTTGGGAGAAATATATTTTGCTCGTCTCACATCTTGAGTAAAGCGAGGGCTAGTAGCATTCGCAACTTACGCACAAAGAAAACGTGAAGATTATTGTTGACGAAACATAATTTATTGGGTGCATGTGGGACATAAATGAAGCGGGGATGAAAGGCTCACTAACCACGACAAAAATAAAGAAATAATGATAAATTTAAAACTGGTTTTTGTATTTCGCAAGTTATGGACCGCATTGTGACAACGCTATTCATCAGCAACACATGCGTAATGCTCATTCTTGGATGTAAGACTCAAACGCTTTTTTAATGCTCGTATGCAAATGAGCAATGTAAATGCGGGAATGTCTGTAGGCTGCTTCGTAATGATGCTGTCAGCGGGAATGCACATTTTCCTTTTGTAATTGCTTCACCGTTAGTCGTTGCTACCGCGACGTGAGCTGAAAGAATAAAAACAAGGATAAAAACAGAAAGTAGTGCAGCAACATGAACTGGTACAACAAAAGGTAAGATGTGTATGTATTTATTTTCGCCTTTTAGCATGCACAGCAGAAAATATACATAACCATAGAAAATATACATTCTTATATAAATGGTCAGGGAGTATGCAAAAGACCGCATGGGCCACAACAGTGTGCGGCATAGACCCTAATAAGTTGCATGGTGATTCTAATTGCTCAACCGGTGATGTACAAACGATGTTTTATTTTTGCCAACGTTTCGAATGTCTAAAGGTTGAGTGATTGTTTATGTCTATACAGACGTCTTCATCTGGCAATGGAAAGGTCAAGTCGTCGACATTAATATATACTGAAAAGTGGCTGTTCTAAAATTAACTAGTAAACAAAAGATAACATACTCTTAATTTCTGGGGTAAAGAAACATGAAACACTCATTGTCTGTGATGTGCTGTTGATATGAAATGATTCTAAAAAAGTATTTTCTTGTAATGATCTTCTCTCTCTCTGATATTGTTGCTTCTTCCCAATCTATTCTGTGGTCGTTGCAGTATGCATGCTTGGATAATGCTGACTTTTCAAAATCACATTTTTCACATCTCGCTGATGTTCTTGACATCTTCTGGCAAAACTTCTCTTTGTTTCCTCTATGTATACCTGTTCGCAGTCTTTTGCATGGGATACAATAAATTACCACTACCGGTAGTTGCAATGTTGGATACCGGATACGTATTGATGTATACAAACAAAAACAAAGGTCGAATAAGTTGTCATTTGACGCTAATAAAATTAAAACGAAAGATGTATATTATGGAAATTGAAATCGCCCTTGAGTTTATTGTGTGAAAATAGATCTACGATATTGTGGCTATACTAGTGGGAATTTCAAAGTTGAGAAAATGACAGAGAAAATTCAAGTCTTCTACGTCATACTTGAATCAAGATTGGTCGGATACATACTTTTGCATTACGTGATCTTTGAATCCAGATTTTGACAATTCAATTTCATTCGGTACAGCATTCCATTGTTTTGGATCAATACCTAGATTATATTTGGCTAACATTTTTACCCATTAATGGTACAAATTATGCAGATTTCTTCCCAGCTTCGTGGATTTCGTGAATAAACTATCAAATCATCAAATCAAGTGGGAAGACCAACAGTGAAAAATTCGAACATCGTTGTCGTAATTTCCAGTTCAATAGAATCCTTGATTTTGGGGATTTTCAGGTTTTTATATAAAAGGTCCACGTTTTCGTCAGTCGTTTACCAAAGGCAATTCTCAAAAAAAACTGTTACATACTTATTACATACAGTTTATTATTTGTTTGTTATCATGACCCCAAATCGCGATGTAATATTGGAAATGACTCATTATTAGGCAATGAGGGAGAGTGATTAAAGTTGAACGATTGGTGAAATTGGCAATTTTTGAAATCAATCCCTGATTTCGTTTACCCTTTTGCAAAACTATATTCATATGTGATTTTCAATTAGAGTTTCTGTAAAATCACACCAAGGAATCGAATTTCTCTAACTCTTTCTATGGATTTCGAATTAAGTGATAAAATAGTAAAATGATCATCACCCTTCTGTGAACGACCTGGACGAAAAAAAAAAAAACAAAATATACTTTGTCTTGACAATATTTAGAGACAATTTGTTGTTAGCAGCCGCTGATGTACATTCAATAATTCCCAATTGTTGTTTATCCATATGGGGAATAAATAGATTACTGGAAACATTATTGATTCAGCATACTCTAAGCAAATGGGGAAATCGTTAATATACTGTTTTTAACTGAACTTCTTGTAAATTTAACAATTATAGGTTTTGCTTTTTGGCGGGTTTTTGTTGGTATTACGTGCGTTACATCAATATCGGCCGGGTTTACCGGGATGCCGTCTTCAGTCAAACATAAGTTTTTGTTTAATGTTTCGATAACCGATGCTTCGAATTGCGCGTAATCATTGCCGGAATGGCAATCTTTGCACCCGTGTTGGCATGCAATTACGTCGACTGCTCTGCATCGTCTTGTTTAATCTCAAACGGTTAAATTCTTCTTATCAAATCTTGAACTACAGACGCAAAATGCTGGATCTGAGCAGACAGGTAGTTCAGTTTATGTAAGAATTCATCATGCTTGTTGTTGGTTGTAGATGAGCAGATTGCGGTTACCACTCCGTCGTTGTCGTCCATGCGTGGATCCGTCCGTCGAGATATTGGAACGTGTTTTTTGAAGTACTGAGTTTGTCCGCGGAGGCGGGATTTCCAGAGACAGTTTGAGTTTTTGACCAAAATTTTGTTGAAATTCTTTCACTTGTTCAATCACATTTGTTCTAGTTATTGCAGCAGATTGGTTGCGGTGTGTAATAATATCTTTCGAAATCAGTTTCAAATCAGCTTGCTCCTTGAGAATATTGTCCAGGGTAGATTTTGTACTTCTGCAGCTGTCATGATTAATAATTTGTTTTAGAAGTTATGCTAAAAAATTCTAAAGTGGCTGACTAGGCGGATTGTTGCTTGTAGTTTCGATTGTATTACAGCAAAGGCGCTATAGTTGCTATCTCACGCTATTATATGTTGGCCTATTGAGAGAGAAGAAAAAACACGTCCGACTCGTAGCTCGTCAACTATCAATGAATGACACCAAATTTGTTCGTCTTGAATGCATACAATAATATACGCATTAAAATCAGTGTGCAATGAAAATACGTACCGAAACTATCAACAATATAAATCTTTCTGTATTTTATTTATTTCTAATGGAATATTAAACTTTAGCTAAGTTTTCATTTATTTATTTTCTGTTTTTCTGATTCATGGACTAATCCTTCCTGCTGTCTTTCTAAAGATTACTATTTTGTATAATATCATTAAATGACCAAGGACAAGTGCCAATTGTTTCATTTTGTCAGTCAAATTAAACATTTACAATCATGATTCTCTTGCATTTGGGTTAATTTTCTGATATGAATCTGTAAATCGCCTCATAATGACATAGTCTCGTCATAGTCTCGTCAACATGCTAAAATAATTGAGAAGGATGAGCTCGTATTATATTCAGAAGGATCAAAACACTGGGATTCAAATAAGAACTGCGTATTTCAAACGGCTTATCGGTCTCTCATGTAAGATGTCTTTATTCATTTCCTTTTATTGTCTTGTTTAGCTTAATCATTGTTCATTGGGTGATTTTATTATTTATGTGGGTGCGAGATAATTTCTGTGTTCCGCGAAATACATGAATAATATGAATGTCTTTTAAAATTGCTTGAACACAAGCGACCCTTGTTCGGCTGCAGGTGCAGTTTGCGTCAGTGGAATATATTCAATGCTTGTCCTTCTTTCAGTTTTGCTCGATTTATTTCTAGCGGGACTAAAATAGAATACAATGCTGTAAATATAATATGCTTGCATGGATATGATATAAATAACTTGTTTTTTCCATGTGCCATAGCACACTTGATAATCTCTCACTGCGTACTTGTGTGTCTTGACACAAAGATTGAGAAATATTGAACATGCTAAAATAATTGAGAAGGATGAGCTCGTATTATATTCAGAAGGATCAAAACACTGGGATTCAAATAAGAACTGCGTATTTCAAACGGCTTATCGGTCTCTCATGTAAGATGTCTTTATTCATTTCCTTTTATTGTCTTGTTTAGCTTAATCATTGTTCATTGGGTGATTTTATTATTTATGTGGGTGCGAGATAATTTCTGTGTTCCGCGAAATACATGAATAATATGAATGTCATGGAATTGCTGACAGATTAGCCAAAGATGCCTCAGAAAAATATAAGTTAAAGATATAATCATTCTCAAGAAATTGGATGAACAGTCATGAATCAACGATAATGCTTATCCATACAGAACAATTTTCTCTCAATCCCGGGCATACTCCTTAACTAGGAGGGGCGCCAACCTCTCCTGAAATAGGTTCTGCTAAAAGGTATGGTTCAGCGTGTTCCCAAAATCTCTAAAGTGCAACAATTTAAGACGGTTTTCACTGGACAGTCTGTATTACACGAGAACAAATATAATATTACTTCAGATGAATTTAACAAACAGTCACGCCGTGGCTGGCTAGATTAAAACTGAGCAATTTTTTTGTAGTACCCTAATCATAAATATTAAATTTATGCTAAAAATGTAGCGCTTTTTTGGTGGACCAGCAATTAATGTACAAAACTCAATGCCACATAACGCAACAGTTTCGAAAATAAGAAACAAACTTTTCCCTAATCAAAAACCTAGATATTTAAACAATAGTTTTATGTGTTTATAAATGGAGCATCAATGAATAGACATATAAATAGCCCTTAATACGTTTGTCAGCGGATCAGCTAATAATTTTGCAAACAGGAAACTCAGTGCTAGTAGTGCAAAAACTACATTATCTATTACTAAAACATGGGGTATTTATCCTGTTGTCATAAATCACTACTTCTTCCCTTCTCGGATCTTGCTTGACAAAATTCGAGTATATCGTTTTTCTAGAGATTTTGTCTTCGAGAGTCCATTTCTTTGCAATAGTATGGAAGCAATTTAAAGAATAATTTCGACCACCCCAAGATGGCACAATATAAGATAAAATTGTGAAAAAGGCGACGAATTTTCTAGAACTGCCGGCGTTTCCTCTGTCGTTTTCATCTACTTTTAGACAAAATCATTATGAGAATATAGTTTTCCATTTTCAAATTGCTGTTTGATTTTGCAGGCACCCTAAAAATTTGGCGCGTATCCACGCCTCATGAAACTGTCAATTTTTCTTTGTTGAGGTTGATGAGTCGAACCTGTCGGAGATCGTGCGACGCCTCGAGTTATGAGTTAAACATACTTGCGCATCTAGTGTGTACTTAATCATGTGCTCTCCCTAGAAAATTAACTGTGTATAAAAAAGCAGTATATCGAGAATGCCAATTTTGAATGATTATTTTGAAAGAAATAGCAACATTCGTGCGAATATATATTTTATAATAGCGCTTATTTAAACTCTTGAAAATGAGAATGATGTTGTGGATAAGAATATATCCTTTGATTGTTGACAAAAAATTAGTGTTCCTTTCAAAAAACAATCTGCCACTGTATACGCAGAATAAAAAATAAAAGCCTTCCTCGCGGTTTTGGCTTGTTTTGTGGCGATATGCAATAAAAATTCTATGTTTTTCCACTTGTTGTGCCAATAGAGCGTTTAACTTCAACCGTCAAAAATGTTTCAGATTTTGCCCCCCTTGTCGCTCTGGGTTATAGTTACGAAGCTGACAATTCCTCAGCAACTATATGGTCACCAAATCCTCTATAATATAAAAACAAAGTATTGTATACAGTTAGTCTAACGCAAAAACTTCAACTGTGTCATACTTCTGTAATAACGCATAGTGGCGTAAAATAGTTTTCGTGTTCCTTTAACTGCAGCAGCAGATTGTTAATTCTTTATTCGATACCCCGATGACGCTTGCCTGAATCGGCATTTGAAATCTCGGCAAAGTATATCAACCGTATTTTATTTCAACGTTTACATTAACACAAAATGGTCGATAAATTATACACGTGATTTTCCATTCAGTTATTCAACCATCCTCAGTAAACACCGCCTGCCTTACTGGGCTGCCTATTTTTATCTTGTTTTTCTCCCGGAAACCCTGAGGGAAGAGTATTTTTACTCAGACGTCGTGGCGGTTTGAACTTGCCTGGTCTCATGCCAGGTTTGTGCATGTCTGATTTCTGTTGCATACCAGGTTTAGCAATGTCCGGATTCGGCTTTTTTCCAGGCAAATTTCTTCCTTCTGGTTTATGGTACTCATGAGGCTCTGGCTATAAAACATATGAATAAAAAATGTAACGAAATAAATACTGAATTATAACATGAATAATCATAATTTGAATATTTAATAAAATAAATTTAGAAAAGAGTTCAACTGTTAAATGTTTTTTTTTGCATTTGTTATTCTCACCCACTGTCCTGCTTTTTGTTCTGGTGATACCAACCAGGGAATGACAAGTTTTCGGGTGTTTAATTATCGTAAACATATTTCTAAAAATAAAAGAGAAACGCTGCGAGTAGGATTGAATAATAGACCCCCTTTTTAAATTTCAAAACAGCTATATATTCAATATTCTAAAGATTGGCAAAGTATTTCTGTGGACAAAATTATTTTTAATATTGAGGCAAGCAAATTAACGAAGAAGTATTTATCGACCACAAATCACTGATGAAAGAATAATATTCAGAACGAGTGAAATAAAAAATATCTTCATTTTAAATATTATTTATGGGCTTACTCGTGGGCTTTTTTTATAATTATGCATATCATGTCTGGGTGTGACGTCACATCCATGAATCTACAAAATATAAAACAGTGTGATGACTGATATCCACAGATTTTTGCAAATCCAAGGATTTTGCAAACTTTCCGTTATAGAGAAACACGTGCGTGAACTAGTGTCGGAAGTTATCGGTAAAAGTACCTAATTTACTTAGTATAGTTAGTTTACAGAGTTTATTTTCACGCTAATTTTACCTAGTTTAAAAAATATATAACTTGCCCAGTTGAAATTTTGCCGAGTTTTCTGTTTAACTTTTATCCAGTAAATTTATGGGGCAAAATGTTAAATTTAGGAAAAACTAGGTACCTAGAATAAGAAACTAGATAAATCCTATTTTCATTATAAAATGAGCTTTCAAAATAGACTATTTGAAGACTATAAATTTCTAATCTATTAAAAATGCCTTAAACGTGGCCAGACGGCATTTACCTAGTTTACCTGGTTTCAATATATAATATGTTCTACCTAACTTTGAAAGTGAAACTAGGTTATCTGTTCTTGTGGTAACTTCGTATTGGTTTACGTAGTTTAAAAAATAATTAGATTGTCACCACTAACTAGTGTGAACCATGAAGAAATAAATGAAGTTTTTTGGGAATATATTTAAAAATATATTTCAATGGAGCACTATTTTAATTATTATTGTTAATGCATGATTTCAATTATTCTAGAATGATGATAAAATGTCATTAGTTACCGTGAATCCCAGACCCAAGAGCTTGAAATCAGCAATCTGTTTGTCCACTCTTAAACGACAATTATCATTGTTGGAACGTACAAGAAATATTCCAGTAACAATAAGACTACCAATCAGTATAACATTGAAGCCGATGCTGCCGATCAAGCAATGCTTTATTCCAATATTGGATTTGGAGACATTGTCTGGAGGAGGTGTCTCCTAAATAAAAAAAAAAAAATAGGTCGCCGGGAGCTATACCAAAAGGTTAGGACAGCCCCTTGGGAGAGAATTCTCTAAACCAGCGAAGGGTGTTACATGTGTAAAGACTCCATTACTCACAAAGAGTGTGGGCATGTAACAATCAGCCTGAAGAAATTCAGTTAGTATTATCCGGATAACAGCGCGGTTCCGGAGAGCAGTTCTCGAAAAAAGCTTTTGGATAAAACTGTTTTAACAAAAAGGAAACGAAAATGATGTATTCGATAAATAAATCAAGAATTAAAATTAATGAAAAATCATAAATGTTATTTGAAGACGATACCTATACTGATACGAACACATAACGCAAAATCAAACTTTCCAAGTATTTTTGGAATGAATATTCCGTTAATGTATAATATTTATTAATAATTTTTAAAGTCATCAGGCTGGTAGAGATTCAAGTGAATAATTTACTTCACAATCACTTTACTAATTTGATTGATTCGTATCTCGTACATATGATTTATAAGCACACTTAGCGTACTAGAATGCATGAGTATCATCTCATTTGACACGTTGGTGTAAAAACTATGGTTTTCCGGTCAGAAATGTAATTTAGCCAAGTAGAGTCACAGACGGACAGCCTAAATAATTTATTGACCTGGGTGGAACGATCGAGCGGTGAATCATACTTAACCAACTTAATACTTGGCATAATATATGACGAGAATGGGGCTAAATGGAGTGCCAAAGAACGATCTCGCCTTCTTCACTTTCTCTGCATGAACATGGTTGATGAATGGAGCCGTAACTAGCGTGAACCACCGTGCGCCGGAGAAGTGTCCAGTAACATATCATCATCCCTCACGGAATTCAAACTCGATTAGAGATACGTAGTAGCCTAGCGTGCTAAAATAGCAACAAACCTGCTCGTTTACTGTCAATGGTAACGGAGCTTCCTTCTCCACACTAAACGTTTCTTGTACCATCTTCTCAAGTGCTATGATGTCCGAGCACACAGGAACAGACATTCAATAACAGATATGAACTAGACAGGAAAATGAACCTTTTAAAGCCAACGGATGAAAAGTAGTTTCGCTTTATACTATATTTAAACGCTTGTAATTTCGATTATTACAATACTTCTTGTATACTTACACAAGAAAATGACTTTCACTTACTTTCCTGGCAGCGCATACAAAAAGGGCATCGTATGGCCTTGAAAAAACACACCGGAACCGCCATATTATTAGATTATCAAACTATACATAAAGTGTGAAATCAGAGTTAGAATTATTCGAAAAAGTTATTTTATGCATGAATGGGCAATTTTTAATAAATAATAGTTCTGTTCAAAAATGTGAAACGCGTACGCAAACTGCAGTTTTCAAAACGCAAATGTGAAAAAATGCAACAGAGCGGGTATCAAACAATTCTCGATTTCTCTTTCGTACCAGACTCTCTTACCCGAGAGAAGAATTTTAATCAGAGTGGTAAGGGTATTGGTCACCACTATATTGAAAAATGCTCAAGCAATAAAAATCCAAGCTTCAAATTAAAAAAAAAAACTTTGCTAAAAACTAATCCGGTTTCAAAATTTAGAAAAGTGTTTCGTATGTTTCATTGTAAACTCATGTTGATTATTATTCGACTTATTATTTATTATCTTGTAAAATTTTACCATTTTACCATTCCGGTTGGAACCCAATATTAAGTTTGAGTTTTTCAAGCAAGAACCGCTGATGGACCGCGTCTTATCGAAGCGGAACGGAAGAGGCTCTGAAAAAAATTTTCTGATTTAGTGCGGTCATCCCAAGATTATAATATCATCTTGAAGATCGAATTCGCTTGGCTTGCCAATTTTGGGCACAATGTACTGTCGTCAGTCTAAATAATATCATTTCTTCGCGCCGTGATAAATCAAACGTGGGTCGTGCCAGAACAGTGTTTCACGTGGTTTTGTAAAGTAATCCCTTCTCCGAATTTGTGTAGTCGTATTGGCATATTTGTTGATTCTATTATATATTCAATTTAATATAATTATATTCAAATGAATTAACTTTATCAAGCCCACATCAGCCTCACACGAATGCCGCTTGGCACATTGTGTGATCCATAATAAGTCACATTATAATAATATTTCATATTACGAAATGCTTTGGTCAGATCTTTTCAATCAAATTTCAGCTTATTATTTCAATCAAATTTCATTTTATTAAATAATAATATTTATCTATTGCCATGGACACCGATAATATGTAAAATATGGTTTTGCGGAAGATTTTCCTTTGTAGAACCCAAATATACGCTCGCTGGGCTTCTTGTTAACCTGTCAAGTAAGTTTCACTGATGGACCACGTCATTGATACGAGGCCCACGTTTGAATCATACTTAACAGAATGAAATTTCTAATTGGGACAAGTATTATTCGAAAAATGTGGACTCGGGAATAAGTCAACTGCACAGACGTGATAAACTGAAATATCTCTGTATCATGTATGACAAATTGTGATATTAAATTGCATTTTCTGAGGTGTCCTCAACTTTAGTGCCAGCTTAGAACAAAATCGCCGTGCTTATGAGCGAAAGTCTTAATAATAAGAAAAGTTAGAATTTCAATAAGACTTTCGCTTGAGAGCAAAAGTCTTAATATTAAAAAAAAAACCTCAATAAGACTTTCGTTTTGGAACGAAAGCATTAACAAGACATAGAAGAGTAACAGGAAGAAACAACAAACACTGGCATTTTGCAGGCTACACTTATATTCGGAACCGGATTACGAAGTTATTGGATCACGCATAGTGGCGTGATTCAACAAACATATCAATATCAATAACAAGTCTTGGAGAAATTTTTCACAACCGAAAAAAGCATTTTTGAGGAGGGAAAGCCAATTTGTGACGTTACTTTTTAAGGAGTTTAAACACCTTTCAAAAGACAATATGGAGAGAACATTAAATTGAATGCGTACGCAAATAAATATCAACTTAAAATACCATCGCTGAGTTCAAAAGGAAATGGATTTTAATCATTTTTAAGTCATTTTTATAATTACCAGACTAGATTATGGGTGTTTAGATCATTCAGATGGAATATTGTATCAAAAAGGGAATGTTGCATTTTATTGCTAAATCGTTTTGACAACGCTCATTGAAAAATACCCAATTAGAAGAGCAAGAGGCCGCATGTATTTTACAGAGTATGAACTACATTGCAGAGATCATTCATTCGTTAGGGTGAAATAGAAATGAGTCGCAATGGGATTATCAGGGTTCGTGCGCATGTTAGTGAACAAAAATGTCGATATAGGGCGATACTCTGCTTCTTAAGTCAATAATATTTTAATGTTTTATGACGAGAATGGTTTCGAAGTTGTGATATTGAATGATCTAATGGATGTCGATTCGGAAACTCTTGAGGTTAATGCAGTATAGGATTCTTTGGCACTGATTTTCTACAAATGCGCATGGTGCTATACCTGGTTGCGTTGATAATCTTATGTTATCATCCTCAACCTTTACCCTATAATAACCGAAGAAGGTTAAATTCAGCTTATTTCACATTGCTTTTAATAGTATCAAAACAGAACAAAGATTGATTAATTCAATGCAGTAGCAAACTCTGCATTTCCTAGAATCATATAAAACAAACGCTGGTGAATTCAAAATATACACTATAGTAAACAAATAAGCAGATATTTCTTAGAAAGCTTTAAAATGCAAAAATATTTATTTCCATAAAATATATCCTTTATTGACTCAGCCAAACACCGGTGCTGTTCGAGCACTTACACAATTGTGTGTATAATTTATTTTCTTGAATGAACGAGTATGAATTATGCATTCTTTTCAATCGTAATTGAACGGATTCTTTTTTTTTTTTATTAAAACCGTCAAATGAAGACATGGGGTATCGAATTTACAATCTCTTTCCTCAACTTGTCATATTTGACAGTAATTATGCAAATTTCTAACAAATCTAATTGTTGTTTGCTTTAACGCAGATTAAAGATTTTTCTTGTCGGTTCTTGGAGCAATCGGTGCTAGTGTTAAGCGAAGTACCTTGACTTTGGACAGTTCAAGTACCTGTCAATCTCCTCGGCATTGAAGAATTTTGAAACGTTAATCTTGCGAAGCTAGCAAGAGTTTAATAATTTCAAAGATGGACTGTCAACTAAGTTATGTGTATTGCACGGTAGATTAAAACATAACAAGAAATTTCTTGGTTAAAACAAAAATCAGAATATTTCACAGCGTACAAAAATTAATGTTTGTAATAAATAAGAACTGAGCAGCAGGAATCAAACCACCAAATCACAAGATAAATATAAATTCAATGTAACATTGCCGTAGTCTGATAACCTATAAACTAAAAATGGTAAAAGTCTCATAACTGTAGATTGCAATTGGGTGAAGCCTCTTTCTTTGTACTCAAGCAGACTGAATGAAGGAACTCTCCAGAACAAGTACAAACTTTTGGCCAACACAAGTCATATTGCTTGGGTTGTTCATATATTCTGTCATTAAAAAAAAAACAGTCGCCAATAAATAGAATCCAGTGGCTCGCATGACGAACTTGCTGTATGGATATGGCTTTGTATCCCGGGTTAAGATGGGTCGCTTTCAACATGGCAAATTTCATGATACTTGTAACTATGGTACTAAGCTGTATCCATTTGAAGCAACTCCTACAAATGGGAGACAATGGCATTCAGGTGTATGGTACTAAACTTTGTTACACACCGTCAATGACCGATCGTCAAATTTGTCGGTTGGATACTGACGCTCGCCCGCGATCAACGTGTGGTAGTGTATTCTTTCATTATCATAAAAAGTTCGGTCCTCGCTGTACAAATTGAACATACCTATGAGAATGTTGACATTGTTTTCAAAATAATAGAGCTAAGAAAACATTGTCGTCAAAGCTACCACAATGATTTTACGTGTGAAAAAACACTGCTGGAGACCGGGTACGAAATGAGATGAACATGTCCAATTTTTTAAGTTTTACTGGTGGTTGAATGTATTTTCAATAAAGTATAGATCATTGTCGGGCAGACTGGAGTCATACTAGAATTACCTTTTTCAATGACTCGACTCGAGCCGTCTCAGCTAAAGAATTCGACGCGTCGAAAAATCACGATGACTGTCTTTGCATGACTAACGAAAAATAGAAACGAACCCGTACCCTGGTATGGAATCCATCTCCAATATTGAACACATGATATTCTTCAGTAGGTAAATTTGGCAAATTATTCTGTCAATACTGTTGAATAGATTTAGAAATTGACTCGTCACTCGTAAATCTAAGACTTGCAGTCGAAGTGAAATGACTCGTTTCCAACACTGAACTATAGATCTTACCACAAATTGGATTGTTCTGCAGAGGCGGACTGTGAAATCTCAGCTTGGAGGTTTTTGCTCACGGGGAATGGGATAGCTTGGAGGTTTTTGCTCACGGGGAATGGGATAGCTTGGAGCTTATAGATGACGTAAATACCCGCTAATGGGCAGTTGGTAAAGATAAACGTTCAGGTGGAAATAGAAGTTGGCCGATAAGCATCCCATATTTCCAGAAAAGCAAGTCTACCTCACTCGTGTCCAACATTATGCAGAAATACTACATTTTAAGCTTAGTGCAGAATTTACTAAAAACAAACATGTATGCAATAAAATACACAAAAAGCATGTGATTGCAAGTATAAAAAGATCATTGACAAACTAGACAGAAAAAAAACATGCAAAATTTTAAATTATATAATATATCTTTCTTTTCCGGCCACAATTATTTATTTAAACTGAAAAGGCACATATATTATGATTGTGCTGCAAATTTTTTCCGTAGAAGTGATAAAAAAGTTCAAAGGCTCAATCAAAAGCTTCAGAATATTATCCCCGATAAAAATAAATTACATTTGGACAAGATAGGACTAATTCATTCCAGGTGGGTTGCATCATTACAAAATGTTTGACTTCTTTTAAATTGATAAACAAGCACATCCTCAATGTCACATACTCAAGACAGTGAGTGAATGAAATACAATGAAGGATGAGCAACAATCCCACAAAATAGTATCGGCACAATGTTGTGTACTCACGTCGATCATGCCTGAAAAAAATAACACTTGTTAAAGTAACAATTCATATGGACGCTTGGAATTCAGTGCACAACGAATGATTATATTTTCCATAGTTTTGAACTATGCAAATTATGATTGTGCATCATTACCATGATTTTTGATAAATTTCATAGCATAGCTCATGTGTCATGCCAATTTTTAGAAAATAAGTCGCATAAATCCTATAGGCCTACTACTGACTCTGAAACTCTCTGCATCATACTTTTTACCAGAGCAGATTGATATAGATTGTTCCTTGTATTGATGGATATATTTTGGAAATTTGACTATTTCGAAGCATGAAAGATGTTGCATAGGAATAATCTAGAAGGAATTAGCTAACCAAGGAATTGCAGATCTAAACTGCACTCCAAATAGCAAAAATCCAAGCAGAACTGAGCTGCCATACAATGATCACGTGATATTTGCTATATATGATTTGGTAGCTTTGCACAGGATACGAGAAGGCATAAAACAGATAAATTCCCTTTCTTTCTCATTTGGGTGAAGCTTTGATTTGAACCAAGATGACGTATCTACCAGACTGACACCAGTACCTGTACATAAAAAAGCTACCGAATTCAAACTATTCAGTAACGGTAAACTCGTCACGAAGCAACCACGTTTGACCAAAGAAAAGATACAGAAACAGCAAATGATATCCAATGTTTCTCCAAATGCCCAATTTCATAGTTTCCAGATACACCTCTTTATTTTCCAGTTATATAAGCACGGTGAACAGCAATGAAGGAAGTTGCACTTCTGCAATCACAAAACACGGTTCGCAGCCACTCTCCACGACCAAATTGCTACAGAAGCGACTGCGTCGATTTGACACTTCGCCCATGGGAAACGTTTGGGGGATGTGTAAACATTCTTTATTTAACGACGTCGGAAAGGTTGGAATGGTCGGTATGTGTGTGAATTGGCCCTAAACTGTTATTCGAGCTCCATAATTGGCATAAATTGTGAAAATTGAACATGAACTGATGAAAGCAAAAAAATTTTAGTTTTCTCTAGTCGTCTCACGCTTGTTGAATGATTCACTCGAGAGTTGCATTTCAACTAATATTAACGGTTATTTTTTCTCTATTCACATTCTTTCCAAACTCAAAAAGTTCAAAATAGATGGTAGGATATTATGACGTACATTGTGCCCCCTGCATTTCCTCGAATCCCAATCACAAATTCAAGTTTGCAAAAAATCACCACAAATGTGATATCAGTTCCACCCTCAACAAAAATATAATCAAAATATATCGGACTGGGATAGCAGGACCGTAAATCTTCCGATATCGACATTTTTTTTTACTACCATGAGCACAGACCGTATTATTCTCATTGTGACGCACGAGGTCTTCTGCCTCATTGGGTAACATCGGCTACCAAATTAAATTTGTACATACTTTTGAAAAATCTTCGTCATGCGTGGCGGTTCAAATCTGAGCAGTCACAGAAGCCAGATTCGGAAAGCCCACCGTCATTTCAATAGCCTTTATTTGATTTTAGCTTAGTCCGACACATTTCAATGGAGTCTGAATAAATTATTTGTATTCGATAATCAACCGTGTCTGCGATGCGTAACATGCGCGACTACGTTGCAGTCAATTTGGGTCATATTTAAAAAGTGTATAATAATAAAACAAAATTAAATCTCTGTTAGAAAATATTTTCACTCATCAATTTTTGGGTGATGTTTCCAGTGCATAAAATTCTGGCTTCGCCGGATTTGTAATTTACTTATTTTGACTCCAAGTATAATACAATCCGCAACCTTTGACCCTCCGACTCTCTTTTCGTACCGGTCCTTCTGTGAGTTGTTTCTGTGTTGTTGTATCGTGATTTATATTTCATTTAATCGGCTATACATTATGTTGTTTTACTGGAAACTTTATTAAATAAGAATTATTGGAAATCATTAATCTGTATTATGGAATGTTTACTTCAGTCTGTAACTTTTTTCCCATAACTTAGCGCTTTGTTAGAAAGCATTTTCCAGTCAATCTTCTTGTTCACAGATGCTGTGGAATTAAATTCATAGAATGTATTTTTGTTCCAGGTTGCCGGCAATATGGTACGCTACGCATTGGACCCGGAAAATCCGGCTAAAACTTGTAAGGCAAGGGGGTCTGACCTGCGTGTCCATTTCAAAAACACCAGGGAAACCGCCCAGGCCATAAAGGGAATGCATGTTCGCAAGGCCACTCAGTATCTTAAGGATGTAATTGCAAAGAAACGCTGTGTACCATTCCGAAGATTCAATGGGGCTGTTGGCAGATGTGCTCAGGTGAGGTACCAGGGTACTGATAGCTCAGTAACATATTAATGACAACATTGGACAATTTAGAATATCCACTATTCAATAATTATTTCTAATTCATTTTTAACGTGTGATGTGATTTACATAAGTTATATAAAGGCTAATTATACGGTATATATGTACTGTATATATTATTTTGACAATATAATGAAACAAGGCCATTGTTAAATTTTACAAAATATTTCCAAACCTTGGATAGTAAGATTCCAAATGATTTAGCCCATTTTAACTGATGATTTAATATGCGATTTGAAAATAAATGTACTGTAATTAACCCTGAAATGCCAGCCCTATTTTTGAACAACCTGGTTAATCAGAATTTACCATTGTGGAAAAACATGAAGAGTGAAAATTTCATGCATTTTTGTAATATTATTATTTTGTAAACTGAGGAATCGGACCATCATTTACCAGATGTCAACATATTAGTTTTTGCGTCAGTCGTTAATATACCTCAGAAAAAAGCCAGAAGGCTGAATAAAAAAAAGTTGACACATGACCCAAACAGTGAAATGTTTATGGAATGATATATATAACTCATTTTGATGAAACGTTTTTTTTACTTGTGGATCTGTTTCATAGGTCGTTAAAAATGACTTAGTTTGTCAAAAATAGAACTTGAGAGTAAGAAAAATTTCTATTTCTATCTGTTTTGGTATTGCAACTTCCATATTGGAACCAGAAAGATTCGGCAGTTGCATTCATTTTATGCCATGAGAGAGTTAAGCCAGGAATATAATACAATACATGCGTACTTATATAGCGGACCTTCGACTTTACAGAGGCTAGGAATATCTGAATCTTGGTCTTGTTGAAAAATCTGGTTAACAGTTGTTCCAATATTAGATTATTCTTTAAATGGTTCATTTTGCAGTGAAATCAGCTTTTGAGAATAGCGTAACAAAAGTATATAGTATATTGTACTATTAGAATCTGGAATTTCAACTCCATAGTAATAATATGATCAGATTTTAATGTCAAATAATAAGGTACGCATCAATATAACACCTGCTTGATTAATTGTATTAATTTCTTGTATATTGCCTTTAATGCCCTTGCCTTAACATTTCTGTGGTAGACTCAATTTTTTACACTACATATTTCATATGAACAATTGTACATTTTGAAACAATATTCCAGTATGCTATTTGGAATTTACGGACGTCATTCAATATTGTGGATTAGATTTACGTTAACAGAAATAATTCTGGAATATATGCATTTCATGTTTATAAATCAAATCAATGTTGTTTGTTCTAACTATTATTTGTTTGTGACAAATTAAAATTTTATTTGAAGTTCAATGATTATCGTTAGATGACGAGTCTGATATCTATGTATTGATGACTATCATACGAGGCATTTGTATGAGAACTTCATTGACAACACACAATTTTTATAACTACTGAATATGACTGGATAATAAATTGAATATTTCTTTGAGTCAAGTAAATGTGTTAAAGCTAAGTTTGAAACGAAAGTTATAATTTTGTGACTTTATTGGTAACAGGCCAAGCAATTCAAGACAACCCAGGGAAGATGGCCGAAAAAAAGTGCTGAATTTCTACTGCAAATGCTCAAGAATGCTGAAAGCAATGCTGAGCTAAAAACTCTTGATGTCGATTCACTAGTAATTGAACATATTCAAGTTAACGCAGCAGCAAAAATGAGGCGGCGAACATACAGAGCTCACGGCAGAATTAACCGTGAGTAGATTTATAGTTCAGTAACGGCAAATTTGTTGCTATTTCAGTTTATTTTCAAAAAGAAATATTCCAACAAATCAAAAATTTTACTATGTCAAGAGGCCCTGTTGGACCATGCCTAGACATTGGTATTCTGAATGGGAGGGATTGAATTGGTTGTCGTTTTCTAATTTTTCCGGCAATTTTCATAATGTAATCAGTTTTCGGAAGATTCGATAGACATGGCTCTTGACAATATTGGGCTTTTGAATAATACTGATATTTCCTTAAGAGCTGGGCGGCATATTAGTAAGACTGTAAATATCGGTATTCAGTTCTCCAAAATACTTTATCGCATGAATCCTCAGTGTCGGTTTGTCGTGATACTGGTATTTCGTTGCATACAATGGATGCATCATCGTGTCAAGTAACGAAAAACTAGTCTTTAGCCCACTTACACTTACTGATGTCCTTCGTTTAACATTTTGCAGTGCCATAAAACAATCTGTCCGCATTTAGAGGTATGCGCCCGATTTTTTAACTTGGTGGCTCTCGCATGGCTCTTAAGTGGAAAACATTCCAAATGGAGCTGAGCTGTTATGGTAAAGTGCAGTAAGTGGTATCCGCCACATTTTGCCACTGCAAAATATACCTAATGCTGCCCAGCTCTACATTTCGTAATCTTAATGTATTCATTCACTATCAATGAGCATTTCACCAAGCGTTGAGCGTGGACTAAGTCTAGTGATCCAATTGTAATGCTGGAAAGTGTGTTTCCTGATAGGATACAATTATTCTATCTTTTGGCAGAGCATATGACAATAAGTGAATTATGTCTTTTTGCTACCATGTGTTTAGAAAAAAAAATTTGTGTCTTTTAAATGAAGTTCAATGATTATCGTTTAGATGACGAGTCTGATATTTTATTGATGACTATCATACGAGGCATTTGTATGAGAACTTCATATATAGATTTTTATGTAGGATGCTGGACCTTTTCTAAATTCATGATTTGACTTAACGCGCAATAATGGTCGAGATTAGTCCAAATGTTCGGAAACAGTTTTTATGGTGTTATTCAAATTTTAAAATCTGTGTTTAGTTATGCGTGACTAAATAAATAATGCTGGCAGATGCTCGGCTAGATTTTGCATGAACGATAACAATGAATGTAAATGAGTTCAATGTTTTTGTTCAATAAAAATTCTGAAGTGCTGTAGTGTTCAAATCATGACACTCTTAATTGTCGATCCCCTTGCATCATTGGTCTCTTTCACGTTCATTTATATTAAAATCTTTTCCAGTATTTTTCGAATGTTTTAAAACCAAACTGCTATCAAACAGACTGGATTTAAATTATCAACTTTTGTACTTATATTATTTTTTTTTCACTTCTACAGCATATATGAGTTCTCCCTGCCACATTGAAATGTTTCTCGTAGAAAGAGAACAAGTTGTTCCAAAACCAGAAGAAGAAACAAAAGCTAAAAAGAAGGTTTCGAAGAAGAAGATGGCTCGACAGAAGATGATGGGTGGAGGTGAATAAAATGTTCAGGAACAATAAATTTATGAAAAAACATCCGTCTTCAGTGTATGTATTTTGCTTAGCAGACAGCGTCAGGCTAGTTATTTGAGGTATCTTACTCTCCGTGAAGAGTATACTTGCTTTACGTGACAGTAGCTCAAAGTCAAATTTATTGGCTCCATCTGTAATAGTATTAGAAATGTGTTTTGAGAGATCCCTTTTGACCAAAAAGACCCGAGATGTCTGTAGTTAAAGGTTTGTGATAGAGATATATTTTGGATAAAAAATTACTATTGGAGTTCTTGAATAGTATGCTAGCATGTTTCATTGATTTAGGTGTATGTTTAGCTTGAATATTATATACCATTGATCTGTTAAATTGGCATCCCCCTGCCAGTGTCTTACAAAATGTTTCTAGTTGGCCATAAAACTTTCAATTTACCTTTTTTGTCGGACCCCCTCCAATGTTGGAGATCTTGCTACGAGCATTTCATGTTTCAGTTTCTTTATAAAGCAAACTTTAGAAGTTTCGTATTCGTCATGGCCCGGTGGGGAATTTTTTACCAACAAAAACAATTGATCAGCAGGAAGCCGTCAGAAGTAATTCGGGAGGTTTATAGAAAACCGCATGAAAATTTCTTTTCCTAGTAATGTAAAGAATTCTTTTTGAGGGAATTGTTAACTCAGCATCCGTATTTTCTAGTGGTTCGAAAAAGTTAGGCCGACATTTCTATAACTTGATATTTCAACGGACATGACATCATAACTACCGAATAACTCTAAAGAATTGCCACAGATTTTTTCTCGATTTGGGATTAGTAAATGTTTCTGTATCATACTAGATAATTTTTTTGGGCTGTCGCTTGAATAATATTAGCTACTTTTGCAAATTTGTCCGAAAAGGGGATGAACAAACAAGAGGAAGTTGCAATAAACGTGCTTTTCATTCGTAGGAATGTATATTTACATGCCAACCTGGTGTCTCTATTTTGGCTATCTTTCAGGTAAATGATATCAATATTTGGCAAATTTTGATGTCGTAGTGGTTATTACTTATCATATTATTATCGAAGGTACGAAATTTTGGGATCGGTTCATGGTAAGGCCGGAATTACTACTATTCCATTGCGTTATAATCAACGGCGTTTAGCTTCGAACTCGTATAAGATAAAATGGCTATATAAATGCGCCAACGAGGCGGAAATTGAAATAAATCTGCACGGAAGTTTTTTCGAGATCTACCGCGTTTTAATTATGAGGCCAAGTTGCACACCACCGGGAAAGCAGCGTGGAGGCAATGAATTCCGAATCACGAATTCGTGGAAATATCTTGTATAAAATTATCTGTGGCACAGTGAATGAATGCGAATGGAAAGGTAATCAAGTTGACCAGTTAAAAATTTCGTTCTTAGGAACGGGAGCAGAAAGCTTTTTGGAGCAAAGGCCATTATAATATCTAAAAAATAAACGAAGTGATGCAACGCCTGCTTTGCAGGCGGGGAAGAAGTTTTGGACCAATCATGTAAATCACACGTCGCTGAACACGATCGAGCATGTTTAGGACTCAAATTTGACAATAATACTCCGTGCAGGTTCGGATCAGTGACTTGTATAAATGAAGTATGCATTGCCTTTAAGGTAACAAAAAAAGAGACAACACGCATGCTTTGCTTTGCGTTTTCTGTATTCATATTCCAGAATACACCAGCGTATGCAACACAACGAAGACTCACCGTCTTCCCGTGCCCGGTTAGCTCAATTGGTAAAGCGTTGGGAATATGCTTCGAGGCCCGAATCTCTGATCACCCAGACGCAAGTTCGAATTCCTTACTGCTCTTGCCCCACCACCAACCAGGTCCACGCACAGGAGAAATATGATAAGTCACAATATATAACCTCGATTCGCAAAAGGTACCTTTTACCGCACTTTGGTTCGCCATGTGATTATAAGCTGTATTCACGGCTTTCCTTATCCCGCAGTGTAAAGATGAAATCCTATCCCACTGTTCGCCTGCACAGTTCCCTTTAGGGTTTTAGAACACTCCGGGCTTTAGAATAGCCCTAAGTGCGTGTTTCCCGCGTGTCGTAAGAGGCGACTGAAAGAAAACAAAGAAGTGGCAGATGGTTTTACCAAAGGCAAAGGGCGGATATCACTCACTGCACTTCACCATAACAGCTCAGTTCCATTTGGAATGTTTTCCCACTTAGAGTGCAGTTGGCTCTTTGCTATTAAGTAGCCGTTTGTTAGTTCCTATTCGCCACTAATTTTGGTCTTTCTCAGAGCGAATTTCAATAAAACAAGACGATCGATTTGGAAAATCTAAACAAACGCATGGGCAGCGTTGTTCCAGCGTAGAACGAAGGTTCAAATAAAACAAACCTAAAAAACGCGACCGTGTATTGTGGCCTTCAGAGAAGCACAGTTAACCAAAATGTAGCGCGCGGCAGAGTTATAAATTTTGATGATAAATTTTTACATTTCCTGCTATTTTAATGCAATTGATTTATGGTTTGTATGAGGCTTGTAGTCGGAAGACTAACCTTATTTTCGCGAACCTGCATTATAGCGGAAAGTACGGCCTCATTTAGACACTGTTCAAATTTTATCTACTGCAATATAGCTTGGTCTTTGTTCAGTAGGTGTAAGAAATATAGACTAAACAATCTTCATCCCTAGTACTAAATGTATCACGAAGCCTCGACAATGCAAAGTAAATCGATATTTTTGTTTTTGCCACTAATCGTGGATGAAAATCTGTACTTCGATTTATCGAGCATTTTATGTTCATTTTTCTTTATTATATATTTCAGCGCATATTGAGTTATCAGAGCATGTTATTTAAACGACAAGTCAATAAAAACAAGCTAGAACGATGTAGCAGGTCCTTTTAATCATGACAACTAAAAAATAAATTTGTTTGAATTTAGGATTATTTCGCCATTGTGACGTTATATATACGATGGTGCCACAAAAATGCCAACATGAATTTTTGGAATCAGTAGGAAAAACTGAATCAGAAAATGTGAACATCCGAATCCGGACCTTCAAATATTTCGGCTTACAAATCTGGACGCTCGCTTAAGCTAATTGAATATATACGTTATGGAAAAGAGGCGGTTCTTTACTGACTTGTGTCTGAATTGGTACCTGGTACGCTTACCATGGAGCAACATAGCCACAAATATTAAAAGCTTATGGGAGATTGAATTCCTTTGGCATCGTGAGTCATTGGATCCAATTAAAAATTAGTCTTACGAGATGTCGCAAAATGGAACAATTCTTGGCAAAACTGTCTACCTGCCTGAAAATTTGTTCGTGCTTTTAAAATTAGGTATCATATTAAAATTACGTACAAGGAAAACGTGAAATGAACTAACTTTTTACAGAATTATTATAGTTTTTTGTTGATGCCGAATTCATCCAGGCGTTTTTTTCTATCTATCTTTTAATTCAGAGTATCGGGAATGGACAATTTCCGTTTCCCAGGAAAATTTCAATATTGGTAACAATTCAACAGCCCTTCAGGGTTTTATAATGGGCGAACACCACCGTATTAATGAAAAGAGGGAAGCACGGCAACATATTTATGGCGATATATCTTCCACGATATATGAGTATTTTGAGCGCCATCGATGTGGAGATTTTTCAATAATAATTTGCCAATATCAAGTTTTGATACACCATTTCGGAGAAATTTGTACTGTATACCTGACGTGTAATATCTAAAATTGCCTAACGTTCTTCCTGCATGTCGCAATATACAACTGAAAGGAACCAGTACCTCTCACTGAATCTCAGTTTAACGGTTCATTACTATATGGGATGTTTCCAATCAGGGTACAGGTGCTGAAACTACATTCGAAGTAGCTCCCCACTATATAAGTGACTGTTATTTGGTTTCATTCATGAGTTGCTTCCGACTGCATTTTGAGTGAATTCTATCCAAAATGTGCAAGAAAGTTGCTGAAACTACTTTTTGGAGTAGCTCTTTGTTATATAATCGGCCAATAGTTGGGTTATTTTAGGTGCTGCTTCAGACTGCGCACTTACGATAAAGATGCTATTAGCATATTTTTTGGTGCGTTATTCAGTGGCGCTGAAAATACAAATATCTTTGTCAGCAATTTGTCACAAAATATACAGCTATTTTCGTCGTGTAATTTTCCGTGGCGATTTTCTGGTGAACCCTCCATTCGATTTTTACATAATTTACGGGAGAATTTTCTCTAATTTAAAATACTAACTTACTTTTTATTGAACAGCCAAAAAATGCAATAATATTTTACTCATTCTGCCAACCCATTATGACGTCATGGTGACGATATCTTGTTTGCAAATGAAGAAGACCCAACTTTTTTTATAATTCAGCAAGTCATGAACGACAATTTTTCTCCACTTTTCATCTGATGCTGATAAATATCATTCTGAATCGGGGGCCTTAATGAGGCCTTAATCCGGCAAATTCAAAAAGGCCGATTTTTCGACTTAACAAACCTTAAGAACGGACACAGAACTTAGAGTCTAGTCACTTCATAAATATATTAAACAACAATGACGGGTTAACTTGGTTTTGTTAACATAATATGATGCGTCCGATTAAAGGCAATGGCCCCCAGTTCCGTGCATCCCGTAGTAGGGGAGGGCTGCTAAGAATTTCACGGTCAACAACTTTTCAATTTGTTTTTCTAACGTCCGTGGGTTGAGAGGAAACTTCGTTTCTGTCGAATCATTCCTTGCGAAAAATAGTCAAGACGTCTTTGCACTGTGCGGGAGCAACCTCAATCCTGGAATCTCATCTTCTGATTTCGGGGCTGGGGGTTATTTGCCGCTCATTTGTAAGGATTCTCCGATGCATATGCATGGACTTCCTGTCTATGTTCGTAGCAATCTGCCTGTAGCTCGTGCATTTGCCTTTAAGTCTACATCACCTTCGTATCTGTGCTTGCGAATGTCGCTTCTGACATCGACGTCATTCCTATTCTTCGTATGCCGATCCCCCTCAACCCAAAATTGTTCTGTCCTGGACGACATCTCTTAGCAGATGGACAAGATTTTGATGTCTTGTGCATCTGCCAAATTTTTTATAATGGGAGATTTCAATGCCCATTTAGATGCTTGGTTATTATTAAGCTGAAACTGACCCGGCCGGAATTAAAACTCATAATTTCGCCATCACTGAGTAACTGACACAAATGATGGAATTTATGACTAGGATCTCCGACAACGCGGCTCACGCTCCTTCCCTTTCCCTGGTTCCCCAGCCCGCACTTGGTACTTCCGACCACGTCATTTCGAAGCTAATATTAAAAACTTCGATTCCTATAAGTAAAAAGTCTCCTTTTCACCGCACTTCTTATAAACACAAGGGAGGTAACTTAAACTCTTTTCGGGCCCCCTTTGCGATGTGACGTGGAGTGATGTTTTCTTGTTGCCTGCTCATGAGTGCGCGATGGAAGTCGCAGAGTGGATACGCCTTGGAATTGATGAACTCATTCCTCACCGAAGATTCCAGGTGAAACCCCACTCTGCCCCATGGTTTTCACCGGATTGCTCGAAGGCAATAGCGGCGAGAAACCCTCTTTTCCACCGCAATCGTCGACATTCCAACAGCGATAATAAACGACTTTACAGAAACGCTCGGAATAATTGTAAGAGAATTATCAGAAATGCTAAAACGCGATACACGGAATCCACCAAATCCAAAATTACAGAGCAAAAATTGGGTTCCAAAGATTTTTTGAAAATAATAAATAATGTAATGAACAGTACCCCTCCTCTTTTAAATGGCTCCGAAATTTTGTGTTCTTCTAGAGACAAAGCGGAGTTGTTTGCCAGGATGTTTTCTAATAACTGCAGCCTTGGTTTGGTTTCTGGTACCTCACCACCCTATTTTCCAAATCGAACTGACGTTACATTGGAAAACATGTCAGTAACTCCGCTACTTGTCTGAATGATTGCCAAACTCGATTCGAACATATCTCCTGGTCCTGACTGCATTCCATTTGTGAATCTTTCACCTGAGTTGTCCGCTATTTTGGCCAAATTGTTCAATAAATGTCTCAAAGAATGCACCTTCCCCAATACATGGAAATGTGCGACGATTGTGCCGGCGATCGAACTAACCCCAATAAATATCGTACAATTAGTCTCTTACCAATTATCAGCAAAATTATTGAATCAATTATTAATAATAAAATTATTAATAATAAAAATCGTCGTTCTCGCTCTACTGTTGACTTGTTGACGGTAATAACCGAACGAATATTTCGTGCCCTTGATCGTTGTGGTGAGGCAAAGTCGGTTGCACTAACCATTTCTAAAGCGTTCGACAGAGTTTGGCACCAGAAAAAATGAAGGGGAGGGGACATTTTTCCAACATACAAACATAGGCTTTCAAATTACAAAAAAATTGGCGTGCCGGATGCGCTCAAAATTTTTTTAAGACCTAAACAAAAATACATGTTTTAAAAGCGCAATAAACATTACCAGACAGGAAAATGTATCTGCGCGGTGGAAGCTCACTGAAATTTTGGTAAAAAATTAATAAAAACTCTCACTTTAAAAGTTAAATGCTCCGAAATACACAAAATTAATCAGGGATAATATTGCGCGTCGCAGTCGCGCAAAATTGGTATGAAAATTAAATTAAAACCTTTCTCCTCCTAACCAACCAACTATGCAACTAAGTTAACCAGTAACCTTCACCGCTGCGTTTTGTTTGCACTCTGACACGTAGAAGCATATAATATATATAATGATATATTTAGGCTGTTTTGAGTTGAATGTTAGCTGATGTAGAGAACGAGGCATGTCGGGAATACGTCTACCTGGTATAAGCATGCCCCCCCCCCCCCCCCCCCCCCCCCCCCCCCCCCCCCCCCCCCCCCCCCCCCCCCCCCCCCCCCCCCCCCCCGCCAGTTACGTCTATGTTTTACTGTGATGGATTTCAAACCTGAAAGCATGGAACTGCATCACTCTAATCTAAGATGCTGGTGATGTTTCTTGCTGTGGCCAGATTTCACAGATATAGTAGTTTTGGACATTCGTAGTTGGTACGGTACGAAATTGCTGCCAAGCGAACCGTACTGGTACGAAATTTAGTAGGATAAATTGTAATCGAACTTAATTTCGTACCGGTACGATGTACGAAAAAAATAATATCGTACAGTACGGTAGGGAAAATTTACGAAAGGTACTGTACGAAATCATTTTGCTGGTTCGAAATACGATAAAAATTTCGTACCGTACTATCACCCTTGCTCGGGGGTCGATTTTTGGTCCGACTTTGTTCTTAATATATATTAATGACCTGCCTGATAATTCGATATGTAATTCGGTAATTTACGCTAATGATACAACTCGGTATTCTTGTCTCAATGAAAAATCCCTCCCGGAACTACGTCTAGATCTGGATAAAGCGCTTGCGTGTGATTTGGCCACAGTATCTAATTGGGGCAACACTTGGCATGTCACTTCTAACTCGGAGAAGACCGAAGTTTCATCAAGTAATCGTTACACTAATACGAATGCAAATCAAATCTCATTATCTGGTACTGTTCTGGAGGAATCCTCAAATATTCGTCTCGTTGAAACCGCACTATCTAAGGAGAGATGAGAGTCGGTTTACTATATCGAGCTCGCCATTATCTCACTCCCGAAGTCATTCTCCGTTTGTACAAATTACTGATTTGACCCTGCATGAAATATTGCTGTCACGTTTGGGGCAGTGCCGCTGTCACTGTTCTTAGCAAGCTCGATCGTATTCAACCTCGTGCGATCAATATGATTGGCCCTAAACTTTCTTCCCGCCTGCAAAGTAGGCCACACCGACGCAACGTTGCCTCACTCTGTTTATTTTACAGATATTATAATGGTCTTTGTTAAAGGGAGATTTCTGCTCTCGCTCCTTAGAACGAAATCGGTCAACACGATTGGCTACGGATTCGCACATATTAACTGTGGAGGTTCCACAATGTAACCAACAGGCTTTGAAACTCGTATTAATAGACATCTGTCAGGGATGGGGTTTCCTTAGCTCCTATTCCTGCATTTCATGCAGCTCTTTAGTGGCTTCAGGAGAATTTTCAAGTTTGATTTGTCTCCTGTTGCCTTGCTCTGAGCGAATTTTATTAAAAAAAAACTTGACGTAAGCAAACATGTGTTGCTTCCTGCATTTCATGCAGCTCTTTGCACTTTAGCGGCTTCAGGAGTATTTCCAAGTTTGATTTGTCTCCTGTTGCCTTGCTCTGAGCGAATTTTATTAAAAAAAACTTGACGTAATAAAACATGTGTTGCTTCCTGAAGCTCTTTGCACTTTAGCGGCTTCAGGAGTATTTCCAAGTTTGATTTGCCTTGCTCTGAGCGAATTTTATTAAAAAAAAACTTGACGTAAGCAAACATGTGTTGCTTCCTGCATTTCATGCAGCTCTTTGCACTTTAGTGGCTTCAGGAGAATTTTCAAGTTTGATTTGTCGCCTGTTGCCTTGCTCTGAGCGAATTTATAAAAAAAAAACTTGACGTAAGCAAACATGTGTTGCTTCCTACATTTCATGCAGCTCTTTGCACTTTAGCGGCTTCAGGAGTATTTCCAAGTTTGATCTGTCTCCTGTGGCCTTGCTCTGAGCGAATTTTATTAAAAAAAAAAACTTGGTGTAAGCAAACGTGCGTTACTTGCTGAACCTTTCTTTAAAACCTATTCCCTGGCACAGTTCAAACTTTATTTTAGGTTTTGTTTGCTTTCCTGATACAATGACTAGCCAGGCCCACTCAGGTGAGACGAAAATTCAACAACAATCAACAGCAAACAGGCAGACATACAGAGGCAAAAGAATTTATTTGAATTTCATTAATCGGGGAAAAATGTATAGTAGAACACCAAAATATGCGACTGGTGACTCTATTCTCTTTGCAATATGTTAGCTTCACCCAAAGGATTGGAAACAGTCTTCAGCCCATAGATCAGATCAGAACCTCACCTCTCATGACTTTGAACCAGCAAATTTGTGAAAGGTCGGGGTCCGCCATATGGCTAAGCAGCATTCTAAAAATTTCCTCCTCTTATTATAAAATGATACGGTACCCGGCAGCCAGCTTTGAACACTACTGTTCAAATACTGCATTTTATAAACAGAACGACAGAAAATTACAGGGAACGACGTTAAGAAAACATGTGTAATGGAATGACCATTCAGTCTCACAGGGTAGAAAATATTTTTACAAAACTTTCATTATAATATGTCACATTAGAGTATTGGCCACTTGGATCTGAACTACTGAGAGCGACAATATTATTCGAAAGCCCAGTTTCCAGCAAAGGTAGCAATTATTACAAAAAACTATAGAATCCAAAAGTGCATTTTACAAAGCTCGTCTGTAATTTCCGACAAAATTGTGAAGAAGCATCAAATTTTCTGTCCAAATCCAGACAAAAAACAATGTCGACCTTTGCCAATAATGAATGTAGGTATCATAGTCTATGGGAGATGCGTTTGTACAAAGATTTAAAATTTGCAATAAATACTAATTAACTTTGAAAACACATCATAATTTGCAGAAATCATCTTGTCATTACTCTGGTTGGGCATGTGCGCGTGAGTTTAACATTGGTTGAGATGTCTTTTGATAAGCAAACGAGCATGTGTGGACGCTAGCAAAAATTTCCAAAACTTCTGCAAAACAGTCGGCACATAAAGCTGAATAGCTCAATTCTTCCATGGTTTTGACCATACCGGAAAAGCTATTGCATTGCAGGCATGAAAAAAGCGATTTTGAATACAAACAATCTTGTTCTACGTATTAGAGAAGGGACTGCACAATATTTAGCATTGAGTGGATCTGGTACTAGGGATAGGCATTTTAGAACAGATTATCAGATATATTCGGAATAGTTAATTATCCAAATCTTACAACTGTATTTTCTTAGAAATAATAAGATTCAATTCTAATGTCTGATAGCATATCACTCTAAAGATTTTTTTCATATAGTTTCGCGATTTATTTCCATACCCAAAAACTTAAATTCATTACCAACTTTGCTATGTGAACAATTTCTATAGCCGACTTATGCGTTAACCCTACGTTACCTATGCCTAATTGCACACAATATTACAAAAATGTTCCACACGCAGTTTGGAATTTAAAAATAGCATTTAAATTGGGTATTTCAGAATAGTTCTGGAATAGTGAAATATTCTGAATTGCCCATCCCTATCTGGTACCAGGTCCAATTTGCTCATTTCAAAATATCTTCCACCCATACCTACCATCTTGTTCCTTGTATGCCACTGTGCATGTGTACCTAAAATAAAACATTGGTTATTTATAGACTACTGATTAGTGACAACCTATAGTACTTATCATATCATCTGCAGAATAGATTTCATGTACGAATTTGATATTCTGAAATTCTCTCACACTGATGGTCAAATATCAGCAAATTCGTTTATCTAAATGATGAAACATTATTCTATTAACGTTGTGAATTTCAAATACGTTTTAAACTAAACTATAAAGGAAACCTTAGCAGTGGCTAGCAACATTAACCGATTGATTTAAAATTGTGTAAGTCATCAGCTTGTTCTTTTTTATTGAAATTCATTCTCAGCTACTAAAAGTTGTATTACCAGCAACTGCGCTTAAACATCCCAAACGGAACTGAACAGTTAAAAAAGGAAACTAGATATCATAAAAGAAGACTTACTCAGTAAAAGCAAATGGATACCTCTAAGTTATAGTCAAGGAGTCATCCAGAAAGGTAACGCTGGTCTTTTAAAATTTATGTCAGTTTTATTAGTGTTTAATTGTTGATTAGAATTTGATTCTGTAAAAGATGGACAGCAGAGTTAGCACTGGTCGCCTTGTTTCAGTGGGAGCAGAAGATATATATAATAAATATTTTTTCAAAAAAATGCCAGAAGATAGGTCTCAAGAATTCAAAAACAATAACGAGCCTTGCTTGATGGCGTTTGTTTTAGAAATTATTACTGCATATATAACATACAGATACCTGGGTGATAAACAATGCAACTATCTAGGTATAAGCGTCATCCGGAAAGGGAACAAGGGGAGATTCCAAACAAATCCTATATTTAATTCAACACCAAAAACCTACCGATTTTGTGAGCTTGAAACAGCATGGTTAAAATAAACTACAATTTTTTTTTCATTAATAAGTTAAGCAACCCAACAGTGTCACAGACAGATGTGACAATAATATTCCATGTAATATAAAATTGAATTACGGTACATTCATCCAGAAACATGTTCTACTTTTAATCAGAATTCCACTAGCAAATCAGAAATGTTATTTTGTCAGCGCGATCCACCAGTGACCAATATTTAGCAAAACAGATTGCATTGGCATTTCTGACAAGGTGATAGGACGGTATACAAAGCTTAACATATTTCTGATGTTCGATTCTACTTACTTTCAGTAGATGTAGAAGATTGAGATGAATTTTTTGTTGTTGAAAAATCTTCTGTAAATCTTTATTTCCAACATAGTTTCAATTGATAAAAGAACATAATGTGCATAGAAATAAATACATGGAAAAATAGAAAAAATATTTTGTAATTATATCAGTGAAATAAAAATCACAAGCAAAATAAAACATTAGAAAATACATGGGAAGGATTTTCACTGCTTTTACCCAGTGGCAAACCCATAAATTTTCAAAATAGGGGCTCAAAAAATGAGTGAACAATGAAAAAGCATATTCTCTGCAAATATTGTAAAACTGTAAAAATCATTTGCCAGTTTAGGATCATGCGACACACAAAGGAGGCATCACAATTGTAATGGTATAAAGACAGCATTTTTTGACATCTAGAAAGAAGAGTATAGGCCACAGCTCAAGGAAACCCCCCTTGGAGGCACGATTGTTTTTACACAAACCCTTTATTATTTACATGTTCCCGTCTCAACAGACTATCTACTTCCTAACATAACATTGAAACAAATTAAAACTTTATACCTTTTCCTAGATTTTTCTTTTGAATGCTGTGAACTTCTTTTCTTCGAAGAATCTGATTTCGATTTGCTTCTTTCTGTGCCTGAGAAATTATGCTGGACAAAATATTGAGTTAATATATCAGTTAAGGATGCTAAAAGAATACCAAAAAACTCTGCAGAAATAAACTAAAATTTGAGATACCGCAATTAAAACCACCGCTAAGAAAATTAGTACTGTCTGTCCAATATTGAATTCACCACATTGGAAAAAGTCTGACTTCAGTCAGATAAAACATTACAGAAATAAATTTGTGTACATGTTTGAAAACTTTGAACTTCTTGTCAGATGAAACATTACAGAAATAAATTTGTGTAAATGTTTGAAAACTTTGAACCTCTTGTAATCAGAGTTACTGAATACTCAACTCTTCACATATAGAAGCCCAAATACCAGTGGCCATGTTCACAAAGAGACAGGTGAAACACTCGCAACTCTGATAACCGGACACCTCAAAAAACATTTCCTATAAGCAAGTTAACCAAAAAAAATCTCCCAAAAAATTTTGAATATTTTCTTTACCTTAAAAAAAGTTGGCTTCGAATTTCTTTTGCTTTGAGTCTTACAAAAATTCGATTTATAATGGATCAAAATTGGAATTTCATTTCAGCATAACACTGTATTTCGATACACAGATAATAAAGATTACAATTACCCTGATCAAAATAAATTGACCAAACATATTTCGTCATGTATGAACATATGGATACACAATTTGAAACGGGAAATTTTGATACTGTGCTAGCACAACTCTTATACCCAAATAGAAAAACAAAATATTTCTCTATTTAGCCTGCTTTTCTATATTTCTATACCTATATGCATTATGATGATGTATTTACAACAAATTTATATAAATTCTGACAATATATGATAAGTCAAATCAAACTAAAAGCCCTCACAGAAAACTGTTACTGATAAACCTCTGCACACTTACAATCTATTATGATTATCCTTATTACTATTTTGATTACTCAATATCAATAAAGTGGTGACTACTTCTACATGTTGATGAACGCAAGACAGGGAATGAATGAATCTGGCTGCCAAAAGCACTATGACAGTGGTTCACAACTGTTATTCCTTTCCTCGCACCAACCGTTTAACGAAAACCTGTATTTCCAATTTCTTACTTCATAACTGCATGAAATACCATATCCTATCCTAGGATCCTCTCACAAGATTAAATAACATAAACTAAACCAAACTAATGAATTGATTTGTATCTGCTGATAAATTAAAATAAACTTTATAAGAGTGAAGTAACAGATATTTGGCCTAGAAGAGAAGAGGACCCATTTTTAAACCAAACCAAAGAAATATTATTAGCCGTATATTTGGGGATGCACTTGTCCTAGTAGTCAAGTGTTCTAGAATAGTGATTGAAAAAAGTTTCATTTTACTATTATTGTTAAATTGATTCATTTTGCAGTGAAATCATGATATAGGTCAAATTTTACATTAAAAGTTTGACAGAAATCATGGTTTTGCTGCATGCTCATGGGCAAAATACAGGCAGTTTTGCTCATCTGAGATGTTGAAGTTTCATTCTACGTCTACGTAATATTATGCTGAATATTTTTTAAAGAGTAAAAATCTTTCACCTGATATCCAAGTACTCCAGATGAATCTTCCTCATATTCTTGAAATTTTCGTCTTGGCGGGTCAGATGAAACAGATTTCGGGGGAACTCTTGATTGTTGAAACGGATAAGCCGCAACTGGTGAAGGAACAGGCTGGGAATTTGGTGCTGGTACCTGGAAAGGAATCCCAGTCAGTAAGATATCACCTGTCAATCATCTTTTGTTAAGTACGAGCCACTGATATTATTTGTGGCTCATACTTAACAAATTAGAAATTTTGATTGAGATATTATTTTATAGTTGGGACTAGGAGTAGGAATGTGATATTCGAGATTGGTTCGGATACAATCATTTAACAATTTTTTGTATTTCGTATCAAAAAAAAATAATAATTCCCTACACTTTTACATAAATATATATTTAGAAAGATTTCAAGAACAATATACCTGGAAAAGAATTGGTCACTTATCGCTCTGTCAGGTTTATCAAATCTGATACAAGATTGTGACGTAATGAAATTCATTAGTTGGTTTGGACAGTTAATAAACCAAAAACCTTTAGACATAACTAACAAGCCCAGTCGATACAGGTAAGGGCTTTAGAATAGCCGTAAGATATTTCCTGCATGTGGTAAGGGGCGACTAAAAAGAAGCGATGAATCATTTCACCATCGTCCAGGGCGGATACCATTCACTGCATTTTATCATGGTCGTTCAGTTCCATTTGTTTTTTGCGTTTGGAGTACAGTTATAGTTACTACAACTTTTAGTAGCTCTTATTTCTGACACCGCTTCTGGCCTTGCTCAGAGTGAATTTCAATGAAGCAAAAAAATCGGATGATAATTCACTTTTCGACATTGAACCTCCAGACTTATACATAAAGCTCATCAAGATTCAGTATTTTGCTACACATAAGCTAGTTATTATGCTTAGCTTTTACAGATTCATTTTTGGTACTTACTGGAAAAGGTGGTGGTACCATGTGATAATTATCTGAAAAAAAAAATTTATATATAATTTTAAACATGATTGAAAAGGGATTCTGATACAGTTGCTTCGCTTTGTTCAAAGGAGCTGTCTGCTCTAGTTCCTCCCAAAAAAATCTTTAGCCAACAGACGTGTTTAGCTGCTAGTGTCCCACAGACAGTTATACGCCACAAGCTTTTTTCTTCAAACTTCTAAACTTTGGACTTCATCACCTTCTGCTTTCCTGATTGTGTTGACCTAAAAGACTTTAAAGCTTGTGTCAATAAATATCTTTCAGAGATGAAGATTCTTCATTCCTGCATTTATGTAGTTCTCTGCACATTAGTGGTTCCAGGAGACTTTCATGTATATCTTTTTCATGCCATCTTGCTTAGAGCGAATTTTAATAAAAAATACCAAATTTAAAGTTGTAAAATTTGGCATGAATAATGGACTGCTTTGAAATGGGCAAATACCATCAATCTCATTTATCTGAAATGCCGAAATGTTATTTATATAATAAATTTTAAACACCATTCAAATCTTGTCACGACATTACAAGGTTAAAGCAAGGCTCGCCAGACCTCAGATGAATAATATAAAATAAAGAATTGACTTTTAGAAAAACACAAAATTTTAAAGTCGAAAACAAAGAAAATAAAATCCAAACAGTACACTATAACAATTTTAAATATAGTTTTTCAAATTTTCAAAGTATTGCCAATTTCATAGCATGTACCCAGAAGATATACAGCAATAAATGCATTAATCAAGCAACATCCAGTTATGCTATATTATTACATCAAACTTTGACAATCATGAATTTTCCGTAAAGAGAAAACATATTCATACTTGAAAGATTATATCCTCTCATTTGTGAAGCCGGTAATGATGACCCCTGCATTGTGGGTTGAAGTTCAGCTTTTATTGTGTCAATTAAATTTGAAACAAGTTGCTTTGCGGCATCGACCCCCGCTTGATTAGGATGACTTATATATGCATACATAGATTCAAACGCTTCTCGACCTGATGTGGGTTCGATGAATCCAGAACCTTTACCCCTGAGAATAACCTATTGAATGATGTGATCAACAAAGAAAAAGTTTATACAAAGTTAAAAAAAATGAATCAAATTAGACAAAAAAATGAAACTTATACTTCCAATTGTAAAAGCCAGAATATTAATCAGTTATAAATATATTCATAGTGAGCAACAAGCATACATTATGAAAGATAAGCTGCAACAGTTTACTACTATTTTCAACATCTAACCCGTTTTGAAAAGCATGTCTGAAATAATCGATTCAATTAGTATTATGCGAATCCATAAATTTTAGGATTCAAATTTTTCATCGAATCAAAAACAACAAAACTAAAAATGAATAAATCTTCATACAATACAGTAATGCAAATCTTGATGATTCAAATATACGATAGAATTCTGAAATCAATAAATTTCCAGTTTTGGCCATCTAATCCTAGAAGTATTTTGTCAAGAATGAGACAAAGATGATATGCAATCGGTATTAGATGGCCCATCCTAAATAAAATATGTTTTGCATAAAAAAATTTGGAAAGAATTAAAAAGAACAAGCATTCGCATACTTTTGCACCAGTCTGGTTGGCGATGAATGTGAAGTTTCTGTAATTTGGACCAAGTAGCTTATTTTTCAAATCAAAATTATCTGGAACATTGTCCAAACCGATGAAAAGTTTTTCTTGCATGTAATTCTAAAAAATGTATCATCTATTGAGTAAAGTAATAATTTCATATTATAGCAGGGTGACAGAATCTTATTATTCTCCTGTTGTCCAGAACATTCAATGTCATTTTCTTCAGGTAACCAAAGGTTTGAAATCATCAACGCTGCTATACCATAGTAGTATTGATTATTATAAATCCTTTTCTACAGCTGGGTTACTTTCAAACTCACTCAAAATAGACGTTTCAATCTTTTAGCAATAGCTGAATTTTCACTAATGAAACATATTTTTCGTCTGTCCGAGTAACTATTATTCTGTCAGCATTATATATATATATTAGTGTTCAAGCAGATTAGGGCAAAATTGCGATTCATGCCCAAATCCAGTCATACTGTATTTTCTGTTTTATTTAATTACTGAAATTGAATACAGCGGCGATTAGGGTTGCCCAGAATATTTAATTCACAGTTTGAATCCTAACTTATTTGATTCCATTTCTGCAACAATTCGATTTCAACAAAACCATAAATTATTTTTTCAAAATGAAAAATAATTTGTACATTTATATGAAGCTGATAAAACAATGTTGTTGTTTGTTAATCATATGAAATATGATTCGAATAGATTTGAGAAAATTATTAGATTCGATTCTGAAACCAAAATATTTTCCATTTTCGCCATCCCTAGCGATGATGCAAAAACAAAACGTCTGGGGGAAGAACAAATTTAATATAATATTTGATACAAAGTATTAAGCATTATTGAGAGTACAACTCTCTAAAATTTAACCCAAAAGGTTCAATAGTTACTGAAAATATTATTTTCTTACCCCCGATGGTAAAGCAGGTTGGCAATGTGGAAGAGTAGAGGCGGTCGCTTGTTGAATAAGTGGATAACCAGGTGTAAATCCCTGTACTGAAGGATTAGGTACCAACCCACTTGAAATTCCCGCAACTTTTTGATTCATTGATGCAATTTGAGCAAGTGCTTCTGTTTGAAACTTACTTTTCTTTTCAAAATGATTATTTATTATTTGTTTGATGCGATCGAGAGCTTCTGCAATTAAATCATAAAAGGATAAAATTGATATATAAAAGTCAAGACAAACAACTACAACTAGCAGAATTAAACTAAAAAATATAGATAAAATAGCTACGCAAAGGATAGAAAACATAGCAGTGTATTTGGAATCGTATAACATGTTTTGCACTTACTGGCACTACACTACATTTTGCAATAGCTTTTGCTCATAAAGCCCCATTAATTGGTTCCTTATTGAGTGTTGCTCACCAAATAATTTCAAGCGTTCTGTCTCTATAGCAGAATGGCATGACGCCAGCCACTCGAAAAAAATGGGTTCCATCTAGGGGTGGCCAACACCGAATATATTTTGATTTTAAAATCGATTCGAATAGTTTTTCCGAATCGAGTATTCGAATCGAAGTCATATGATAAACAAACAAAGATATTCTTTTATCTGCTTATAATTTATGTGAAAATTCACACTTATTTATGGAAAAAAATTAAAATTATCATTTAGTTGATTTCGAATTGTTGCAGAAATGGAATCGAATAATTTATGATTCGAATGTTCGGAATGGAATCAAATATTTTGAACAGCCATAGCTTTCATCAAAAGAAAATTTAGCGAATGAGTAAAATTTCATGATATCCCTCCTTCTAGAGGATTGAAATATTTCTTCATGAGTGTCTGGTAGTCACCAAACCGTATAAAAAGGTTCAAAATCATCAATACTGCTATAAAATAGCATTTATGATATTTTGAAGCCTTTTTGTTCATCCGAAAAAATATGCCAATACCCATTTGGAACACTCAAAGAAAACAGAGATTCTGCTACCTGCTCTATAGGGAATTTCTAAAAGTCTTCCATTAAATCAAATCAATCATATATATATATTTCGACCCACTAGTACACATAAACTGGGCACTGAACTGATAAAGTATAAATATGGACTTACTTTTTACATTGCTTTCATGTTGACTTTGTACAAACAAATATAGAGGTCTTTCAGATCCCATTAATAGTGAATATTGTTTCTTTTCTTCCGCAGACATGTACTTACCTCGAGTTGATACATATGCCAGACATGATTTATTAATATTCTCCTGTGTGGAACAAAAAAAATTCTTACATGAATACAACTCACAAATGCTCACCTTTAATTCTAATCAATAGGGACGACTAGACTGTCTTTATAGTTTAGTTCACACGGTATTTGAAATTTGCTCCATAAATATGGAGTGTTGCAATTTCACAGATAAACAAAATTGCTGATTTTTGACCATATTTTGGAGCAAAGTCATGATTTATCTTTGCGTCAAATTTTACTAAAGAAAATTTGCCATATAAAATATTACGCGAAATCAGTGAATGAATTAAAACAACAATATTGTTTCTACAAATGGTACAGGGTATTAAAAAAACATATCAATACACTTAATAATGCTGTTTTCCAATTTTAGGCAATCGAAATATTACGACTACCATAACCGCAAACTGAGTCAATCCTGGATACGAGTAATCAGCGTTCCAAGTTTTGAAAAAAAGTTTCGACAAAATTTGAGAATCGGAGTGTTTTAATTACTTTACTTTTGTCTGTTATGTCTGTCCGTCCCTCTGATAGATTACTTACTCATTACAAATATCAGTTTACGGGAATTTTATTGCCAGTAATAGCCCCGTTCATACGAGTCGCACTAAAATAAGGCTATCTTAAGTCACATTTTGTTGTTAAGAGATAACAGCATTTAAAGTTTTCCAAATAATGCTGAATGAATATAAAAATGAATAAAAAATAGAAAATTCAAATGTCTAATGAAAATCAGTGCAAAGATTGAAATTTTACCAAACGAATTTTACCCCCCAAATGAACTTTAGGCAGTTTAAACTTGGAATTTCAATATTTTCGCTTGCATTATTTGGACTTCAGTCCAAATGAGAAATGCACACAAAATCATACAATTTTTATAAATGGTGCAGAACTGTAAACTTTACCACTGATGTTGAAAAATGTGAACTGCCATAATGTATCTGCCAATGGCCCTTTACTGAACCTTTCCCTCACAGGAAACCCACATATTTTTGATTACAAGATTATACGCAATAAGATTATACTTATAAGTTATCATTTACCATCAGTTTTATTACTGGTCTATAGTACTGTATGAAAAATACAGTACCAGCCAGCTGATACAGTACCAAAATTGACTTATGGTAGTTCTATTTTAGAGCGACAATTTGCACTGACATAAGTTGATGCTCTGATAATGTATGATCAAAGCATGTTTTGACAACTTGGCAAATCGTGCAAAGTAGGAGATGTGTTTCACACAGCCAGCGTTCACATGATTTCTATGATAACGACTGTCCACAGCAATTTCTGATCCCATTGTCTAAAGTAAAAACAATCTAACTTTATAACCTACTTTAGTTTTTATTCAATTTGCCTATATTTATACACTTGTTATGATACCAAACGTGGCTAGATTGTGGCTATGGCTAACATAAAACTTGAATAGAAATGTCAAAATTACACTTAGAATGAAAAATAAAATCACTCCCCTCAGTATGAATTGCTAATGGACAGTTCTTTATATCTGATATGAACGCCACAACAAACAAATAAAATGGATTCCAATTATGATTTCTCTAAATTTAATATAAACTACCAAAAAAATGACTTGAAACGGGAGAAAAGATTTGAATTAATATCAAAATTTTAGGGATTAATTCATGATTGTACGGGTCATAGAAATTAATAATATTAATAGATTTTATGAATATTTTTAGAATAGTCCTAATGTATTTTCTGCATGTCTTAAGAGGCAACCAAAAGGAAGCTGGGAAGTCGTATGGTCTTACCATTGCCCAGGGCAGATACCACTCACTACACTTTATCATGGCGGTTTAGTCCAGTTTGGTATATTTTTTGTTTAGAGTACAGTTGCTGGTAGAAAGCATGGCCTTCAAATATACAGAATCAATTTACATTGTCCATACATGGCACAGCGAAACTATTTAGAGAATAAATTGGCACTTTCTAATAGGAAAATTGCTACCTGTATTTTACTAAAAATATTAACCTCTGGCAATAAGATAGAAGTAACACAAAAACTCACACAAAAATCTGATACACAAAAAAAAAGAGATGGGCAAACAAATTAATGTTGTTGATTGATGATACCATGTCCTCGAGGAACATTGAAACATATTTTGATAAAGCTCAAGTGCAGTGGAAAATAAGATAATATGTTAGCATTTATCAACTACTATCGTAAGTAAAAATTTGATAAATATCAATTACGTCATGTCTAGGATAAGAAACTTATTCATGTTTTTCGGCACTACCACTCCGTGTGTCAATCTGTCAAACTACCACCCAGAAATTGAATTTTTTAAGTATGAAACAGACCAGGCATGATAGCATGTACCCAACAAATAAGGCTTTTATATTTTTCAAAAATGGTTACCTGTGTGGGAAGTCTGGTCAGATAGTTGCGACATCCAACTGGTATATCATTGATTTCAACTTGAGCCGTGTACATGTCATCAACTTTTTTAATTTCTGTAGATGAAGCTGGGTTGTTGATTTCTGATGAAATGCTAGCTGTAGGGGCTGTTGATGGAGAATTCAACTGAATATCAGGAAAACGTATTAGAGACCAACAGCAAATGAAATATATACTGTAAAAAACTAATTGTTGCAACAATCACTGCTGGAAACTTATAAATAAAGCCTAATTAAAAACAGACATATATACTGTATACAAATCATTACAAAATTTGAAATATTCACATACTGGGTTTGAAAAATTTACCGTTCATCACTTACTGAGTTACAACTTACAAATAAGAAAAATTTCATCGGAGTGTATATATTTGTTAATAAGTATTAGTTACTGATCGATTGCACAATTGAGTTGCAGTCTATTAGTGGCTCATGCTTGAAATAATCAAATATTATATTGGGTTGTCTTGTCGCAGAATGATTTAAGTTCATATTCAGTAAATACAAACTTTTCTGTAAGTAATTTATAAGTCTATATGGTAGAACCAAAATTTCAAGCATACAGCGGCATGCAGACGTCAAAAATTCGGGTCTAGCGGCAGAAATTTTTTTCATCTTATCCAAAGGGCACCAATGGTACATGTATAGAGATCGAACAATGCTTGCCAGGTTAGCAGGAGTCGCTTCAAACATGGGAAATTTTTATGAAAATCGAAAAAAGAGATCCAAGTTTTTTCTATCAAAATCAGTTACACAATTATGCTCGTCTCACAATAAAGAGATCTACAAAGTTTGCATGTAAAAGTTCTACCTGATTCGGCAATGCTTTGATCTTTCCTTGAGCTAACAAATTTGCATTAATTCGGGCTGCTGCTGCAGCGGCTGCAGAAACCAGCGCAGCCTTGTTTACGCTTTGATTACCAACAATTTCAGGTATCTGAAGAAGAGAGAAAGTCGAATCCAATCAATATCAAGCATAGGCGATGTATTATATATAATATATTTTCACACCCACTTCCAAGTAAAGCACGAAAAACGCAAATTCCACGATTTTACTCATCTTAAAGCATGTGTAAAAAAATTAAAAACTACTTGGAATTCGGTCCATTAGTAATAAAATTGAAAAGAAGTTATCTGAAACATCATTACTGCATTAATGAGGTTTATGCAAAAACTCGAAAAAAGCTTTAAGTTCAAATAAAAAAGGAGTCTCACTTCCTGGGAAATATTTGGTTTCTTAGTCGGAATGGGAAGAACTTCGAGAACAGTTGGTGGTGGTGCATAGCTTGATGGAGGAGCATCAGAGAATCTACTCTTCCTCTTCTTAGCTGTTGGATGTTGGGCATTTCTAGCTACAGATATTTGTATTGCAGAAGTACCATCTGATCCAATAGTGGAAGACTCTTTCTCGTATATTTTGTTTTTAGTTGAAAGTGGTCCTAATGGGACTTTAAAAGATGATTCCGACATTCTGATGTAACTTACAGACTTACCGGTACACAGTTACACTGTACAGACTCCTTTACAGATCAGTTACCATCAAAGTGTTTGCCTATACTAGTAACTTACTTTACTAAAAACAACGCAACAAAAATATATATAAACAAACACCACTTGAAAAAAACCTGAATACACACGAACACATGCACAAATAAAAAAAATTGCTTTCACAGATTGCCATTCAGGCTCATTGGACTAAATCCTCGACGTTTCACTCGCTTCAGTGTACAAAAATTTTCTGTTGGGATTTCTTTCGGACCCTTTTCATCGAAAATGAGCTTTACTGTTATTGACAAATTTTTCCCTATGTTTTAGCTCCTCGATAAAAACATTCCAAATATGCTGCTATGTATAAGTTTATATTTTTCGGAGAAAGTTTATATTTTTAAGAAAGAATATAAATAGTTCGCCCTTCGATGTACAAAAATTTTTTGTTGGCGTTTCTTTCTTTTCACCGAAAATCCCCCTTTTCGGGTTTTAGCAAATTTCCTATACAGTATAATTTAACCTTCGATAAAAATGTTAGAAAAATGCTGCTATGTATAAATTTAAATTTTTTGGAAAAGTATTTGTATATTCGTCAAGATAAAATATTAAAAGTTTGCCCTTTAGCTTATAAACATTTTCTGTTGAGGTTTCGGGTCTGATGAAGTTTAGTACCATATATCCGATTATCATCAAAATTTCCATGTTGCAAGCGACTCATCCTAACCCGGGAGACAATGCCAGATGCTTGCAGCATTGGCGCCCCCTAGTTAGGATGAGAATATTCTGCCGGTTTTTATTTTAATGACATTCGGAAATATGGTACTAAACTTCACTAGACCCGAAGTTTCTTTCGGGCCCTTTTCATCGAAAAGCATTAGGCATTAGCTTTTAGGCAATTTGCAAATTTCCCTATGTTTTAGCCCTTTGATAAAAACATGCTGCTATGTGTTAGTTTATATTTTTGGAAAGTTATTTATATCTTCTTCAAGAAAAAATATAAAAAGTTCGCCCTTCAGTGTACAAAAATTTTCTCTTGTTTTTTTTCGGGCCTTTTTCATCGATTATCCGCTTTTCGTTTATTTACGAATTTCCCTGTGTTTTCAACCTTTTATGAAAGCGTTCAAAATATGCTGCTATGTATAAGTGTATATTTTTTGAAAAAGTATTTATATATTCTTTAAGATAAAATATGAAAAGTTGACCCTTCAGTGTACAAAAATTTTCTGATGGGATTCCTTCGGACCCTTTTCATCGAAAATACCCCTTCGGGGTATTAGTAAATTTCCCTGTGTATTAGCCCTTTGAAAAGAGCACTCAAAATATGACATACAGCTAGCTGCCTGTCAAACATTTCGCAATTTTATTTTTGTAATTTTTTTAAAAAATCATTCAAATGTTGCAATAACAAGTTTTTTTTATATATTTTCACCCCTGGTTAAAATGCAATGAAAAAATATCAAGCGGACCTGGTTATTCGAGGGAGCCGTAAGCAACATTAACGTACACCACCTTGTGTCGGCGAGGCGTTCATTAAATAAATAATCAACCTTCGCGCGATTCGAACTAACGTCAGGAAGACCAGAAATGCGTAGTCCAAAGCGTATTACCAAAGCTTTGCCGATTGCGCTAATCGAAAAGTCAAGAAACAAAACAATACTTTAAATATGGCAACCTTTAATGTGCATTACGACTCGACTTTGAAGCTGACAGCAAATGCGCAATTTGTATATTTGCATAATGATGGAATCTGGCAACCTCAGTGGAGCTTTAATTTGTTCCACTTTATTTTCTGCGTGAAAATTATCATTTCTCCACGCTTCGTCTCAGTTTATTTATTCGCACTTTTTCTCAGCCCTCCACGTCTCGTCTTTTTATCAACGCATCGTCGTAGGTAACTCTGCTCGACCTCAACGCTTTGTCATGGGACCGCACGAGTAGTCACAGCACTCCACGACTAGTCTCAGCTTTCCACGCTTTGTCATAGATCTTCACAATTCGTCTCAGCCCTTCATGTATTTCTTCTGCTAAGCACGCATTGTCTTAGCCTTCCAAGCTTCGTCTTAAAACCGCACGATTAGTCGCAGCTCACCACGCCTCGTCGCAGCCCTCCGAGCTCTGTTTTAATTCGTCATAGTATCCCACGCTCTCTTAGCTCCCTCAACATTTCATCGTGGCTTTCCACGCTTCGGCATTGAACTCCACTTTCGTCTTAGCTCACCACCTTTCGTCTTGGTTCTCCATGCTTCGTTACAGCCCTCCATACTTCCTACTTTGCCTCGCTTCATTGTAGCAGCCCCCCCTCCCCCCCATGCATTATCTCAGCAATACACGCTTTATTTTACTTCTCCACGCTTCGTGACAGTCCCCCAAGTTTGCGCTTTGATCTCCATGCATCGCCGTATTTCTCCACGCTTCGTCTTAGCCTTCCACTTATCACCTTAGCTTTCAGCGCTAGGTCTCACTCCCCCCCGCCATTCCCCTCTCCGCGCCACGCCGTAGATCGTCAATCTTCGTCTTGGCTGTACGTGGTTCGTCTTAGCCTGTTGAATCTATTAAAAAAAAGTATGAGTCACAACCCAAATATATGTATTCAACTGCTTGCAGCAACATTCATTTTCATTTCCATGGGTCAGACTCCGAGGAATTTGTATATCAAGCAAGTTTTGCTGAATCTGCAACGCCTGAGACGCAATACTCTAACTGACTGTGCCAATGACTCATTGTTCGGTTGTCAGCTGCTTAGGTTCATTAGATAGGGACGCGTAATGTTTTTAGATAAGATTCATAGTTCAGACATTTATATTTGGAATACTGTTCGTGTCTATTTGTTGAAAATTAGTATTCATAATTCATAAATCAAACTTGCTAAGTTGTGTGGGTCCATAAATAGTTTTTAATTGGTCTCAATAGATTACTGCTTATTGCCAAACGTGGCGTTCGTATTTTTTTGCATTAAATCACCGGTATAAGTTGGATTAATTCAAAAAAGGAAATAATCTAACGTCCCAGAGTTCAAGGGTCAGCTTATATTCTGAAAATTTTTCTGGGCGTTTGGGCGAAGATTGATGAAAATAGACGCATTATTTCCAGCCTTAAGAAGCACAGCTTGGTACAGTTAGGTACAAATCGCTTAATTCCAAGGACCACCTTGACTTTCCACGTTTGTGTTAGATCTTCATGCTTCGTTTTGACCACAATCGCTCTGTGTCAGCTTTCCACGCCTTGTCTTGCTCTCCACGGATCGTCGTAACTCTCCACACTTCGTCTTAACCCTTCCACGCTTCGTCGTAGCCGTCCATCCTTTTTAGCTACCCATGCATTGTCGTTCTATCTATGAGTCATCGTAGCTATCCATGCTTAGTCTGAGCTCTCTGATCTTCGTCTTAGCTGCCCGCGCTTCGTTTCAAAACACGTCTTCTTTTTGTTGTTAACACGTCGTCTTAGCAACGCTTCGCCTTAGTAACACACGTTTAGTCACAGCTCTCCACGGTTCTTCTTAACCGTCGGTCTTTGTCTTAGCTTCACATGCTTAGTCTTAGCTATTCCACGCTTCGTCTCAGATCTCCACGCTTTGTTTTGGCCCTCCTCGCTTTGTAGTAGTTCTCCACACTTCGTCAGAGCACTCCATCCTTCGTCGCAGCTCTCCACGTCTCGTCGTCTCAGTTGTCCGCGCTTCATTTCATCTCATTTTTGTTGTCAACGCGTCGTCCTATCTACCCACTCTTTGCCTTTGTTCTCCAAGCATTGTCTTAGCTATCCAAGCTTCATCTTAGATTTTGACACTTCGTCGTTTCGTCTTAGCTCTTAGCATTATCTCGTAGCGATCCACATTTCGCTACAACACTCCACGCTTCGTGTTGACATTTTGTCTTAGTTGTCCGCACTTCTTTTCAGCCTTCCAAGTTTTGTCGTAGCTTTCAACGTTTTGCCTAAGTTCTCCATGCTTCGTCATCGGACCAAACGCATAGTCGCTGCTGTTCACTCCTCGTTTCGTATAGTTCTCCACGCCTCAACATAGCTTTACACACTTCGTCTTAGCTCTCTACGCTTTATCTAAGCTCCTCACGATTTGTCTGATTTCTTCCCGGTTTCGTTTTAGCCCACCACGCCTTGATCTCTTAGCTCCGTCTCAAGCGTTGTATTAGCTCTCCATGGGCTGTCGTAGTTCTCCACACTTCGTTTTAGCCCTCCACTCCTTGTCTCAGCTCCCTTCGCATCGTCTTTGCTTTCAACGCTTTGTCATTTTCCCTAGGTCTTCACGCTTCGTCTTAGCTCTCCCCGGTTCGTCTCTGCCCAACATGTTTCGTCTTGTTTATCCACGCGCCGTCTATATACCCATGCATTGTTTAATCTCTCCATACATCTCCATTTAGCTCTCTCTACGCTTCGTGTTAACTTTTCACACTTTGTCTTAGTTATCCGCGCTTCTTTTCAGCACTCAAAGCCTTGTCTTTGTTGTCAACGCTTCGCCTTAGTACTGCAGCTTTCGTCATAGTACCAAATGCGTAGTCGCAGCTATTCACTTCTCGTCGCAGCACTCCTCGTTTCCTTTAATTTTCCGTGCTTCGACATAGCTTTTCACACTTCATATTAGCTCTTCACACTTTGTCTGAGGCCTTCCAGGCTTTATCTCAGCCCACCACGCTTTGGTCCCCAAGCTTTGTCTTAGCTTTCCATGGGCTATGGTAGTTCTCCACGCTTCATTTTGGCCCTCCACTCTTCCTCCCTATAGCATTAGCTCATCGCACTAGCCAAGTCTTAGCTCTACACACTTTGTCTTAGCTCTCCCACGCTTTTTCTTAGCTGTCAACGCCTGGTCTCAGTCCTGTAAGCGTGGTTGTAGCTATACGCGCTTCGTCGTAGCTTTCTCCACGCTTCGCCCTCACACTTTTCCCTACATGTTCGTTCAAGCCACACTTCGTTCAAGTTGTCCACGCCTCGACTAAGCCCGGCACGCTTTCCTCAGCTATTAGCGCGTCGTCGTAGCTTTCCACGCTTCCCAGCTTCCCACCCTTCGTCTTGGCCCTCCAATCTTCGTCTTGGCTCTGCACGCATCGTCTTGGGCCTTCCACGTTTTGTCTTAGATCTGCATGCTTCCTTTAGGCCCCCATAGCTCCGTCTCAGCATCACGCTTCGTCGCAGCCCTCCATGCTTTGTCTAATTTCCCCACTCTTCGTCTTGCCTTCTACGCTTCATCTCTGCTCTTCTATCTTCGACTCAGCTATCCTCGCACCATCTTACCTCTCCAGACGTCGACTAAGTTCTATACCCTTCCTTACCTATCCACGTGTCGCCGTAGCTATCTACGCTTCTTCTCAGCCCGTCACCCATCGTCTTAGCCCTCCACGCGTTATCGTAGCTATCCACGCTTCTTCTCAGCTCTTCATCCTTTATCTTAGCCATCTATGCTTTGTCATATCCCACAAAGCTTTGTCTTGGCTCCGCGCGTCGTCTTAGCTCCGCGCGTCGTATTAGCTACCCGCGTTTCTCGTAATCCCTTCACACATCTTCTTAACCCTCCCACGCTTTGTCATATCCCACCACGCTCCGATTAGCTGTCAACGATTAGTCTCAGTCTTCTAAGCGTGGTTGTACCTATCTACGCATCGTTGTTACTATCCACGCGTCTTCCACTTCGTCTTTGCTCTCCATGTTCGTCGAAGCCACACTTCGTTCAAGCTGTCCACGCGTCGACTAAGCCCTAACGCATTCCTCGGCTATCAACGGCTCGTCGTAGCTTTACACTCTTCCCAGCTCTCCAGGCTTCATCTTAACCCTCCGCGTTTCGTCTTAGCTTTCCACTCGTCGTTGTATTCAACCACCGTTTTTTCGAAGCTCGTCATGTTAACTCTTCGAATTTCGTCTTTGCTGTACACGCTTCGTCTGAGTCTTTCATCTGTCTCCTTTGTTATCAACGCGTCGCATGCTTAATCATAGCTCCCCACACTTTGCCTCAGCTCTTATCGTTTTGTCTCTACTATCCACGTGATGTCGTGGCCTTCCACGCTTTGTCGTAGGACTGCACGCTTCGTCACAGCTCTATCTTCAACTCTTCGTCTTAGTTCTTCGTAATAGCTTTGACCGCACGCTTTGTCGCAACTCTCCACACTTCGTACTAGCCATCAAAGCTTCATCCTAGTCTAGCCCTTCATCCTAGCTCATCGTCTTAGCAATCTACATTTCTTCAACTCAGTCTCCCATGCTTTCTCTTAGCTGTCCACGCTTCGCCGCAGCTCGCCTTGCTTCGTCTTGGCGCGCCCAATCTTCGTCTTAGGCCTTCCACGGTTCGTCTTATCTTAGATCCCCATACTTTCTTTTGGCCAACATTGCTTTGTCGTAGTTCTTCACACTTCGTCATAGCACTCCATGCCTTAGTCTTAGCTACCCACTCTTCCCCTAAAGACCGCACAATTAGTCACAGCTCTCTACGCCTTGTCTTAGCCGTCCAACCTTCGTATTAGCTTTACACGCTTCGTCTTAGATCTCCACACTTTGTTTTGGCACTCATCTCTTTGTCGCAATTCTCCAATCATCTTCAGAGCACTCCACGCTTCGTCGAAGCCCTTCGTGCTTTGTTTTAGCTATCCATGCCCCGTCGTTGTCATTCACGCATCATCTAAGCTCTCTTCTCTTCATCTTACTTGTCGTCTTAGCTACCCACGCTTCGCCTTAACAACACACAAGCTGAGACAAATGTAGCGTGAGCTAACAACAAACATGAAGAGCTATGGGGAAGAGTGAGGAGATACAACGAGTCGTAGATAGCAACGACGATGCATGGATAACTAAGACAAAGCCTTAAGGGCTACGACAAAGCGTCGACGAATCAGTGCTCTGACGAAGTGTGGAGAACTGCGACAAAGCGGTCAGGGCCAAAACAAAGCATGGAGATCTAAGACGAAACTTGGAATGGCTAAGACGAAGCGTGTAATACTAAGTCGAAGATCGGCTAAGACGAGGCGTCGAGAGCTGTGACTATGCGTCTGGTTTGACGAGGCGTGGAGAACTTGGGCGAAGCTTCCACAGCTTTGACAATAAAGACAAGACTTGAAAGGCTGAAAAGAAGCGCGGACAACTAAGACAAAGTGCGGAAAGAGCGTGGTGGGCTAAGACTAGGTTTGCAAAATTTTGGTAATTTTCATGAGAGGTAATTTACCATCGGAATTTCGGTAAAAACGGGAAAGACCAACAAGTTTTTTTCCCGTATTGTCGCTCTGGCCTGGCATTTAATATTATAGAACAAGTATGTATGTATGTACCTTATGATATTTTGTTTCTTGTACATTAGTACCGAAACTGAAAATACACTAATCACTAATGAACGATAAAGTAGCACTAAGTTAGAAATTAGAACGAAACACTTCTGGAGAAAATTTACAAGACGAAGACTATGTTCAAGAATATTTGGAGAAAATCTATATTGGGTTTGCATCTACTCAGATGAACGGATGACGACCGCATTGCTTACTTCGTTGATATCAACTTGAATTGATTTTTCATTTGTCTGTTGACTTGTGATTAGGAGAAAACTGAATCATTTGGAATTCTAATTGGGTTCGGGCATTTTTTCGAATATGATCGAATCGCCACTTCTGTATAAATAACAAATATACCATTTTACTATACCAAATTGTATCTATTATAAAATTCCAAAAAATGTATAGTTATGAATTACTAATATTAACATAAAGAATCATGAAGGGAATGTATTTTCAATTCACACTCCATGTCAAAGAGCTAAATTCCTTATTTGAATGACAGAAAAGTTTGACCAAAGTTGATTGCATTTTGTCACTGAACATGGAAATTCACTTTATTTAGCAAGTTTTTGTTCCTATGAATGATACATGATTAATTCGAATAATTCAAATCACCGAATCAAATCGCCCAGCCGTACTTGTGATGAAGTTATCAGGGGACCTGTTCTAGTTTAACTAACTAGTCATAGTCTGAAACCGACAATTGCTGCTGATTATGAGCTTCAAGGGGATAACGTATAAAATAGTTTTCGGGTGATTGAAATATAATAAAGCCATTATACAAAAATTTCCAATATTCCGGGGTGCTTGAAAATTTCCAGAAACTTTCCGCTCTTCTGCAATCCTAGCTAAGACGAAGCGATGAGAGCTGAGACAAAGCTATGACGCAGCTTGAGGGTTGTGACAAAACGTGCGGTCTTGCGACGAAACTTGGAAGGCTAAGATGACGCGTAGATAGAAGAGTGGAAACATGGATGGCTGAGACGAGGTGTGAAAAGTTATGGCGAAGCGTGGAGGGCTGCGACGAGGCTAGGAGAGCTGTGATTAAGCGCTCGGTTCTGTGACAGAGCATGTAGAAACAAAAAGAAGCGGGTTACACACGACGGCGAATTGATAACAAAGACGTGACGTGGAGGTTGAGACAAAGCATAGACAACAAAGAGGAAGCGCAGAGAGATAACGTCAAGTGTGACTTGGAGGGCTGAAAAAACAACTAGGACAAATTGCGGAGAGCGACAAAACGTGGATATATAGACGGCGTGTGGATAACAAAGCCGAGATCTGGAGGGCTGGGACAAACCGTGGATAGCTAAGACGAAGTGTGGTGGGCTAAGACGATGCGTCGACAGTTGTGACTAAGCGTTCGTTTCTATGACAAAGCATGGAGAAATAAAGGCAGGTGGGATTAGCTGTGACGACATGTTGATAACAAAGACGTGATGGAGGTTGGGAAGAAGCGCGGAAAAATAATGCGAAGCGTGAGTTGAAGGGATGAAATAATCGCGAACAACTAAGACAAAGTGCGGATAGCTAACACGAAGAAGGGAGAGCATCGACGAAGCGTGGCAGGATTTAAGGCGTGGATAACAAAGACGAAACATGGTAGGCAGATACGAACTGTGGAGAGCGAAGACAAAGCGTGATGGGCTAAGACGAAGCGAGGAGAGCTAAGACGAAGTGAGTAAAGCTAAGGAAAAGCTTTTAGGCCTACGACGTGGGGCTAAGAAGAAGCGTGGAGCGCTAAGACAGGACTATGAAAAAGCGTTGAGAGATAAGACGACGTGTGGAGAGCTAAGACATAGAGTAGAGAGCTAAGACAAAGAGTAGAGGGCTAATACGAATCGTCGAGAGCTACGACAAACCATGGAAAGATAGAGGGCAGCGCTTGAGACAAAGCTTAAAGATGCATGACTAAGCGTGGAGAGTTGAGACAAGCTTGGAGACCCATGGCAAAGAGTCGACATCTAAGACGAAAAGTGGTTGGCTAAAGGAAAGCCTGGGAGGTCTCAGACGAAGCGTGGAAGAAGACAAAGCGTGGAGTGCTAGGACGGAGCGTTGAGAGGTAAGCCAAAGCTTGGAAGGTTTAGAAAAAGCATGTAGAGGTGAGACGAATTATGGATAGTGAGACATCCAAGTATGTCTGTTTATTTTGTCCGCTTTAGTTCAATTATCATGGTTGAACAATCATATGCTCAGACTCAGCTCTGCGCTCCATTTATAGGCTATCAGCTGATACTGTCAGGGTCGTTCCCGCGCTTTTAGGAATATTCCCGTGTTTTCCTGATTTATTCCAGTTTTCTCTCACTGTAGGATTGTCAGTTGATATTTCAGTGTTTAGTTAATGCCGATATATATTTAGATATGTTAAGAAACTGTATCTCAGATACGTTGATCTTTTGTTTTTCATGTTTATTTTGTTATTTAATTGGAGTATTTGGTTGTGCTAAGTTTTAGCTCTAATATTAAAGTGTACCATAAATTAGATAATCTGCGGTGTACCACCAGGACTGGGTGATCCACCTTTTCAACCTGTGATTGGTTTCTACCTCCACCGTTCCGTGTTCTTCGGGTGATTTCATCTGTCAATTTGTTCGTAAATTGTATTCAAGTGGTCTGAAAGACTATCAACTATCGAACCGAATATATTTGGTTGTGGCTAACCTCAGCGCCCATTTCTTGTACGCCACATATAACTAAAAATGAATTGGCGAGCAGGCCACGATTGACAATAAAATTTTTGGCTGGGAACTGCACTAGATTTTGATAGGGATAAGACTAGTAGATCATATATGCGATCAAAAGGAGAAAGAAAAAAACGGCGAAAGAGGACATTAAACTTTTGCAGTTGCAAATGCAGAAATTCAAAGAGAGGGTGAAGAAATCTGAGCAGAGACAGGAAGAAGTTTGGAAAGACAAAGAAAATGGACGAAGTTTTGCAGCAGGTTATTTTTCAACTTGAAACGGTCGAATGTCAAAACGCGGAAACGGAGTCATCTTTCATACAGATTTACAATATGTTGCAGGACATTTCGATAATGGTGAAAGGTAATGGGGATCCTAATGTTGTAGAAACAACGTCAATGTCGCATGATGACCGCCCCAGTCTAGTTCCATCTACACCTGCTAATTTTACACCGATACCTAAACCTCGGTTGAGGCGTCCGAAGTCCCCTCCAATTCTTGAGGTAGACGAAACCTCAGATTCTGGCTCAGAGATTTCAGATGATGCGGAACCGGGTAGCCGACGTGATGGTCATGTGAGTAATTTTACACCTGTTATTCCATTTTCTTGTGATAAAGAGAGCCGAAAAGCTGCAAGTAAGCCCTCTGTTAACAAACATAGATCAGTTTCTACTGGAACACAATTTCAAACTACACTGAATGCTAGTGGTGTTGTTAATACTGCCGGTGATTCTCTCAATACCACAGCTAATGCTTCTATGATGACTAGAGCACCTAAGAAACCAATGTATTTTGATGGAGCCCATGCCATGACGTGGCCTAGCTATCTGTGTCATTTTGAATTGATTTCTAGCTATAATATGTGGGATAATAATACTGCTGGGCTAGAGTTACCTGTGTGACAGGACAAGCCCTCGATGTTTTGAAAGATTTGCCGGAATGTATGCGTACTAGTTACACTGATATTGTGGCGCATTTCGATCACTATTTCAAGCCTGTAGGAAATGAAAGTTCATACCGTACCACATTTCACTGTTGCAAAATAAAAACGACGGAATCCCCACGTGACTTTGGTAGAAAGTTGAGAAAACTTGTTTTTCTTGCGTATCCGAATCTTGATGTAAGTGGACAGGATGATATTTTAAAGACCCAGTTTCTCTCCGGCTTATCTGATGAAAGCATGATCAAACATGTTACAATGCATGAGCCTGAAACGTTCGAAAAAGCTTTGTCTCTAGCTACTATGGATTATTCGGTTGATCATTCTCAAATGACAGATAAGAGGAACATTAGCAAGCCGCGCACCGCTGCAGCTAATGCAAAACAAGACAAAGCCGCAAATGATTCATCTTTCAAAAGTAGCATTGGTGAACAGAATTTAGCAAAGCTGGATTTGATAATCGAATATGTTGAACCACGCGGTAATAGCTCTCGCAATTTCGATGGCACACCAAGAAATCCATGTCCTAGGTGTGGTAATTGCAGGGCATGTTTTAATTGCAAGCAGACTGGACATATGAAGCGCGATTGCCTTAATCGTGTGATTCCTACTGAATCTGCGCTAAATAGACGTTCAGCAAACGAAAATTTAAATGGCACTCAGTGGACCTGAGGTCCTCAGTGTCCGCTGAATTGACTAATGTTGACTGACCAGTAAACCATAACCCAGACCGGAATATTTGTTCTTTGTTTCTATCTATGGTGCCATAGGCGGGGAAGATACCGACCTAATGCCACTAGAAGAATCCCTTGTAGCAGTTGGGGGTCATGATTTATTGTCCTCGGGAAGAATGGAGCTTGATCTGAAAATTGATTCCTTTTCAACTCGTCGCACTGTGATTGTTGCCCAGTTAAGCATGCTTATTGGGATTTTAGGCATGTACTATCTTCGTGAAAATGATTGTATTCTTTATTTATCATCAGGTCACATGATGATACGTGGGCAAGAAATCAAATTGCATACTGAGAAGTCGGTACCTTGTTGCCGTGTCACTGTACGAGAAGATGTTACGATCCCACCACGCTTTAAAGTGGTCGTTTTCTGGTTAGAATGTAGTTCTGCAAGTATCATATTGATATATTTCACGTGACTATACCAGCAGAAGGCCGTAAAACCTCGTTTATACATAGATTATGAGGTCATCGTTTTGAGGAGGTTCCGCAAGCCCGATTCTGGTACTCCTTTGATAAGAAAAACGAGCCTTTGGCTACATAATGTGAAAAAATCAGCTTTATACCATTTTTTGGGGTCGATATGTAGTTTGACTGGACTTCTCTATACTTCTTCTTCGCTCTCCACGCTTCTCCTCGGCTCTTAACGCTTCCTCTCAGCTCTTAACGCTTCCTCTTAGTTCTCCACGCTTCGAATTAGCTTTCCACGCTTCCTCGTAGGACCGCACGCTCTCCACGCATCATCTCAGCCCGCCACCCTTTGTACTAGTTCTCTGCGCTTCGTAACAGCATGCGCTCCGCGTTGCTCTCCTTTCTTCGCCATGAAACTCCACGCTTTGTCTCAGCTTTCCACGCTTCGTCTTAGGTCTTCACACTTCGTCCCAGCACTCCTTCACGTTTCGTCCCTGAGGGCGTCGTCTTAGCTCTCCACGGTCCGTCTTAGCTCTCAAAGCATTATCATAGCCATTCCTCGCTTCATCTTAGCTCCCCATGTTTGGGCATAGTCCTCCCTTGCTACACCTCGGCTCTCCACGTTTAATCTTGACTCCCAACGCTTCGTCCTAGCCCTTCCGCGTTTCGCCTTAGCCACCGGCGTTTCCTCTTATCCCACCACGCTTCGGCTTTGCTGTTCACGGATTGTCTCAATCCTCCACGCGTCGTTGTAACTTGCCAGGCATCGTCCTAGTTCGCCATGCTTCTTCTTTGTGGTATTAGTCTACGCGCCATCCAATCTCAACACGTTGCCCACGCGTCGCCGTTGCTATTTACGCGTCGTCGATGATATTTGTGCGTGTTTCAGCTTAGCTCTCCACGCTTCTTCATAGGCCTCTATTAGTGCCCCGCGTTTCTTCTCTGTCTTCTATGTTTTGTCTTTATTATCCACGCGCTGTCTATCTATCCACGACTTGTCGAAGCTCTCCACACGTCCTCTTAGTTGTCCGCGCTTCTTTTCAGACCTCCAAGCTTTGTCTTTATTGTCAACGCCTAGACGGAGCTATCCACAATTCGGCTTAATTCTCCACACTCCGTCATAGGACCAAACGCATAGTCGCAGCAATCCATGCCACCCTCTCGTTTCGTTTTAGCTCTCCACGCTTCGACATAGCTTTCACACACTTCGTTTTAGCTTTCCATGCTTCGTCATAGGACTGCGCGCTTCATCACAGCTCCCCACGCCCCGTCTCAGTCCTACACCCTTTGTCTTAGTTCTCCAAGTTTCGTCATAGTCCTTCCATACTTCGCCTTACCTCCCTGTGCTTCGTCTTATCTCACCACGTTTGGCCTCTAACTGTCCCAGCTTTTTCTCAAGCTTCCAAGTGTCGTCGTAGCTATCCATAATTCGTCTCACCTCTACACGCATTTTCTAAACCTTCCAAGCTTTGTCTAAGCTCTCCAGGCTTTGTCTTAACACTCCATGCTTCGTCTTAAAGGGCTTTCCTTTAGCTTCACTATTGCAAACACTGATCAGGATATGTTCTATGTTCAAAATCCCATTTCTCACTGAAACGTTTAAACAAATAGGAAGAATATTGAGGAGCATCATCACTGACTACTTGGTTGGGAATAATCCCATAACGAGCAAAATGGGATTTTAATTTCTTAATAACAGTTCTACTGGTAGTATCAGGTAAATAACCAACTTCCCAAAAATTACTATGTTAGTCAGCAGTGATCAAAAAATCTTTGTCATCTATATAAAATAAATCCGTGCCTATTCGTTCCCAAGCACGAGAAGTAGGAGCATGTGACATCAAAATTTCATTTTGTTGCAAACTTGATATATATTGTTTTATGTCACTTGACATACATGACCAAATTAAATATTCACGAGCTCTTTGCAGGGTACCATCTATACTAAGATGTGAGGTATGTACAATTTTGAGAGAATTTGACCTTAGTGATCTAGGCATTGTAACTCTGTCACATTTAAAAATCAGGCCATCACGTACAGAAAGTTCATCACGATAACTGAAAAGGGGTCAAACATTGAAAAAGTTGTGATTTACAATTAGGCCAATCATTCTGTATAGTAGATTTTTTCAACTTCAAAGTGGTATCAAAGTTACTAGCATTTCGAATTTCTTCGAGGCGATTGTCAGATATATTAAAATAAGACACAATATTGATATCATCAAAATCAGAACATAAATTTTCATTATTGTTAAGATATGTTTTAGAAAGAGTATGAGAAAGATGCATATTTTTACCTTTGCAGTATTCAATGTAAAAATCATATTTTTATGTACGTAGTAACATTGCTTGTATTTCTTTGGAGGGCTCGAAATAGAAATTGTTTTACAATCTTTTCGAGAGGTTTGTGGTCACTCACCATTTTGGTATGACGAGCAAAAGTATACAGGTGAAAAAGTTCGATAGAATGCACTGCGGCAAGCATTTCTTTCTCAATAGGGGCATATCGAGTTTCAGTCTCAGTTAATGCTTGGCTCGCATATGCAATAGTTTTATCATTTTGCAAATAGCGTGCACCAAGACCTTTGCCATTATCATCACATTGCACAACAAAATTTTCATTAGGATTATAATATGACAAAACATGAGCATTAGTAACCAACGATTTCTCTTTATCAAAGGCCTCATTATGAGTAGGAGTCCATATAAAAATAGAGTTAATTCACGAAGCGGAGAACGAACATTTAAAAGGTCAGGCATATAAACGACTTAAATATCCGACAAAACCAATTAAACGTCGAACACCCGGGAAATCATTGGACTTGGGCATATTTACAACAGCTTCAACCAGAAAGGATCCGGTTTCAATCATCCTTAGCTACAATGTGGTCCATAAAAGGTATTTCAGCACATTTAAAAACACATTTTTTAAATTCAATTTTAAACCAATTTTACGACACTCTGCAAGTAAATTTTCACGGTTTGGTCGTGTTCTTCATCACATTTGCAATGTACTATAATATCATCGGCAATACAGCAGGAACCTTTTAATTTTTCAAATGCCATATTCATATGTTTACCAAACAACTCTGAGAATATTTTGGTTCCAAATGGAAATCTGTTTCACAGAAATCGGCCATAACAATTGACTGGATTCAGGGACAAGTTTCAATTGCCAAAAAGCATTAGCCAGATCAAGTTTAGAAAATACTGTAGAACCAGGTAGATCATTTAAAATATCCTCTATTACAGGTAAAGGTTAATGTTCTCTAAGACGAGTTGGTTCAATGGTTTAGGGTCAATGCAAATTCTCAACTGAACATATTTCCTTTTACTAAAATTATCATCATTCACAGTGATTAGTTTCATTTTCACTGCTGCATTTTAACCAAGAATAGAAGAAACGTTTTCTTTCACAATAGTTTCTTTCACAGCCCTCCACGTTCCATCTCTCCTATCCACGAGTTGTTTAAGCCTTCCAAGTTTTGTTGCAGAATCGCACGCTTCGTCTTAGCCTTTCTAAGTTTTGTGTTACTTGATCGTGCATAGTCAAAGCCATACTCGTTTTTTCTTTGCAATTCACACGCCGTCGTAGCTATCCACGATTCTTCCTAACTCTCCACACTTCGTCTCAGATCTCCACGCTTTGATTTACCCCTTATTTCTTTGTCGTAGAACTTCGCACTTGTTCATAGCACTCCATGCTTCGTCGAAGCGGTACACGATTTGTCGGAGACCTCCATTCCTTATCTTAGCTGTCCATGCATTGTCATTGCCATCCACGCGTCGCCGTATCTTTACACGCTTCGTATGAGCTCTCTACTCTTCGTCTTAGTTGTCCCACTTCGTCTCGGTTGTTCACTTCTTGGCTACCCACGTTTCGCCTTAAGATTGCACACATAGTCACAGCTCTTCACGCCTCACCTGAAGCGGTGTAATCTCCGTCTTAGCTTTACACGCTTTGACTTAGATGTTCGTTTTGGCCCTCATTGCTTTGTTGGAGTACTCCATCTTTGTCGAAGCCCTCCATGCTTCATTTTAGCCATCCATGCGTCGTCGTTGCAATTCACGCATCGGCGTAGCTATCGACGTTTCGTCTAAGCTTCTGGACTTAGTTTTCCACGTATCGTCTCAACCCTCCCTCCACATCTTCTTTTGTTGTCAACGCATCGCCGCAGCCGCACTTCGCCTTAGTAGTTCTCTTAGGTTTTTTGCCTTTCACCTCTTCGTCTTACCAATACACGCTTTCTCGTAGCTCTCCAAGCTTCGTTATGGAAATCCAAGTTTTGTCCCAACTCTCCACCCTTCATCCTAGTTCTGCCCGCCTCTTCGCAGTCCCGCACGCTTTTTATCTTTCCTCCCTGCTTTGTCCCAGCTACGTCTTAGCTCTCCACGTAGACCTTCTATGCTATGTGTTATTTGTTCACACGTCGTCTAGGTCCAACACACTTCTTCTTAGTTCTCCACGATTTGTCTTAGCTCTGCACGCTTCGTCTGAGCCCAACGTTTTGTCTCAACTGTCCATGCTTCGTCTCTGTCCTCCACGTTTCGTCTTTGCTATCCATGCGTCGCTGTGTCTATCCAAGTTTTGTCAAATTTCCCCACACTTCGTCTTATCTCTCTATCTCTCTACGTGTTTGTTCTCCGCATTTCGTCTTATGCTTTGTCTGAGCTCTTCACGTCTCCTCTTCGTCTATAGGACCGAACGCTAAGTCATAACCATCCTCACCTCATCGCAGTCCTCCACGCTTGGTTTTAGTTTTCCACGCTTCATCATAGCTCTACACACTTGTCTCAGCCCTCCACGTTTCATATCCACTATCCTCGCATTGTCTTGCCTTCCACGCTTCGTCGTAGTACTGCACGCTTCGTCTGAGCTCTCAGCGCTTTGTCTTGGTCCTCCTTGTTTGGTCTCAGCCCTTTGGCACTTCGTCTTATCTATTGACGCATTCTCGTAGCTCTCCAAGCTTTGTCATGAAAATCCAACTTCTGTTTCAACTATCCACGCTTCATCCTAGCCCTGCACGCCTCGTCGCAGCACCCGCAAGCTTCGTGTCATTTCTTCATGTTTTGTCTCAGCTCTCTTCACTTCTTATTAGCTCTTCACGCTTTGTCTTAGTTCTCCACAGTCCATCTTAGCCATCTAAAGTTCTTCTTAACTGTGCTCGCTTTGTCTGAGCCCACCACGTTTCGTCACAGCTGTCCATGCTTCATCTCTGCCCTCCACGTTTTATCTTTGTTATCCAAGCGTCGTTGTATCTATCCACGTTTATCGAATCTCTTTGCCTTAGCTCCATGCTTTGTTTTGGACCTCATCGCTTGTCGTAGTTCCCCACACTTCGTCGGAGTACTCCATCCTTCGTCGAAGCCCTTCATGCTTTGTCCGTGCGACATCGTTGCTATCCACGGATCGGCGTAGCTATTCACGCTTCGTCTGAGCTCTCCGCACTTCGTCTTAGTTTTCCGTGTATCGTCTCAACCCTCCACATCTCATTTTGCTGTCAATGCATCGTCGTAGCCACGCTTTGCCGCGGCTCTCCATGCCTCGTCGCAGTCTTTAACGGTTCGTCTTAGTTCTTACGCATTGATATAGCTCCTCACACATTGTCTCGGCCTTCCACGCTTCGTCGTAGAATCCCACGCTTCATCACAACTCTCCACGCTTCGCCTTAGGTTTCAAAGGTTTGTCGTAGCTCTCAACGCATCAAGAACCTCTTGCATCTTCCTGGTTAGGTGTTGCGAACGAATATCCACTGCTCTCACAAACGGCTAAACAAATGTTATTACCCTTTGCCACTACCTACGTGTTTGAGACAGCATTTTCACTCTTACAAATATGACAAAATACCGGTCCAGACATGTCATAGACTCTGAATTGCGAGTTTGCTTGCCACAAATTGCTCCAAGAATTGACGAGTTGTGCAGTAAGAAGCAACCCCATCCATCCAATTGATGTTGTCATTTCCATTAATAAACATGATTCAGTGTTACTTATTTTTTATTTTTATTAACCTTTATCGCGGGTTAGACGGAAAATTAATGCGACATAAGATTGGGGTCCGCGAATCACTACATTGACAAATAGGGGTCCATTGCCCAAAAAGTTTGGGAAACCCTGCTCTAGGTAACGCAAAAACAGGCCAAGGTGGTGAGTTCTTATGTACTTCTTCAAAATTTCTAACGACGTCATGAACGAGTTCAGATATTCTGTCATTCAGAGCATTTGCGTTTTCAATAATAATAATTTCAATGCATGACCGAAAGGTTTATGAAGTTTACTTTTACAATCACAGTTAAGATATTTCACTTCAAGAACCCTTTCATCTTGTGTTATTTTGATCTTCTTTGGATGTATATCTATACAGTAATTGCCACTCTCGGTGAATTGTAAAGCAACTGGAATACCAAAAATTGTTACTGCATCTTTGTCCATATCTATTATCTATATATATTTGTCCTGTTCTTTAAGTGACGGCTTACTGAGCCGCAGTGGAATGTTGTCTTTCACAACGCCTGTTTTGTCTGACAATATTTTCTAGCGACATGGGCTAGAAGCAATGCTTTCTTAATAAATACCACCCTTCTCCCATCTCCAAACTTAAATCCTGTACCTCCTTCAAACACCTTGGCAGTCTTTTTTATTCTATTATTAAGATTTGATATATTATTGTCAAATCACTTTTGATCACAAGCACTGTCGATTATGGCAGATTCTGATGTTTCTGAGAACAGAGCTTCACAATCAATACCACTAGTCATAAACACAAAATTTACCATCTCATCCGCTAATTCTTCAGACTTGTCACTACAAGTTTCAGATCTGATACCAGTTTCTGTGAGATTAATCTTGTTATATGTATTATGGGGATAGTTTTCAGCCCAATGCATGATTGAATCGCATATCGCACATCATGAACTTTCCCAAATTTGTATAATGGATTCATTTTCTTACTTTTCTGATCAAAATACTTCTTTGGATACTTTTTCTTATTGGATTACTCAGAAATGGCATCCATATCTATGCCATTTCCACCGGACTTTGCAAAAACTCTCTTCATTGCAGACTTCATGCCTTCAAACTTTAGATTACTCGCAACTGTTAAAGCCAATTGTCTCTCGACTGTAAAAGATTTGCTCCATCAAGTAACTTAAATGTCAATATAGCATCAGGCAGCTTCATACCAAATTCAGCCATTTTATGGTAAAGGTTTTCCAACTCCACAATATAAACCTTAATGTACGTATCACAAGGTTTAATGAACGAATTAAATACAGTATATGCATCATCAATTCTGTCAGATTTGAAAACACGGTCCAAAGCAATTGCATTACCCTCTAGGTCACTCCATATCCGAACTATTGCTTGCTCTTTTTTGTCAAGGGGTGTGACCATCTGCCATATTTGAACTAAACACTAACAGTGTGATACAGTTGGGCAGATACCAAAGTAATCAAGTAATTATAGAAGATAAACGATAACAACTGATTGCTGCTGACAACAATATGGAACTCTACGCTTTGTCTTAGTTCTCAATGCTTGAACATAGCTCTTCAGACTTTTTCTCAACCCTCCACGTTTCGTCTTAGCCTTCCACGCCTCGTCTTAAAACCACACACACAGCTCTCCACACTTCGTCTCATCCCTGCACAATTCGCCACAGTTCTATCCGCCTCGTCTCATCCCTGCACAAATTCCTCTCTGCTCTCCTTGCTTCGTCAAAGCTCCCTGCGCTTCGTCCTAGGTCTTAACGTCTTAGCTGTCCACACCTCGTCGCAGTCCCCAAGCTTTGTCGTCGACGCTTGAAGGGACCACTCTTCGTCTTTCTAAGACTCCATCTTAGTTCTCAACGCATCGCCTTAGTATACCACGCTCCGCCTTTGCTTACCACGCGACGTCTTAGCTCTTCACGCTTTGTGTTAGCCCACCACGTTTCGTCTTAGCTATCTATGCTTCGTCATGTAACTTCATCTTTCGTCTTAGTTCTTCACGCTTCGACATAGCATCACACGCTCCGTCTTAGCTCCCAATGCTTCGACATAGTTCTTCACACGTTTTCTCAACACTCCCCGTTTTGTCTCTGCTATCCAAAAATGTTTCAACCTTACACGATTCGTCGTATAACCGCTCGCTTCGTCACATCTCTACATGCCTCGTCTCAACACTGATGATATGTCTCAGCTCCCATTGCTTCGTCATAGCTCCCTGCGCTTCGTCTACGCTCACAACGCTTTGTCGTAACTCTCCACCCTTGGCCTTAGTTCTTCCACACTTTGTGTAGCCTTCCACGCTTCGCGCTTCGTCTTATCCCACTTCGTCATGCTTTGTTTCAATCTTCCACGCGTCGTTGTAGCTATCCTCGCATCGTTGCAGCTCACCACGCTTCTGACAACAATATCGGATAGTAATGATCACAGAGCAGGCTAGAGAGCAGGCTTTGTTTCAGCTCCCCAGGCGTTGTGACAGATCACCACGCTTTGTCTTAGCTATCCACTCTTTGTCTTAACTCTTCATGCTTTGCCTTACCTCCCCGCGTTTCGTCATATCTCCACACGCTCTGTCTCAATCCTCCACGCGTAGTTCTAGCTATTACCACACATCGTCTCTGTCCTTCAACGCTTTGTGTTTCTTATCCACTCATCATCCCTTCCATACTTCTCCTTACCTATCCGCGCTTCGTCTTAGCTGTTCACGCTTTGTCTAAATCTTCCATGTTTCATTTTAGCTTTTCTATGCTTTGCGTTATTTGTGCACGCGTCGTCCAATCCCAACACCCTTCGTTTTAGCTCTCCGCACTTTGGCTAAGCCCTTCCACATTCCGTCTTAGCTCTCCAGGCTTCGTCTAATCCCCGACGCTTCGTTTTGGCTCTCCGCGCCGCTTCGCATCACTTCACGCTTCATCTTAGATCTCCACGCATCATCGTACCTGTCTACGCTTCTTCTTAGCCGACCTTACTTTGTCTTACCTTTCCAGGCTTCGACTCAGCCTTTCACGCTTCATCTTAGCTCTCCAAGCTTTGTCATAGCTCTTTACACGTTGTCTTAGTCCTCCACATTTCATCCTAGCTCCTCAGACTTGTCTCAGCTGTCCACGACTCGTCGTAGCTCCCACGCTGCCTTAGCTTCCCACACTTCATTCCACGCTCCCCACCTTCGTCAAAGCCTTCACGCTTCCACATAACTCTCCACGCTAAGTCTCAGCCTTTCCACACGTCGTCTGAAGTCTCCACATTTCGTCTGAGCTCTCCACACTTCGTCATATCACCCACGCTTCGTCATATCACCCATGCTTCGTCTTGACTCCCAACGCTTCGTCTTAGCCGACCTTCGTCGTAACCACATTTCGTCGTTGCTCTCTACGTTTCGTCTCAGCAATCCACGTTTCGCCTGACTGCTCACGCTTCATCTTAGCCACCACGCTCGTCTTAGCTCTTCGTGCTTTGTTACAACCTCCGACGCCATTTCAGTAGTTCACCACACTTTTTGGAGTGGACCATCCTGACCAAAGCCCTGACAAACAAGACATTTACCCACATATTTACCAATTATTCCGCATTTTCCTGGAGAGAGAAAATATACCGTCAAGTAAAGAAGATAGATACCCATGCGTTCAAAGCAATGTCAAAGAAAACCGAGGGAAAGCAACTCTACTGTGATTTCGAAAATTATGACCAAAGGTTTGTGGTCTGTCTCGTGTCACACCTCATATTTCTAACCAACTCTCAATAGATCCGGTTCTTGTCTCTAGATGATTGCGAAATTTGATTCAATCTCCTGGTCCCGACTGTAGCGTATTACATCTGTGATTCTTAACATTCTTTCACCTGACTTTTCCGCTATTTTGGCCAAACCGTTAAATAAAAGTCTCAATGAATGCACTTTCCCCGATACATTGATATGTACAATGCACTGGGTTCGAATACCGTGAGGGATGATTATAAGCGCGAGGTATTGTAGACGCCTCGCCGGTGCATGGTGATTCATGGAAGCGCTGCTTACGACCTGCTCCGCCAACCATGTACATGCGCAGGAAAAATGAGTAAAATATTAATCCAAAGCCTTCACCCCAAATCGGCACTAGTGTCCGCACAAGAGGTCGTAGTTCGCCATAGGGTTAAGTTGCATTCTATTCTCCCCACGCTTCGTTTCGGAACGACGTACACTCTGGAAAAATCGCCCTTGTCTGATTTGGCTGAAGTATTCAATTGGGGTAACAATTGACATGTAACACTAAGCTCAGAGAAAACCAAAGTTTCGTTTTATAATCGGTACATCAATACGTATGCAACTCAAATTTCACTGCTGGTACTGTTCTTGAGGAATCCTAAAATATTCCTCTCGTTGGACTCAATCTTTCTACGGACATGGAATGACTCTACGGACATGAATGACTCTTCCGAAATCATTTTACATTCGTAAAAATCACCAATTCGACCCTGCATGGAGTATTTCTGCCACATTTTGGGCAGTGCCACAGCTATTGTTCTCAGCATACTCCACCATATTCAACTGTGTGTGATAAATATGACTAACCCCAAACTTTCTTTCGGTCTGCGACACTTGCCACATCTCGGCAATGTTGCCTCAATTTGTTTATTATAATGGACTTTGTTCAAGACTGCTTTCTGCTCTTCTTCCTCCGAACAAAATATTTAACCGGTCCACTCGATTTGGCAGTTATTCAATGCGAAGATTCTTCAGTGTTACGTTTCGTGCAAGAAGTGTTTTCCAAGAACCTCTAAACTTTAGAATTCCTTTCCCTCACACTGCTTGCCTGATCGTGTTGACCTTCATGGATGAATAGACTTCTGGCAGGGATGGGGTTTTCTTAGTTAATATTCCTGAATTTTATGTAGCTCTTTTGCCATTTAGTAGTCTCAGGAGATTTTTCAAGTAGGCTATGATGTATCTCTTGCGGCCTTGCTCTGCAGAATTTTATTATATAAAAATCTTGCCATAACATTTCTTCTACAACCAAACTTGATAAGAATACCTAAGGGCGTGCTAGTCATCTCATTAGGATCAAGGAATTCATTCCAACCTTTTTACCCACGTTTATTTCAAAAGCTCAAACTTCCAAACAAAACTGGCCCTGTATTTATAGGAAACGTCGGTATATCGCTTGGTAAAAATAAGCCAAACCTTTTGTAGTCATTGCGGGTCATTTATGTCCTATGTTTGATAAAGATATTTTTGTAAGATTGAAAAGATATAGAACAAATTGACGATTTATTTTTATGCATACAAGCTTTTTAACCCTTCTTTTCGATATATCAAACGAATGACATATTTGATATAAACGACAAATTTCATCTGTATAATATGCATTTATTCGTACAATAAAATTTTGACAACACAAATAATCCTATTTCACACATGCCTTTAGTTAATAACACAGCCACTTTTTATTTATTTAAAAATAATGTCACTATATTACAATCAGGTATAGGGTAATATCTTAACCCCGAAGGGTGAAGATAGAGATAGAGAACAAATTTGATATTCTTAATTATACTTCGAAAAAAGAATAATTTCAGAATCTCGATACAATCTGATTAATTGATAAAAATGCACTAGCTTTTATACATTTTCTGTGACCATCCAAGTTAGCCTTAAGGCAGGATATTCTAATCGCTTTTCGTCGGACGTGATCACAACAATATCGTCGTACACGTCGACGAGGCAATTAACCGGACAATCTAAACTATAATTTATTTGAATTTTCTTCAAAGGGTTCTCGGGAGTGCTAATCATAATTGTTTATGACTCTCATTGCGATACTGGCCGATTGGCCTTAAAGGGGCAAAGGTTCCGAATTAGAGTTAGAATTCTGGGTGTTAAATTTTAAAACTTGTTTTGGAGCTATCATAGCCGGTTTTAATTGCTTATAAGAAAACGTTTTTCTAATTTTGCTGATCATGCGTTGGACGCATGATACTCGAACTTAATTAACCTGATATATTGAATGCCAAATTCTCCTAGTGGTCATGATTTTTGACCATGGTTCCTACACAGGTCTGGAGGTTATTTTACAAAGTTTGCAAAATAGAATACTCGATCTCGAATAGACCATTCAAACTTAGATCAAAAATCACCTTTTCAAGTGACTCCCAAACATTCTTTATTCATAATCATCAAATCAACCGCTAAATAATAAAAATATTTCTCCAAACTGTATCGCCCCGCTGGTTACCACTATCGATGGCACATGATTTCTGACTCATGATTGAACAAATTTTGTACTTTGGATAATAATATCTCCAACAAGTTCATTTCGAATACTGAACACTTCACTGTAAATTGATGAATCCGCCTCTGAATTGCAATGAGACAAAACAAGACAATACGTACAACTTCATGAATAGTCAAATTAGTCACCACAATAACAAATTTATGTTTACAGGTCTGAGGAAGACGGTAGCATTTAAGGCAAGCCCGTGCTACCGTTATTCCATGTCCAATAAAAGCTAGACCTACATATCTAAACACCCTTTGCTTGAAGCTTTAGTTTTGGTTTTCTACATGGAGATAGTGTCAAGGGAACACTGTTCCAACCAGCTCCCAAGTTAATAAGGTGGTTGAATACTTTGACCGATGTTGTCATGGATGGTTTTGATTCTCTGCTAAAAACCCAAAAGCGCCTTTTGCCTAAATATAAAATACACTTTTAAAAGCGGAAAACTTATTAATTCTTTTTAATTTTATCCTTGATAAAGTTAGGAAAACCGAATCGTTTAAAACTTCGAAAACGCTTGATTATCATTGAATGTTGAACATCCGTATTTACACGGAACTATGCAAAACATTTCTTAGTGGTCTCGTTTTCAAATCTACGTGATACTTCCGAACAATCAACCAAACTAAGTTATCAATTTTCACCTGAATACCCAACTACTTGGCACAAAACTGTTACAGTTAAACTGCACTTCAAACTATGTAGGAGTATTCAATAAATAAAAGAAGTGGTTTCTGGTTTCAGACTTTTATGAGAATGACATTAATGAGTAACAGAAAAAGAAGAGCTGGTCTAATTTTGCAAAACAAATTATGATATAGTGATTTTAAATATAGTAACCTTTAATGCATCCGAATCCCATGATGTATTTATCACCGTCTGTTCGATATGCCACTTCCCCCTCGAATACGCCCTCCATTTCTGTGTTTATAAAGTGTTTAACATTAGTTTTTGCGTTAGAAGAGAAGGGGAAGAAGTTTGAAAAGGAGAATGTTTGACAAATTGAAGTCTGGAAGTTTAAAAAAAAACACAAATTATAAATTTATTATGCAGATTATATTTTCATACTTACGGTTTTTTACTTGGTCTATAAGATTTTTCGGTGGGTTTTCTCTCTGAACGAAAAATGCGACTACTTCTTCTTCTGAAAATTCAATTAGGAAATATAAATTATGCAGTAAATTAAAAATATATATAATACATCATGCAAATTAGTTGTAAGTGAGTCAAAAACATAGCTGTGTAAAACGTCGAAGTGTAACTTCTGCCCAGCAAAAAAAAATCAAAAATTCAATAAAAGCTGAAAAAACATTTATACCAGTATCTTAATTTTTGCTTACTTCTAGATGGAGTGAATCTATATTTTCCCGACTCCAATTTATCTACTTCGACAACGACATTGATATCTCTGAAATATGCAATATCATTCGACATTTATGAAAAGACATTTTTGAATATTCATGATAAAAAATATGTTTACTTTGGTTTATTGGAGACTTGTGCCCAACAACGGTACGGCACCAACCTCTGACATATTTATCGTTGAGGTCATTCTAAACAGGATTGGAGGCGCGACTCGAAATAAACTAACTCACGATCAATGACTGACAAGCAGCTAATATCCGTTTCCAAATACACGTGAAGACATAGCTGAAGTGCATTTTCCGCATTCACATTTGAAACTGAGTTAAAATCAAAGATATCATTTTTAGAAAGCGCTTTTCATATTAATAGAATTATATTTAACATTTTACAAAACGTTAAAAGTCATATATGATACACAAACACAAACAATCAAAAAATATAATCAGAATTATTGTGTTCAAGGTCGAATTACCTAATGGCCTGGTCTTACATGCTCTTGTTATATTCTTACTTTTTCGTGTCGACATAATCCAACAGGACGCCTCCATCATCTTTCGCTCGGAAAGAAATTTCAAAGCAAGGAACTTCGCGGTCGGTTGGCGCATTCGTGTTTAGAAAATCATACCATGTTCCTTCTAACTACATATTAAAAATAAATTTGATTAGTATTAATATATAACGCTCAATTCAAATATCTATTTTATTTGAATAACTGATGGATGGCGGTTCAACTTGATGAAAGACATTTCAACATGGGAAATATTTTTATTCGTTCATAGAATTAATATTATGTTAAGTAATCGGTAAATTATTCAGTCTCTCCGCATCTGTTTATTGTTCAGGTAGCTTAAAGCGTGGAAGCTAATTAATTAACGAAGCATGTTCTTTTTGATCATTGCCTTCAATAACGTGAACACGTATCATGAGATTGAACACTTCTTGTTTAATAAAATGTTCATTTACCTGTGCCCAGTCGATATCAACTGGATCTGGAAGTTGACAAGCATTGTCATCATCATCGCCGTCGTCGTCGTCATCACCAGCATAAATAGACTGGACACAAGCCATAAAAAGTGCAAAGCCAAACAAGAATTTTAAAGGAAGCATTATTTTATTCAGTTGAGTTGGATTTTTGAGTATTGAGGTTGAAGATATTCTTTTATATATTTATATCGGAACTGATCGTTTGGAATTTGGTCAAATATTTGATATACAGAATAAAGTCAATCGCTATGTTACTTCCTCTGTGCAAAACAGGAAAATCATTAAACTGAATAGAGCAAATTTATTAAATTTTTGCGTTATTACTATTCATCAGTAATTGAATTATCTCGAATAAATTTTTGAACTGGTCCAAATCGCAAAACGTAAGAAACATGCGACATTCAATAACAGGGAAATTTAAATTTTTAGCTTTACTAGAATGTTACGATTTACCAATCCATACGATAAATTATAATTTGATTTCTTTGCAAAAAGCTGAACAAAATAATCGTATTATCTGATCATTCTAAACAAACTAGGGCGCTACGACACTTGCCATACGACCTCAATTTTTCTAGATTTACTAGTTAAACTGGAATAGCGCAATTGACATGTACTTACCTCATAAAACACATTTATGTTTAGGACAATGTAGGTATTATTATCACCCTGTCCAAGACCCTGTAATAGGCCACTATCACACGGACAGGGTTACAATTGCTGGAAAAATATAATCTTTTCCTGTTTGGCCCAGCAAATCCAAGTTATTGCACCTAGAGTTGACTGGTGGGCATGAATAAGCAAGACTGGACTCGGACCTGAGAACTTCAACCTACGATGCCAACATGTTTATCCACTAGGCCATCGCGCCCATCATCCATTCACACAAAAGTCTATTAATACCACTATTCCATAAAATATGTTGCAAAGAGCTACTTAAAATTTAAACCCACACCAGCACCTCAAAAAACGCTTCATAGAAAATTGAAAAGCTGTATTAAAGTGCATTCGGGGGTATTCGCCCTGGGAGATAGTAAAACTATCTGATAACTATTTCAACATTAAAAGAAAATCCCAAACAAAATCACCGCTACACTGGGAAAGTGATAAAAAACAACGGTTTGGCTGTATTTCGCTACTACGTATTCTATTGTCTCACACTTGGCATGATGTAGTTGTTGGTAGATTATAGATATGGCCGCTTGGCATGGACATAAAACTGATTTTAATGACAATATTTCTATTTGTATAAAAATCAGCTAAATTCTGATTTCAAATAACTGACTTGAGTAATTACTAGCTACCTGTGCATATGATAAATTGATAAATGAATGTAGTGTAATGGTGTCAGTGGTACATCCAGAAAAGATATTAGAGGGGCACCAATTTTTGTTAACATTCAAACGGTTAGTATGTACAAAAATAGTGATTGAGCAATACTGTGCCGCACTTGTTAATGTGGGCATGTGAATGGTTGATTTGAAAATTTTACTGATGATAAGGAAATGAAGCGACGGTTTTTGTCGCACAAATATCCATTAAAAAATATATTAGAACTTGGCAGTTTGGCAATCAATGTGGAACGAACAGCGAAGTTAATGACAATGTGCATAATAAACAGCGACACGTTTGGGAAAAAGAAGTGAAGGAATACGAGACAGTGAATCATGATTGCAGTTTACAGAAAAGATAAATATAACAATTGGTAACTTCCCTCTGATCGCAATGTGTACAATAGGAAAATACGGTAATGCGAATCTTTGCGTACTGCGAACTGCGTTTCACAATTTTATCTAATATTTCGTCAGTAATCTTCGTATATTACTATACAATGCTGGTATATTTCATATTTATTTAAACATTATATTATGCCATATTGAGGGTTTATCACAACTCGAACTTTGATTCAACGTTGCATATTTCAAAAATCTAACACAATATTATAATATTTATATGGCGCATATCGGGACATGGATTTCCGCTCACGGGTACGGATTCCAAGTCAATTACAATATATCCGTTGTATAGTTATAAGTATATTCAATACCATTAACATAGTCGTACGTACACTGCTTGATGTGTTGGACCTTTTTAAATTTCGACTTTGATTTTCCCGGAATTTATCTGAACACAGTGGAATTCAACCTCACAAAATCCATCATTCCAATCTAATCAGAAAACAACGTTTCGTCTAGTATGAATGTTACAAACGTGACTAACTGGTATCTAATAGTGATGGCATAGTTTTTAATTTGTTTTTTATGTAAAGTATTACTACTAGATAAACTAATATCAATTTTAAAACTTGCTACTTCTTTGAACAAAAACTTCAGGTAAAGTAAATAATCATTGTCTAACCTCTAATTAGGATAGTTTCAAAATATTTGAAGATGTAAGTTGCCAAATCGTCTATTCCAAACGCTATTAGACACAAGGCACTCGCTCACTCGACTATTTTTTTATTGAAATGCACTCTTGAGCAAGGCCGGAAGCAGTGCCTAAGAGGAACCCAATAACGGCCACTTGATAGCAAAAAGCTACTAAAAGATGAAGTACCAACAACTGCACTTTAAACGGAAAACATCCCAAACTGAGCAAAATTACGACATGGTTTTACTAATTCTTGAAGCATATACAACAACGGAAAGAAAAAAATTGGGTAAATGCTATTTTCGACATAAAAAATAACCGGCTCTCGTTTTGATTTGCCAAGATCTCATTTCTCAACGAGCTATGTCTCGTCAAAATCAATTTTCTTATCAAATCTCTAGAGTAAAATGAACAATCGAAGGTAATTAACAGAGCCGCAAACGCTCAGGCAGTTGCGTAACGTAAATTAAGAACAAAAAAGATAAAAATAGATTCCTGAGACGTCCCATACCTCAAGAAACGCGTCGTATGGCACGTTGCTTACTTGAATCGTACAACTTGCTTCACATCATCCCGAATACTTGGAATTGAAGGAGAAGGTGAGTATTTCTGTAGGAATACCGAATTGTGTGGGATAAAGAATATTACTTTGATCTAGATATTTTTACACTTTTCAGCCCGATATATTTCCGACTTACCCCTCAAGAAGCGGGTCTACTCTCGACTTGACAAAATAAAAATATGGGATTTTACAGTGTTTAAAAGACGCTGCACACCAACCTTATTTTTCTCTCAAAAATGCTATACATTACCATTAAGGTGAAAACTATTGGACCACAGACATTCGTTTTGCCTTTAAAAGCGACATTTCCAATTATCATAAGAGCTCATTATATGATCTTTATATATGATGATATGTTACCAATACTGACATTTAAATCCACAACCTCTGAAATTAAACCATTTCCTCTGAAATTGGATAGATCATTTGATGAAAGTCTGTACCTCTGGAGGCAGTTATTTTCTATAAAAGTTCGCTCAAAGTATGGCTGGAAGGGAACCAACTAACAACCGCTTAGATGTAGAACAAGCAACCGAACTCTTAAGCGGAAAACATTCCAAGCGGAACTGCACTTTCATGGTAAAGTGCATTGAGTGGTATCTGCCCTGGGCAATGGTAAAACATCTACCACTTCTTCAGTTGAAACTATCAACTGCTGATAAATAATCCATCACCATAAATTATCATTTCAGAAATTTATTAATATCGATACAATCCAAAGGAATTAAAAAAAGTTTATCAATGCATTGCACTATGAGTACATGAGACATCACTTTACTCTGTCAAAAGTTGGCCAACACATTATGTCATTTTACTTTGAGCAAAAATGAATATCGCAACGAAAGACAAAAAAGAAACAAACTACAATATACAACAACCTATTTTTAATAATTTGGTGATGATGGTGGTGGTTGTTGAAATTTAACAAAACCAAAAAGTCATAAGTAAATATTCTGATATTTTTCATCATGTTTTTGCGTGTACTGGGTCCATTCTGCAACTATATGTGTCAAACAATTCGTAAATTATGATTTGGAATGAATAGATACGGAGTTTATTTTACCTGGCCAATTCGCTCTATCAATTTCAAGACTTGGATAATCAAATACAAATAAATCACAAAAAGAATCCCAGAATGGACTATTTGAAAAAGAACATTCTAAATGACGATGAAATTTTATTCGGTTATGTTCACTTGTAAATCTTGCCAGTGGTGGGAAAGTTCCTGTCAATCATGCGTAATGAAACAGAATTCCGAAAAAAAAAAGCATGTTGAAACAATTTGAAATATATATATAATAATAAATGAAGGAATATAATATATAAGCTAAAAAGGCACGAAATTGAAAAGCAAACTGGAGATGTGAAATTCAAGAATAAAAAAGCGTTAACTGAACCCTCACCGAGGGATTTTGAAAACTGATTTGCAGGCTAATTGTAATTCAAATTAACGTAAATTTCAAAAATTCTTCCTTCTTTGCCAACGGGTTTGTTAGAGTTTTAAATATTGTTTCATATATATAATAAGCCATACACGTACATGCCACAAATTTGCAATAACTCATAAATTTAGTGAACGACCTAGTAAACGGCTATTCCATACTTCAGAACAAAAAGAAACATGAAATATCAATCAAATTAGGTTGGATGAAAATTTTACCTTTTATTCTAATACATGCATGCATACTAATGGCCTTAATCACAGAAAACTTGAGAATCACTGTGTTATACAGCACCTGTTATACTAATCCTCTCAATGTCATGACCTATAACAAATATTAGATGAAAATAGGAAGTAAAAATTCAAAAAAAGGGAATACAATCAAAAAATAGACTGAATACATTGGACAAAATAATCATTAATAAATGATAAGTAATACCCAGTCAGAAACTTTATTATCGGTGACGAGATCCATCAGCGACCCACTCTTAACAAATATTCGGTCGATATTTTTTTCGACTGGGTAGTAGAAAGGATGAAAACATAAACAACATCTTATTTGGTCAAACACATCCATTTATTATTGCAAGTTGAAAATTATCAAATCGGTGCTTTCAACAGCATGAGGAAAATATGGTAGATAGATTAAGATTACCTCACATTTCCGTTCTGAGTGCGACATTAGGCATAGGTGAAAATGAGTTTAGTAGAGATCAAGTAAGATCGACTAAAGTAGTATATGAAGTAGTAGACTGATATACGTTCCAACGAAATCTATGTCAAAACATCACAATTTTTCACGATAGTAAGTTTGGGTAAGCTCGAACTATGGAAATTGATTTGTATTGATTTATGCCACTCAAAATAGGGAATACAAATTTACTTCATCTATACATGAAAACAGAATTCATTCAGCAAAATATGACATGTTCAGCTCTTTTTTGTATAAATTTGATGTCAATATTCAATAAGCAGCCAATTTTTTCAGCGGCTGGGGCCAATTATAAAAATAAATATAAGATTTCTGATAATTTCACACAAACGTTTCTCAAATATTGATAGAGCAATCGGATATGTTGAGTTGAATCTGATAAATGGTTTCCTAGCCCATTGGGTTTGTTGTATCATCTTGCCAATTGCAAGTCTATTCATTATATTCTAAGTCACTAATTCAGTTCCATAAAATGTTTCCTATTTAATGCGTGTGCGCTCCTTCTAATATTCAGCGTAAAAAGGCTTCAGTGGTTTAGCAATATACATGTTGTGAAACATTTCCAATAGGAATTAAAGGAAGTTCTAAATTAGTAATAACATTCAAACTAAGTTCCGCATCGAGATTAAATTCACTAAAGGTAAAAAGTGAAATACATCTCAATTCTACCAGCAGAATATAGTGAATTAACACTTCAAACTTGTAACATTATGTAATGATAAAACCGAACAAGTCTTGAGCAAAGATTAAAACTGATTGCAGGATGAATCCAAGTTTATCTGATTAGGATTTTCAAAATCTTAGCAGATAGCGGTACAGGAAGCATGTCATAAAATCTTATACAGAACTCATATTCTGTCAAGCTTTAATTATGCCTAACAAGACAAAAATTTGTTATGAATGCCTGTAATTTGCAAGTGATCTGAATACCATTTCCATGAAGATTTTTCGAAAAAACATTACTAGTACAATATGACCATCACATTTAAATATGTAAGAATATTCTATGAAACCTCAAAACTTTATATTCATCACTATGAAGTAGGAAGATCATTTTTCGTGATTGAGGTGGCGTGCATAGTCAAACATAATCTTCATTATATACAATATCCGTAATGTCGCAGTACACCAGACAGCAAATATTGAATTTTTTTTACTCTTGTCACATGAATCATGATTTGCTGGAGAAGTGAAACAGGTTCTCAAAAGGCAAATAACTTCCATCAACAAAAATTCTGTTTATGAGTAAATTCTTCTAATATCTGCAACTCCGTTAGGCATAACAAAATTTGGACACCCTTCTATGACTTGAGTTGCACATAATTCAATATATTTCTGAACCGTGACAAATTGTGGCAATAATATATTTGGTCTATAATTGTGATGTTTGAAAACCGTGACAATGTTATTTGGTAACATATATAAAAACACTGGAAGAATTCAGGATGAACAAGGTTTTGTGACTAAAAACGATGCTTTTAATCGTCATTTATTTCTGTGTGAGATCACCGCGATGAACCATTGTACCTTAAATACAAAATTTACTCTATGAACACCTGATGAACATAAAATTTAAGACTCATAAGCACAGAGTTCCACACTTGTATTTCAACACCAAATATGTTGGATGATAAGTTTTGATGATATTATCTAAAAATAGTTTGATGCCAGCAGCCAGGGTGACAAAAACGCTCATGTCTCAAAAAAAAGCTTCAAAACCACAGCTATTCCAAGCAGTATTTAGGATTTTGAAGTCTTCTACAATTTAGTTGTTGAGAGACACTGATAAAAGGCAAAAAATATATCACTAAATAGTAGCCATTCGCTAAATTTTCTTCTGATGGAAACCATTTTCTTCAGTTTTCTGATTAGCAGGGTAGCATTCCACCAGAAGAAAGATTATTATTGAGTAATTTAATCAAGATTACATCAATGTTGCACATATGCTAATAATAATAGACAGAAACAAATAGACAGCAGAAAAAAAGATAAGAACATATTCCCGCGACGTTCCATACCTCAAGACACGCGTCGTATGGCACGTTGCTTACTTGAATTGTACAATTTTCTTTATATCATCCCGAATACTTAGAATTGAAGGGCAATATTGGTGGAAATCATAAAGTAACTTACATGTCAATATGGCATCAGGCGGCTCAATATCAAATTCGGCCATTTTATGCCGAGGGGTTCAAACTTCACAATATAATCTATAATGTCCATATCATAAAGTTTAATCAACCAATTAAAAGCAGTATATGCATCATCAATTTTGTCAGACTTGAAAACACGGTAAAAAGTCTTCAAGTTCTCATGCCCTCATTATGATGCAACTGACCAGCTGCAGCCCTTCGATACAGCCCTTGCATTACCCTCCAGAACACTCAATATCACAACTATCGCTTCAATGGGCGTGACCGTCTGCCACATTCCAACTTTATTACGCCACGCACCATAAAGCATTCAATTCTTGAACACGGGTGGATTTTGCCTTTGTACAGAAGAAGCCATCTTAACTCTAATAAGCAAGAACCATCCACTGCTACCATGGAAAGTTAGGCAGCCCCCAAGGCAGACAAACTCTGTTGTAGGTAAAACAATAATAAACCCTAACAGTGTGATACAGTTGGGCAGACACCAAAGTAATCAAGTAATTATAGAAGGTAAACAATAACAACTGCTTGCTTTTGACAACAACAGCGAATAGTAATGATCACAAGGCAAGCTAGACATTCCAAATAAAAAAAAATAAAAATAAAAAACATTCACAATATCCAGGCTATGAAAGTTCACACTCTGTATAAGCCCTTCACGTTCACGTCTTCACGTCTTTGTTCTCCGTGCTTCGTCTGAGCCTTCCAGGCTTCGTCTTATATCACAACGATTCGGCTTAGCTGTTCACGCTTCGTCATCGCACTCCAAGCATTGATTCAACTCTCCACGCTTCGTCTTAGTTAAACACGCTTCGTTTTAGCTCTCCTCACTTTGTCTTAGCCCTTTGTCTTAGACGCTTCGTCCCAGCTCCCAAAGCGTTGTGACAGCTTACCACGGTTCGTCGTAGCTCTCCACTCTTTGTCTTAACTCTTTTCATGCTTTGCCTTACCTCCCCGCGTTTCGTCTTAAATCCACACGATTTGTCTCATTCTTCCACGCGCCGATCTACTTCATCTCCGATCTACTCATCACATCATTGTAGCTCTCCAAGCTTTGTCTTAGCCCTCTGTGCTTCGCCTTAGATCTCTATGCATTTTAGCCCTTCTATGCTTTGCGTTATTTGTCCACGCGTCGCCCAATCCCAACACGCTTTGTTTTAGCTAACCGCGCTTCGTTTTATCTCTTTCCACTTTGTCTAAGCCTCTCCACATTCCGTCTTAGCTTTCCAGGCTTCGTCGAATCCCCCACGCTTCGTCTTAGCTCTCCACGCATGTCGACCACATTTTGTCTTACCTGACAAGGAAAATGAGTAAAATATTAATCCAAAACCTTCACCCCACTAGTGTCTGCACGAGAGGTCGTAGTTCGCCATATGTTTAAGTTGCATTCTCCCCATTCGGAACAACGTCTAACTCTGTCAAAATCGCTCTTGTCTGATTTGTCTGAATTATCTAATGGGGGTAAAAATTAGCATGTAACACTTAGCTCGGATAAAACAAAAGTTTTGTCTGATAATCAGTCCATTATTACGAATGCAATTCAGATTTCACTTCCTGGTACTGATCTTGAGGAATCCTAAAATATTCTTCTCGTTGGTCTCAAACCTTATACAGACATCAGTAGGGATGACTCTTCTAAAATCTTTCTGCATTTGTACAAATCACCAATTCGACCATGCGTGGAGTATTCCTGTCACATTTGGGGCAGTGCCGCAGCTGTTGTTCTTAGCTTACTCCACCATATTCAACTGTGTGTGATCAATATGATTAACCCCAAACTTTATTTCGGTCTGCGACACTTGGCAATGTGGCATCAATTTTTATATTTTACAGATATTATAATGGACTTTGTTAACGATAACTTTCTGCTCCTTTGCCTTCGAACAAAATACTCGACCTGTCCAGTGTCCACTCGATTGGCTTGCGATTGACTGTTATTTAAATTAAAGATTCCTGAGTGTAACGAGCTTTCAAACAAAACTGGCCCTGTATTTATAGGAAACGTCGGTATATCGCTTGGTAAAAATCAACCTAACCTTTTGTAGTCATTGCGGGATATTTCTGGCTTATGTTTGATCAAGATATATTTTTGTAAAATTGAAAAAATATGGAACAAATTGACGATTTTTTTATGTATACAAGATTTTTAACCCTTCTTTTCGATATATCAAACGAATGACATATTTGATATATACAATAAATTTCATTTGTATTATATGCATTTATTCGTGCTATAAAATTTTGCCAACATAAATACTACCGTTACAAAACACCACGTTACCTAATCCTATTTTACACATGCCTTTAGTTAATAACACAGCCACTTTTTATTTATTTGAAAATATTGTTTTCAAATGAAAATAATAATTACAGTCAGGCCTGGATGTCTAGTTTGCAAAATAGAATACTCGAACTCGAATAGACCATTCAAAGTTAGATCAAAAATTACTTTTTTTCAAGTCACTCTCGAAAATTTTTTATTCATGTTCATCTAATCAACCGCTAAATAATAAAAATGTTTCTCCAAACTGTATTGCCCCGCCGAGGCACGGGTTACCACTATTGATGGCACGTGATTTCTGACTCATGATTGAACAAATTTTGTGCTTTGTATAACAATATGTCCAACAAGTTCATTTCGAATACTGAACACTTCACTGTAAATTGATGAATCGCTTCTGAATTGCAATGAGACAAAACAAGACATTACGTACAACTCCATGAATAATCATATTAGTCATCTCAATAACAAATTTATGTTTACAGGTTTGAGGGAGACATTTAGCATACCCATGCTACCGTTATCCCATCTCCAATATTAGCTGGACCTACATATCTATTTAACTCTTGATTGAAGCTTTAGTTTTGGTTTTCCACATGGAGATAGTGTCAAGGGAACACTGTTCCAACCAGCTCCCAAGTTAATAAGGTCGTTGAATACTTTGACCGATGTTGTCATGGATGGTTTTGATTCTCTGCTAAAAACCCAAAAGCGTCTTTTGCCTAAATATAAAACATACTTTTAAAAGCGGAAAAATTATTAATTCTCATTAATTTTATACTTGATAAAGTTAGGAAAACCGAATCGCTCAAAACTTATATATGTGATTCGAAAACGCTTGATTATCATTGAATGTTGAACATCCGTATTTACACGGAACTATGCAAAACATTTCTTAGTGGTCTCGTTTTCAAATCTACGTGATACTTCCGAACAATCAAATAAACTAAGTTATCAATTTTTACCTGAATACCCAACTACTCGTCACAAAACTGTTACAGTTAAACTGACCTTCAAACTATGTAGGAGTATTCAATAAAGAAAAGACGTGGTTTCTGGTTTCATACTTTTATCAGAATGGCATTAATGAGTTACAGAAAAAGAAGAGCTGGTCTAATTTTGCAAACAAAAATTATGATATAGTGATTTTAAAATAGTCACCTTTAATGCATCCGAATCCCATTATGTATTTATCCCCGTCTGTTCGATATGCCACTTGGCCCTCGAATACGCCTTCCATTTCTGTGTTTATAAAATTTTTAACATTATTTTTTGCGTTAGAAGAGAAGGGGAAGAAGTTTGAAAAGAAGAATGTTTGACAAATTGAAGTCTAGAAGTTTTCAAAAAAACACAAATTATAAATTTATTTTGCAGATTATACTTTCATACTTACGATTTTTTACTTGTTCAATAAGGTTATCCGGTGGGTTTTCCCTCTGAACGAAAAATGCGACTACTTCTTCTTCTGAAAATTCAATGTGGAAATGTAAATTATACAAAAAATTGAAAATATATATAATACATCATGCAAATTAGTTGTGAGTCAAAAACATAGCTGTGTAAAACGTCGAAGTGTAACTTCTGCCCAGCAAAAAAAATCAAAAATTCAATAAAAGCTGAACAAACATTTATACCAGTATGTTAATTTTTGCTTACTTCTAGATGGAGTGAATCTATATTTTCCCGACTCCAATTTATCTACTTCGACAACGACATTGATATCTCTGAAATATGCAATATCATTCGACATTTATGAAAAGACATTTTTGAATATTCATGATTAAAAATATGTTTACTTTGGTTTATTGTAGACTTGTGCCCAACAACCGTACGGCACCAACCTCTGACATATTTATCGTTGAGGTCATTCTAAACAGGATTGGAGGCGCAACTCGAAACAAACTAACTCACGATCAATGACTGAGAAGCAGTTAATATTCGTTTCCAAATACACGTGAAGACATAGCTGAAGTGCATTTTTCGCATTCAAATTTGAGTTAAAATCAAAGATATCATTTTTAGAAAGCGCTTTTCATATTAATATAATTATATTTAACATTTTACAAAACGTTGAAAGGCATATATGATAAAGAAACACAAACATTCAAAATATGTAATCAGAATTCTTGTGTTCAAGGTCGAATTACCTAATGGCCTGGCCTTACATGCAAATGTTATATTCTTACTTTTTCATGTCGACATAATCCAACAGGACGCCTCCATCATCTTTCGCTCGGAAATAAATTTCATAGCAAGGAACTTCGCGGTCGGTTGGTGCATTTGTGTTTAGAAAATCATACCATGTTCCTTCTAACTACATATTAAAAATAAATTTGATTAGTATTAATATCAATGTAATAAAAAGTAATATAACTCAGTATAACGCTCAGTTCAAATATCTATTTTATTTGAATTACTGATGGATGGCGGTTCAACTTGATGAGAGACATTTCAACAAGGGAATTTTTTTTATTCGATTATAGAATTAATATTATGTTAAGTAATTAGTAAATTATTCAGTTCTCTCCGCATCTGTTTCGTGTTCAGGTAGCTTAAAGCGTGGAAGCTAAATAATTAATTACCAAAGCATGTTCGTTTTGATCATTGCCTTCAATAACTTGAACATTTATCATGAAATCGATACCTGTGTCCAGTCGATATCAACTGGATCTGGAAGTTGACAAGCATTGTCATCATCATCATCGCCGTCGTCGTCATCACCAACATAAATAGACTGGACACAAACCATAAAAAACGCAAAGCCAAACAAGAATTTTAAACGAAACATTATTTTTTTATTCAGTCCAAGTGGATTTTTGAGTATTGAGGTTGAAGATGTTCTTTTATATATTTATATCGGAACTGATCGTTTGGAATTTGGTCAAATATTTGAAATACAGAATAAAGTCCGTCACTATGTTACTTCCCCCGTGCAGAACAGGAAAATCATTAAACTGAATAGAGAAAATTTATGAAATTTTTGCGTTATTATAATTCAGTAATTGAATTATCTCGAATAAATTTTAGAATTGGACCAAATCGCAAAACGTAAGAAACATGCGACATTCAATAACTGGGATATTGAAATCTTTAGCTTTACCGGAATGTTACCATTTACCAATCTATGATGAATAAATTATAATTTGATTTCTTTGCACAAAGCTGAACAAAATAATCGTATTACCTGATCATTCAAAACAAACTACGGCGCTACGACACTTCCATACGTCCTCAATTTTTCTCGATTTTCTAGTTGACCTGAAATGGCGCAATTGACATGCACTTTCCTCATAAAACACTTTATGTTGATGACAATGTAGGTATTATTATTATTTTTTTTTATAACCACTTCTTAGAGTGGATCATCCTGTCCAAGGCCCTTTAACAGTGGCCACTTTTAGACGGGCAGGGTTACAATTGCTTGAAAGATATGATCTTCTCCTCTTCGACTTAGCCTATCCAAGCTATTATATCCATGGTTGACTGGTGGACATGAATAAGCGAGCCGGGACCTGAGCTCTACAACCTGCGATGCCTACATGCTTAACCACTAGACCATCGCATTTAGTGCATTCAGGGGTATTCGCCCTGTGAGATGGTAAAACTGTCTGATAACTATGTCAGCATTAAAAGAAAATCACGAACAAAATCACAACTACACTGAGAAAGTGATAAAAAAAACTGTTCGGCTGTATTTCGCTACTACGAGTCGCAGTCTATTGTCTCACACTTGGCATAATGTAGTTGTTGGTAGATTAGAGATATGTCCGCTTAGCATGGACTTAAAACTGATTTTTTTGACAATATTTCAATTTATATACAAATCAGCTAATTTCTGATTTCAAATAACTTGAGTAATTACTAGCTACCTGTGCATTTGATAAATGAATGGAGTGTAATGGTGTCAGTGGTACATCCAGAAAAGATAAAGGGGGCACCAATTTTCGTTAACATTCAAACGGTTAGTATGTACAAAAATAGTGATTGAGCAATACTGTACCGCACTTGTTGATGTGAGCATGTGAATAGTTGATTTGAAAATTTTACTGATGATAAGGAAATGAAGCGACGGTTTTTGACGCACAAATATCCATTAAAAATATATTAGAGTTTGGCAGCTTGGCAATCAATCTGGAACGAACAGCGACGTTAATGACATTGCGCCTAATAAACAGCAACACGTTTGGGAAAAATGAAGTGAAGAAATACTAGGGAGTGAATCATGATTGCACTTTCAGAAAAGATAAATATAACAATTGGTAACTTCCCTCTGATCGCAATGTGTACAATAGGAAAATCCAGTAATGCGAATCTTTAACTGCGTTTCACAATTTTATCTAATATTTCGTCAGTACCGGTAATCTTCGTATATTACTATACAATGCTGGTATATTTTGTATATTTTTTGAACATTATAATATGCCATATTGAGGAATTTTCACAACTCGAACTTTGATTCCAAGTTGTATATTCCACAAAATCCAACACAATATTATAATAATTAAAGGGCTTATATCGGGACACGGATTTCCGCTCACGGATACGGTTCCCAATTTAACTCCAATATGTCCGATGCATAGTTATTGTTATCTTCGATGCAATTTACATAGTCGTACGTGGATAGCTCAATGTGTTGGACCTCTTTAAATTTCGACTCAAAATTTTCCGGAATTTATCTGAACACAGTGGAATTCAACCTTTTCGCACAATCCATCATTCCAAACTAATCAGAAACAATGTTTCGTCTAGAATGAGCTATCAATAGACAGTGCCTCATAAAAATGAATGCTACAAACGTAACTAACTGGTATCTATTAGTGATGGCATAGTTTTTAATCTTTTTTTTACGTGAAGTTTACTACTAGATAACCTAGCATCAGTTTTAAAACTTGCTGCTTTTCTAAACAAATACTTCAGGTAAAGTTAATAATCATTGTTCAACCTGTATTTAGAATAGTTTCAAAATATTTGAAGATGTAAGTTGCCAAATCGTCTATTTCAAACGCTCTTAGACACAGGGCACCCGCTCACGCGAATATTTTTTTTTATTGAAATTCATTCTTTAGCAAGGCCGGAAAGCAACTAACGGCCACTTGATAGCAAAGAGCTACTAAAAGATGAGGTACAAGACACTGCACTTTAAACGGAAAACATCCCAAGCAGAACAAAATGACAACATGGTTTTATTAATTTTCCAAGCATATACAACAACGGAAAGAAAAAAATGGGGTAAATACTATTTTTCGACATAAAAACGAACAGCTTCTCGTTTTGATTTGACAAGGTCTGGTTTCTCAACGGGCAATGTCTCGTCAAAATCGGTTTTCTCATTATGATTGGATTAAATCTCCAGAGTAAAATGAATAATCGAAGGTAAAGGAGTCACAAGCGCTCAGGAGGTTGCGTAACGTAGATTAGGAACAAAAAAGATGAGAACATATTCCCGCGACGTTCCATACCTCAAGACACGCGTCGTATGGCACGTTGCTTACCTGAATTGTACAATTTGCTTTATATCATCCCGAATACTTATAATTGAAGGGCAATATTTTAGTAGGAATAATTCATTCAGCCTGATATTATTCCGACATTATTTCGGGTCTACTGTCGACTTTACAAAAAATAAAATATGTGATTTTACAGTGTTTGAAACACGCTCCACACCAACGTTATTTTTCTCTGAAATACACTATACATTACCATTAAGGTGAGACTTATTGTGCCACAGACATTTGTTTTCCTTTCAAGAGCAAAATTTACAATTACGTACAAGTGCAAAGACCTTGCTACCGTTCCTGACCTTCAAACTTAAACCACCGCCTCTGAAATTGGATACACCATTGGATAAAATTTGGTACTTCAGGAAACATTTTTTTTTCTATAAAAGTTCGCTCAAACCAAGGTCGGAAGCAGTGCCTGAAAGGAACCTAAAGTGCCTAAAAGGAACTAACAACCACTTAATAGAAAACAGCTACTACATGTAGAAAAAGCAACTGAACTCTGAAAAGAGGAAAACATTCCAAGCAGAACTGCACTTCCATGGTGCAGTGGGTGGTATCTGCCCCAGGCGATGGCGAAACCATCTACCACTTCCTTTGTTGAAACTATCAACTGCCGAAAAATAAACCATCAACATAAATTATCATTTCAGAAATTTATTAATATCGATACAATCCAAAGGAATTAAAAAAAGTTTATCAATGCATTGCACTATGAGTACATGAGACATCACTTTACTCTGTCAAAAGTTGGCCAACACATTATGTCATTTTACTTTGAGCAAAAATGAATATCGCAACAAAAGACAAAAAAGAAACAAACTACAATATACAACAACCTATTTTTAATAATTTGGTGATGGTGGTGGTTGTTGCAATTTAACATAACCAAAAAGTCATAAGTAAATATTCTGATATTTTCCATCATGTTTTTGCGTGTACTGGGTCCATTCTGCAACTATATGTGTCAAACAATATGTAAATTATGATTTGGAATGAATAGATACGGAGTTTATTTTACCTGGCCAATTCGCTCTATCAATTTCAAGACTTGGATAATCAAATACAAATAAATCACAAAAAGAATTCCAGAATGGACTATTTGAAAAAGAACATTCTAAATGACGATGAAATTTTATCCGGTTATGTTCACTTGTAAATCTTGCCAGTGGTGGGAAAGTTCCTGTCAATCATGCGTAATGAAACAGAATTCCGAAAAAAAAACATGTTGAAACAATTTGAAATATATATATAATAATAAATGAAGGAATATAATATATAAGCTAAAAAGGCACGAAATTGAAAAGCAAACTGGAGATGTGAAATTCAAGAATAAAAAAGGGTTAACTGAACCCTCACCGAGGGATTTTGAAAACTGATTTGCAGGCTAATTGTAATTCAAATTAACGTAAATTTCAAAAACTCTTCCTTCTTTGCCAACGGGTTTGTTAGAGTTTTAAATATTGTTTCATATATATAATAAGCCATACACGTACATGCCACAAATTTGCAATAACTCATAAATTTAGTGAACGACCTAGTAAACGGCTATTCCATACTTCAGAACAAAAAGAAACATGAAATATCAATCAAATTAGGTTGGATGAACATTTTACCTTTTATTCTAATGCATGCATGCATACTAATGGCCTTAATCACAGAAAACTTGAGAATCACTGTGTTATACAGCACCTGTTATACTAATCCTCTCAATGTCATGACCTATAACAAATATTAGATGAAAATAGGAAGTAAAAATTCAAAAAAAGGGAATACAATCAAAAAATAGATTGAATACATTGGACAAAATAATCATTAATAAATGATAAGTAATACCCAGTCAGAAACTTTATTATCGGTGACGAGATCCATCAGCGACTCACTCTTAACAAATATTCGGTCGATATTTTTTTCGACTGGGTAGTAGAGAGGATGAAAACATAAACAACATCTTATTTGGTCAAACACATCCATTTATTATTGCAAGTTGAAAATTATCAAATTTGTGCTTTCAACAGCATGAGGAAAATATGGTAGATAGATTAAGATTACCTCACCTTTTCTGTTCTGAGTGCGACATTAGGCATAGGTGAAAATGAGTTTATTAGAGAACAAGTAAGATCGACTGAAGTAGTGCTGATATATGTTCCAACGAAATCTATGTCAAAACATCACAATTTTACGATAGTAAGTTTGGGTAAGCTCGAACTATGGAAATTGATTTGTATTGATTTATGCCACTCAAAATAGGGAATCCAAATTTACTTCATCTATACATGAAAACAGAACTCATTCAGCAAAATATGACATGTTCAGCTCTTTTTTGTATAAATTTGATGTCAATATTCAATAAGCAGCCAATTTTTTCAGCGGCTGGGGCCAATTATAAAAATAAATATAAGATTTCTGATAATTTCACACAAACGTTTCTCAAATATTGATAGAGCAATCGGATATGTTGAGTTGAATCTGATAAGTGGTTTCCTAGCCCATTGAGTTTGTTGTATCATCTTGCCAATTGCAAGTCTATTCATTATATTCTAAGTCACTAATTCAGATCCATAAAATGTTTCCTATTTAATGTGTGTGCGCTCCTTCTAATATTCACCTTAAAAAGGCTTCAGTGGTTTAGCAATATACATGTTGTGAAACATTTCCAATAGGAATTAAAGGAAGTTCTAAATTAGCAATGATATTCAAACCAAGTTCCGCATCGAGATGAAATGAGAATCACTAAAGGTAAAAAGTAAAATATATCTCAATTCTACCAGCGGAATATAGTGAATTAACACTTCAAACTTGTAACATTATGTAATGATAAAACCGAACAAGTCTTGAGCAAAGATTAAAACTGATTGCAGGATGAATCCAAGTTTATCTGATAAGGATTTTCAAAATCTTACCAGATAGCGGTACAGGAATCATGTCATAAAATCTTATACAGAACTCATATTCTGTCAAGCTTTAATTATGCCTAACAAGACAAAAATTTGTTATGAATGCCTGTAATTTGCAAGTGATCTGAATACCATTTCCATGAAGATTTTTCGAAAAAACATTACTAGTACAATATGACTATCACATTTAAATATGTAAGAATATTCTATGAAACCTCAAAACTTTATATTCATCACTATGAAGTAGGAAGATCATTTTTTGTGATTGAGGTGGTGTGCATAGTCAAACATAATCTTCATTATATACAATATCCGTAATGTCGCAGTACACCAGACAGAAAATATTGAATTTTTTTTACTCTTGTCACATGAATACTGATTTGCTGGAGAAGTGAAACAGGTTCTCAAAAGGCAAATAACTTCCATCAACAAAAATTCTGTTTATGAGTAAATTCTTCTAATATCTGCAACTCCGTTAGGCATAACAAAATTTGGACACCCTTCTATGACTAGAGTTGCACATAATTCAATATATTTCTGAATCGTGACAAATTGTGGCAATAATATATTTGGTCTATAATTGTGATGTTTGAAAACCGTGACAATGTTATTTGGTAACATATATAAAAACACTGGAAGAATTCAGGATGAACAAGGTTTTGTGGCTTAAAACGATGCTTTTAATCGCCATTTAGTTCTGTGTGAGATCACCGAGATGAACCATTGTACCTTAAATACAAAATTTACTCTATGAACACCTGATGAACATAAAATTTAAGACACATAAGCACAGAGTTCCACACTTGTATTTCAACACCAAATATGTTGGATGATAAGTTTTGATGATATTATCTAAAAATAGTTTGATGCCAGCAGCCAGGGTGACAAAAACGCTCATGTCTCAAAAAAAAAGCTTCAAAACCACAGCTATTCCAAGCAGTTTTTAGGATTTTGAAGTCTTCTACAATTTAGTTGTTGCGAGACACTGATAAAAGGCAAAAAATATATCACTAAATAGTAGCCATTCGCTAAATTTTCTTCTGATGGAAACCATTTTCTTCAGTTTTCTGATTAGCAGGGTAGCATTCCACCAGAAGAAAGATTATTATTGAGTAAAGAAAGATTATTATTGAGTAATTTAATCAAGATTACATCAATGTTGCACATATGCTAATAATAATAGACAGAAACAAATAGGGACAGCAGAATACATTGCTTTATCATTTGCAGCGATGGCCATACTTTAGCTCAACCATTACTGAGATATCAGGTAAAAAAAAAGCTCACCAAAATTTATAAGCAAGGAGACGCTTTATCAAGATATATAAAACTAAATTTTAGACATTTGACTCCACAGTGACAGAACCTACAGGTTATGCATATCAGTCTCATTCACTTATGAGAATGTATAAGAATATAACTCACTTTCGAAACCTTTCGACCAAATTATCGACCAGTTTGTCATTGATTCCAGGGCAAGTATTTTCAGCTTGTTCTAACGCTGATCTCATGTCATCCAAAGCTGATCGATTGTTACTGTCTTGAAACTTATTTTCTTTTAACTAAAAATGAGGAAACACAGGAGTGAGTAACTAAGAACTCAGTATAAAGTAGTTTGAAATGTCCCTTAATCTGATCAAGGCTTTGAGATTTTATTTTACAAAGTGACGAATGGTTCATGCCAGCTAACTTCGATGAATAAAAATTATGATTATAAAAATTGATTTCAGTACAAAATTTGAGACTTAATTAACACCATTCCCCTAAAAACGTCCTTTAAAAGATATTTATTGGAGTTACTAAATTCACTGAAGTAAATCAATTATCTTGGATTTTCTGCGAAGAATAGTGGATGTGTGTTTTAGCTCTCTACTCCACTCTGATTATTGAATTTCAATTATCCGCACAATGCCGGTAACTAATCAATCAGAAATTGTGTTTTGTCAAGCATCGGTCACAGATGAACCATTCCTCAACACCGCTATCCTTCGGTGACTCAATACTTGGCAAATAATTTTTTATTTTTTCAATAAATAATCCATTATTCTCCAGAGAATATTCAAGATCAATTAATTTCTTAAAAAAAGAGCTGTGCCAAAAATCCCTATTTATTCTGTCGATAACAGCAAATCTGTCTGTATTTATAAACCTTCAGTGAATGAGAAGGCACCAATGCACCCATGTAGAATAAAGCAGACAATATTGGCATGGCTAGTTCAGAAACAATCGTATTTCAGCAGTATTCAAAACGGATAGATAAACTAATGTGTGCAGAAAGAGGAAGTGTTTCAAATAAACGACATCTCAGCTGTTTGCATTCCAATATCCTTGCGTATAAGACTTGATTCAAACAAAAGACTTTGCATTTGCAAAAATTTGCGCCGAGTCGCTTGACGAGTGATTGACTGAGTGATTAATGTGACCGCAATGAAGAAATATCTCCAATTACCAATACCGACAAACTTACAAACCTGTTTTAAAACTGGTGTCAACAGCTCTTGTAATGAACGAGATTTTATGTACATTTTCTTTATTCCATTTTCAAGAACTTTTTGACCAGGTATTTTAACTGTATCACCGGGAAATCTCCATTCTGGCGAATCTTCGGAATCCTCTGAATTTTCGCTGAAAATATAATAAAGAATGATAAAGGTAACAATATTTAAGAACTCAAGAATGCAAAGAAATAACTTGAATGCTATTATTCAAGTTAATAAAAACATCAATTAGAAGAATCAGGTGAAAATGTGAAAGGGTGATTTTATATATGTTAGGCAACAAGGCAAAACACAGCATCAGGCAAATGTAAAAAACACTACAACATTTGACTGAGTACTGGGACTGTTACGTCTCTTATACTGATCCTCCAAAAAATCACCCGACAAAACTTTAACCAGTTATAATAATGATATACAATAATAATAAGGACAATTCCACAGAGCTCATTTGCTGAAAACTTTCCCGCACCCTGAATCCGACATTACAAATCTGCTGAATGTGAATAAATACCAAAAATAAGTCCACAGGCAATATGATAGCCGTATTAAAATCAAATCCTCATGCAAGTGTTTAAAAAAGTGAAATGGAAAAACTGTGACATGAAATGATATCTCAAAATCTTTAGCGAGCACACAAGACTCTTAGAATATTACTTCCCTAATTTAACTTTTTAATGATCCTGATATAACAGGAAATTTATGCAACAAAATAAGAAAAATATCTAACTCATCAGAATCTCCAGAACTATCAGAATCATTGTGTTCTGATTTCCATTGTCGATGTCTCTCGATTAATTCAACCAAATACGATGTCTTTTTAGCTTGCCTCAAAAATCGGTGCTTCAATAGTTCTTTAGCGGAGGGTCTCTAAAACATAAAAATAAATAGGTTATTTTATCAAGGATATATTGAAGAACGGATGATGAAGCAAATTTTAAATAAATAGATTTAAGATATCTAAACAGAGACAAATTTACTATACCTACGATGTCTCTAAATCTAAAGAAAATAAATAGAAATAGTATAGAAATATCAAAAAACAGCAATTTCAATTAGCTAAAATGTTGAAAAATTAGTTGATTTGAATATCATTTAATCCTAGCTAAAAAAAACTTAGCGTACATGTCTAGGTTCTTTATTTAAACATGCTTCAACAAATGTTTTAAATTCTTTGGTAAAATTCCCTTCGAGTGTTGGTGGATTATTTTTTGGAATGAGAAATAAAACCCTCATTGGATGAAGATCGGCATTTGGAGGTTCTCCTTTTGCTAGCTCAATTGCGGTGATTCCAAGTGACCATATATCGGCCTGTAAAAATAAATACAAATGTTAAATCTTTCAGAACCATTTTTTATAAAAAAAATTGAGAACAGCATGTTCAGAGAAGCAATACATAACACAATTTAGTTTGACAATTGGCAGAGATGTGCAAAAGTCTAAGCGCCGAGCTTTGTAAAAGCAATGATATAAATTTAGACAACAGCAATTTGAATATATAATTCCTAAGCTCTTATTCACATGAGGTGTCATAAAATTGAATAGTTTCATTCATGTTCTGATAAAAAACACAATAAGGGCCCTGAAATATGAACATTTCATTATTTGAATAACTTGGTTTTCTAGTATTTAGTATTTTCTAGTATCGTAGAACACCATTTAGTCATTGCTGTGCCAATATATTCCTGGCCTTGTTGATGTTATATCAAGAGACATTTGCCTAGAAGTGTTGAAAAAGACTGTTATAAAAGCAAGAACAAAGAAGTTCCCTGGTATCATGAGAATTTGCACCTTATTTTCAAGGTAATATTGGATGCACACAGTGTGGCAGGGTTGTTTTTTTTAGGTGTTCGGAATGTTTGTCTTTTATTTGCATGGACAAAAGAGCTTCAAACCGATCAACAATGCTAATTGATAGCGGTATTGAGACAGTTTGGAATGTAGCAGATACACAAATAGAGTAATTCAAATCTTCTCGTCACAGATATGTCATGAAATATAGCCTATTTGCTAAATTCTCTTCTGGTAAAACTGATTTTTTTTCAGGTGTCTGCGGAGCAAAGTAGCCATCATTCTGCCAGTCCGGAAGGACACAGAAATAGCTAAAACAATATCATTATAAATACATTCCTGTGATAAAATTCCAAAACAATGAAATAAATCAAACAGGCACACCCATTTCATAATATAATTATCCTATGTGTTATGAATATGACATGATTGGGCATATTGTAAAACACACTCAGAAACAAATTTTTTTTCATCTATTCAAGTATGTTCAACCTTATCCACTAATAAACAACATCTCAACGATACGATCCATCTCTGGCCAATGTTTGAAAAAATAGATCACTATGTAATCTGTAACAAATACTCCAAAACTCGCACTGCTCAAATATTTACACAATTTCTTAGTATTTGCGTAAGAAAAAGGGTAGGCTATAAAAGCCAGTCCTTTTTTATGATGTCATCATAAGTGTATTTCGGCGTACTTGACATCTTGAGAGAGGTTTACGATAACACTCTAACAGAGTGAAAACAAACAATAAGAATGACATAGCAGCACATAACTGTCGACAACTGTAGCAAAAATTTAGACTGTAAACTGGACTGTGAACATTTACTAGGGTTATAGAATTTTGGTTTTCGACTGTCCAAAATGTTCATGTATTTTTCTTGGGATGGATGAAAAAGCTTCAAAACCCTCAACACTGCTATTTCATAGTAGTATTGATGATCTTGAACCATTTTTTACAGTTTGGTTACTACGAGACACTCTAAAAAGATATGTTTAAGTTTTCTAGCAGCAGATAGATCATAATATATAGCCAGTTGGCTGATTTTTCTTTTGCTGGAACCCATTTTCTCTGTGTGTCTGGGTAGCAAAGGAGCTGCCATTCTGTTGCTCTGATTAATTCCCTGTTAATTTTAACCCTTATTTTAACAACACAGGAGGGAAAATGATAATATAAAACGGTAACTAATTTACAAAAAAGGAATTTATTCATGACATAAAGTTCGCAAACGCAAAATTTAATGGAACGCTCTGATGTATTGATGCTATTATGGATGCAAAATTGGAACTCATTCAAATATACATAAATTTTTCCAACATTTTGCACCATCAGTCTGGCGTGAAAACGATTTTGATAGACTTCATCAATTTTGAATAAGATACATAAGAAGAAATCCAAAATTAACCAACTACTGATTTATTTTTCCCATTTTTAAAAATGTTCAATACAAACAGATTTCATACAAGCAATCACTGCTACTCCAGATACGTTCATTTTTGAAGCGGATATCGAATTACTCGATACATCATTTTGAATTGAATCCTTCCAATTTGATTGTAATTAAAGTAAAAAATAGGATGGTAATAGGTAGGAGACATTTAGATTCAAGATTCGATTCATGTTCAACAAGTGTTAAGAAAATTGCTATACAATTTGCTGTGACTCTACATTTTGTATGTATTGTATGTAAAATTGGCAACCTTCATAGAAAATACTAATTTAAATAAAAAAGAGAAATTTTTGTATTTTATGGATATGTAGGTTGACGAATATTAGAAAATTTATTATTCAGAGCACCCAAATTGAACGAGCAACCGAATCGAATTGCATGATGAATTTAAGACCGGAAAGTAAATTCATCAATCGTGCATACTTGACAACAAAAAGTTAGCAAAATATTTTAATTTGCCACACCACCTTAAAATCATAAGCGGATTGCTTGATAACTTCGGGTGCCATCCAGAATGGCGTTCCAACAAAGGTATTCCGTTTTATTTGTGTGTCAGTGAGTTGGCCGGCAACTCCAAAATCTGCTAGTTTGACGTCTCCATTTTCAGAAAGCAGAACATTAGCAGCTGAAAGAAAAGCAGAATACATTATACTTAGAAGTTAACAAAAATATTAAATACGAGTCCAATACCAGTACTTCCATTGCACGAATGAAAAAACTTCAACACATGAGATTGAGTAGTCAAATAATTCTAAAGAGAATAAATCCACCATTAAAAATCTTTTTATACTATAACATACAGACTGTTATATAAAAAGCATGAGTTGGTAGCCAAACAAAAGAATTAACTGAGTTTTTTTGACAAGGGAAGAAAACTCAGTGAACAGAAAACGTTGAAATGTCTAGAATAAACAAAATTGAACAACACTGCATTGCTGAGACAAGATAGGGAAAACAGAAGCGAGGTTGGGACTATTTCTAATCATTTCTGATATATTCAAGCAAGTTGAGTATAGCATAGCACACTAAAAGGATTTACACTACCATCATTACTGTCTTGAAAAAAAATCCGAATCATATTAAAGTAATACTAAGCTGGACTTAATTTTATATGGAGCAAGTAAACCATTAAACTCGAATAGATGATTCGGGAATACTTCTGCCCGCATGTAAAACATTATTCTTTTATAATAATACTGGTAATCCCCACCCATTATTATTTACATAATAAAGTACGTTTGTTATTCAAAAGTATGTCTCTTCTTTTCCGGCCTAGTCCAGTCATGTTAAAAAATATAAATCGTTCAACAAATTGATGTAATTTTTCTAAATCCAATCTCGAACGAAAACTATTGAATCGAATCTGATTAGATTATAAAAATTGATCGCAAAATCCACATATTACTATTAATGTATTGTGCCTTCTAGGTAGAGCTGGTTGATATTCTGGTGGAACGGGTAATAACGGCATCTCACTTTCTAAAATACCATGCCTCGCCAATATTCGCAATGCCCATGTGTTGCGAAGCCGGTATACTAGAATTCTTTTTGGGCAGAAAATAGCGTCATATACCGGGAATACTGGTATTTTGGCGGTGGTATAACCATACAAAAAATACCGAATGCCGCTCAGCTTTACTTCTACGCATGATCCATCGGTGGTTCATCCTGAAGTTGGACGTTTTTTTTAATAAAAGGTAAAATTGCTATAAATTTGACTAAAAATTTGTTGAATCCACCAAATGAGAAATGCAAAGAACTGCATAAAATTAAAATTAGCAGTTCTGCATTCGGGTGAAAAACTTCAATACATTCCAGAGTGTCTGTAGTAGGGTGCAGAGAGTGACAGTTATAGAATATCATTTTTCCTTGAATGTTGAGTGCTGCACAAAAAAAGCTTAAAAACCATGCTGCTACAGTACTTTCGTAGTAGCTTACCGTTATGGTGGAGTTGAACCCGAATCCAAGCATGCACGACAGGAGCAATTATTTTATTTATTTGTGGGAATATCAGCAACAGTATGACTCACATATGATCAACAACTCTGGGTTCACATTACATTTTCAAACATAAGGTGTGAAGCTCTTGTTTATGAACGTAAGAGAAAAATTCAAAGCAACATGACATTTGACCACTCATTCATACCTTTGACATCCCTGTGTAGTTTTCTTTCGCTGTGTAAATAATCTAGACCTTTCAATATTTCTCGCAATACAGTTGCGATATAATGTTCTTCGATGTCACCAGACTTCATCTAAATAAGAAAATTATGATATGTAAATTAAAAAGATGGTTTTCAGGGATTTTCTTATCGAAAAAGTCAGATAATATTTTGAAATTACGATTAAAAGTGAATCTGTTTTTTTATTAATTCTTAAGTAAATTATTCTCCCCTGAAACTATGAATCATGCTAAATTTTTTGTTAAAAAAATTTGACATAAATCATGACTTTGCTACAAAATGGGCAAAATAAGTTCAAATACCGGTATTTTTTTTTAATCTGTAGGCTGTGTACAGTAGGATTCAAAAACTTATCCTATATGTATCAAGAATTTCAAATAACATTTAAATTAACTATAGAAACAACCCTGGCCCCTCATGACTATACCAATCAATAAGCTTTTAATAAATGTTAAAAATGCAGGCTACATATTTGGAACTACGGGGCAGTTATGTAGTATATTGTTGGCTTTTTCACAAATGTAGAAATATCGGCAATAACATTATCTGGTACTCACTAGGTCAAGAGCTGACCCTCCACCTAAATATTCCATGATTATCCATAACTTTGTTCCCTGAAAAAAAAAAAACACAAAAGACGTAAGAATATTGTCATAATCACGGGCATGAAACACAGACAGACCTGACATCAAAAAAACTTATGAGTCATAGATGGGCCATCCATGGCATGGTACTTATTTGGCTCGTGCTCAGCTGGACATGATTATCTGAGTGGGCGCCATAACATTTGTAGAAAACAATGGGACTTTCATTTACAGTCAACTTGTTATACACGTCATTCTTTTGTGGTCTTTCCTGTTGGAATTTTGTTGGAATTAAACAGACGTCTGGGAGTCTGTGAATACCTAAATTATGTTATTGTACCGTAAATTCAATTTCTAAACAAAGAACAATCATATCAATGCAAATAAAAAATCCATGGGACAAAAATGAGCGAAATAAGAAAAGAATACAATTACCAAGAATGAGGTTGTATAATGAGTGCTTTTATTAAAGCACCGGTACAAATAATTTTTCACAGAAAACGTTTGATGATTTTGATTTTACAAGACTCTGAACTGATAGTATTTTTAACTGAATGACAGAATGAAGGGCACTCAAAACACCCAAAAAATGGCATGGGGCCATGAGGAAAATTATTAAATAAGGCAATAAATAGTAGAATAAAATATTTTTATTTAGTGAATAAATAGGGCCGTCCCAAATATCCCAGTTGTGATATTTGAATCACAAAATATTCTATTCGATTTCTGCAACAATTTGAAATCAGCAAAATGATACTCTCGAATTTTTCTTTTTGAAAATAAGCGTGACTTTACACTTAAATTATAAGCTGATAAAATGATGTCTTTGTTAGTTTATTATAATATGGATTCTAGTTCGAATATTTGATTAGATTCTGAAATACGAAAATGTTCAATTTTGGCCACTCTTATGATAACTTAAATAAAAAGCAATAGACAGAACGAATTAGGATACACGTCGAATCTGGATAAATCCAAAAACAATTTTATATATTACAGCAGTTTTCATCATTTTTCTTTGTCAAACTCACTGAAGCTTTTCAGCTCTTAAAAAATTTTACCTACAAATCAGGAAATACATTTCGTCAAACGTTGCGAGCCAGACTAGTTAAATGCCAGCTACTCTGCTACTAAGACGCCTGAAGAAAATGGATTCAGTCAGTTTAAAATATTTAAATGCCCCTTTGAATGTCTGGTAACAACCAAACTCTAGAAAAATGTTCAAAATCGTTAATACTGCCAGGAAATAGCAAATTTAATGATCCATCTGAAAAAAACTACATGAACATTTTAAACACAAAGAGAAAAACCAAGATTATGCTACCCTGGTTGGCGTCATCAGTTATTGGCTCATACTTCCAAGAAATATATATAATTTCACTCACTGAATTTTTCGATCAATTTTTTTTTGCGGAAGCAGATTCAGATTTGTTGCAACATATTATAAGTTATTGATTTACAATGTATTTGAAGCCGAAACCCTAGACAAAATTGTCTAATCAGATGCCATTGAATGCCAACCATCAGTGGCGTATACTATATATACATTAATGATGTCAATTACCTTCAAATATGATCCGTGATATTTGGTAACGAACTGACTATCACACTGACTTAAAACAGTGATTTCTTGCTGAATATCTTCTATTTCATCTTCTGCTTCTTCAAGATCAATAATTTTTATTGCAACGACCTTATAAATGAAAAAATGAAGGTTAATAATAAAAGAAATATTACAAAATTCTTGGCCTGAAAAGATGAATCATGGACCAATATCGACGAAGAATTTGAGCATTGCAAGTATAGAATTCAGGTTAAATAATAAATTCTAGGTGTCGTCCTCAGTTTACGCAAGCAGGGTGCCAAAATCTTATTTTTTGGGTGTCTGGAATGTATGTCATTTTCTTCTTGATGAGAAAAAACTTTAAAAGAATCCAAAATATGGCTTCACAATCCAGCCAAAGTCTATTAAAGAGTAATAATCCAATTCATATATCTAAAATTTTCAAAAACAATTTTAATAACATAGGAGCCAAACATTAAAGACAACTAAAATAAAATTTACAAAATGATGCTTATATATTCAAGGCATCAAATCAAATCAATCTTCATCAAATCAATAAAGGTCCAACTATTACACAGACATTACTTTTAATTTTCCAACAATTTAATTAAAAGTGCCAATAGGTAATAAGGATATAAAGATAAACACATACGTTATACCACTTCCTGGTCTATTATCATGAATTCCTCACAAACACTGAACAGAAACCCCTTTCATGAACGATAGCCAATGAGTCATTATTAAACGAAGCTTTTTTAAATATACACACAACTTAAAAGAACTAAAAGAAGCTTGCATACTGGGAATGAGAACATGTCGATCCAAAACAGATAGTGTGCTGCAGACAAGCAGAATGTTAGCTACTCAGACATCCAAAGAAAATTGTTCCATCATTCATAGAAAACTGTCAATATGTTATGAGATATCTCTCGGTTAAAGAAGATAAAATGTTTTACTTGAGTGTCTGTTATTTCATAGTAATATTACAGTCGGATTGCTACCATACACTCGACAAGAGACAATTTTTATTTTGAGACAAGAGAGATATCATCCCGAAATATTACTGAACTGCTAAACTGTCTTTTGATGGCAACCATTTTCATGTGGTGTCTGATCAGCAGAGTAGTCGGCATTCTACCAGTCTCATACAAAAGCCCACATAAAGAATGCACTCCTTATTATTGGAAGCAGAAGCAGCCACAAAATTGCTCTGCAAAGTTGATATAGCAAAACTACGAGCCTAAAAAGATCAAGAATATTATGTCTATTAATCAGCACATCTTTACCTCTTGTGTTTTGTTGTTTATTCCTTTATATACTTCTCCAAAAGAACCTTTTCCTATGCGTTCCAGTTTTGTGAAAAGTTTTTCAGGATCGATAACAGCTTTCTAAAAATATAATTAATTAAAATTAAAATATAAGTTAATTCCGACCACCAAAATGAATACTATTTGAAGTTCCATCCAACCAAAAGCTTCGTGTCGCCAAGCAAGGGTCCCTGGATGGACCAAAGGTTGCGATTTCTAGTAACTTATACTTTACACAACATTCAACTTATTATTTTGATTGTGTTACATTTGATATTTACGTGATTCGTTGATATCTTGCAATGAACTACCTATCCCTCCTTGTTTCCTTACAATCCTGGATCCGTGTGTGAGAGAATTCACAAGGATATACGAATGAGATAATATCAAGCTAATATACAAAAATATCATGTTCTCATTCCACAGAAATATAAGTTTATTGTAAGCTTTCGATAGAACATAGTCTAAATTCTTCAGAAAAGATTAAAGTGCAATGAATTTGAAAATAACCCTATTTGTACTCTTGTTTGTATAACATTTGATAGTCTGAAAATTTAATTTTCAGTGGGGTATTAACATTGTAAATCGATGAAAGACCGTCTGATGTACAGCATATAAAACAAGCTTTCAGAACAGTTGTGGTCAGACTTGTATTCCTCCAAGACCATTCATGTTATTTATTTTCCAAATTATGCCTTGGAAACCATGAAGATTGGTATGAATGAACAGATAAATATTATAGAAAAAGTATTTTTTGGAATTTGGAATATTTTTTGGAACCAAAATTAGCTATAGATATATTGGTTACATCGCTACTTTCTACCTTCTTCCAAGTCATTTATTATTTCTCATTTATAGCACAGACTCACATTTGATATCAGAATATGCCACATCTCGTAATACACATAAAAAATCTATTAAAAGTTGCTACTTGTTAGGTTAGATTTATCCACATACCTGCTGCTTAGGAAAATTTACTTTCAAAGGATTCGACATTTTGTTGCCAATAAATCCAAATTTATTCAAAAGAGTATTATTCTCGTTGATATTTTACATGTCCCAAAGTTGCTATTTACAGTTTGCTATGAGATTAAGCTGAAAACAAAAGATTCATAGAAAAGCTGTCGTAATACTTTAACACTAGAAAAAAGTTTGTGAAGACTTACTTAAATCGAGAGGATGGAATATTCAAATTACATCTTAATTAAGCAGGGTTTGGCATTTACCTTGTTGGGCCTGGTAAGTAATGACTTTTTCATGAATTACCTATCAGAAAATCAATGGCAAACTTGTATAGTTATTTTTTCCAATTGGAAAAATTTTCATAAAACGATACAAAAATGAAATAATGGCAAATTTATACATTTAATTGTTCAACTTCATTTGTCAAATCTTTTTACAAACACGCCTAAATTTGGAATATATTTGATATTTATTATACATTATTTTAAATTATTATTTGAGAATGTATTTGAACTAGTAAAATGTTCAGTATTGGCCAATGTCCATCACATACAAAGCTCCTTCAAATCATCCTACTAGTACCTACCAACTATTAATAACAAACAAGGAAGATTTTAAAAATAATTTGGAATTTGAATCAAAGACCCCTATTCTCATTTTGTCTAAACATCCAGCGAACAAAAACAGATCGAGAGTTCCTTGAAAACAGGAAAGTATTTCAATTTAATCGAATGAAATTCCAGTTTGAAATAAGGATCATAAATCCACGACTTAATAAACCAAACATAGAACTAATCAATTTTTCTTTCAGGTTGAAGATCAGGTTTTAGTCTCATCATCCGAAGCTTTCTGTCCTTCTATAACTTCCTGAGGCAATTTTAACCCAACTAAATTAGCAGCTTGTTCGGTAGTCCTTTCTCCAGTGCCGTGATATTTCATTACAAGTTCATTATGCTCACGAGTACTTCGCAACAAACACCAATATGTAGCAGCATCATGACTTGCTTCTTTATGCGCTCGACAATATCTTTCTGAAGATACTTGATTTGCTCGATATTTATTCGATACGAATTTATACATGTCAGAGTTGATATTTTTTGTCGATGCTCTCGATATTTCCTCAAGCAGATGTCGACATACGTGAAGTGGTGGAATTTTCAATGACATGATGTTCACCTGAATTATTTTACTGGTCTTGATACGATCGACCATATAACAGGAACAAGAAATACTATAGTACTACTACTAGTACATAAAACAAAATGTGGTATAAACATACATAGATGGAATTTATAACTGCAGCAAACAGCCCACACTAAAAATATAACATGGTAGTTCTGTTCAATAGAGCTCCTTTTGTTCTGTCGAAGACAGGAAGAGAAAAGTGGCTTAAGCATAGCAGTTGTAGTTTATATTTTTCTTTCTTGATAACACAAATAAACAAAAGCAAATACAATGTGGAAAATGGGATAGAGCAAAACCTTAAAGAAAGTTTTATATACTTTCATGCTCTAACTTGCCCCGGAGACACCATGACACGATCAAAGATGACAATTTTTGGTGAAACGTTATTGCGTGATATAGTCATGTTGCTAGCGGTATTCATCATAACATATAAATCCCAAGTAATATTCGTCTCAAAATAAATACATCACCAATATACAATAATAAGACACACTATGATTATAAGACCTATTTGGTCTGAGACACAAAGTGCGACGTAAGTCTGTTACCTACTTGAAAAAAACAAAGGAAATAAAAGTGAAATATAAGTGGGAAAAAAGAAAAACATACACATTTTAAATAAACAACATTGTATTGTATGTGCATTAGAGTGTGATAACCCGAATTTTCGATAGGCGTGGAAATGCCCCGGTTCAAATGGGTTATCTCACTTTACTGCACATACAGCATATTAGTACTTCATATAGTGAACTCACAGGAAAAAGAATAAACACAAAATTATGCATGCATAAATAATGTACATATTTAAATAGTGGTTAATGTAGGGGCCTGAAAACTAGAGTGGGGGGAGACAAGATCGATGTAACACTTGCATGCACATATTACAGGAAGGTGATAGGTCGATCATACCTCAAGAGCTAAGGTATAATTGCTGATTAAGGTGTTCGCTAGTGGGCTTGACAGAGCTCAATCCTACATGGTGACAATCCACGCGTTATTGAGGCAGGAGGTCCATCAAGGGCTTTTTCCTACTCTTACTATAGGTTAAGTTCAGACAATCTCAGCTATGGTATGTATACCAACAAATGGCTGAGAATGATTCTGTAGTAAAGGTACCTAATTTTGAATACCATAGCTGGTCATGGCTTCTATAAACTAACGTTACATGTATCACATTTGACGGACAGGCACTTGTACAGAAAGTATTTTATGTATTTACAAAGGTTAGGTAACCTTTGTAAATATATAAAATCCTTCTATACCCTATATACAGATTTTTTTGCAAGATCCACATACTTAGGAAAATTGTTCTTTGTAGATTAGATTGGGTAGGTATTTGTTTAATACTTTATTAAATATTTTATGCATGAATTACAAATAATACCGATATTAAACAATTAAGTTAATCTAGTTTGCAAAAACAAATCAATCTAACATTAGAAGTTGTTGAGGCTGAAGAAATATTTAAGTGAGGCTATGGCTGGCCTTATGCTGTATGGTTAATGAGCCACGTTTTCGGCTTCCTTCTCGTACATGAAATACATGCCTTACCCAGCAAGTCATTAAAAACTAAGTGGCATCTGTCTGACTGAGACATACCGTAACCCTGACTCAGTACGGTACCTATACAGTATAGCTCTGAGCTGCTCACACCTAACTAACGTTAAACCTGAAACTGTAAACGAACCTTTGCTGTGTGCCAGACCATCAGCCATAACAGACAGCAAATAAGACGTACAGCGTAAACTCAGTCAGTATAAACGATCTCGGATAGGCCTAACAAACCACTAGATAAGCGAAGTGAAGAAACCACTTAGGCAAACCAGAACTCAAGCAAACTGATGGAGCACACAGCGGATATCAGCAGACCCGAGTCATAGATAGTCAATGTGGCTTTTTGAAATAAAATAGTATACGGTCATGCATGGCCCAGCATAGAATCAGTCAAATTACCATTAAAATTGTGACGTCAGAGGACACAGCCCACCCTAAGCTGTGGTTTCGTGGTAGTGATATGCTTTAATGGCTGCCGTTTTGAAACAAAATTTTCGCTGTTTATTGGAAAAACTTTTAAAATAGATAAGTTTAAAATTTTTATGCCTTCTCTCATCTTAACATTTTCAATCGGAATATATCTACTTTTTTATCTATAATTGACAATTTGCAGACAATGATACAAAACTCATATCAGTGGCGTAACCGGGACTTTGTGATTGAATGGGGCATGCATTTAGGCCGTTGATTTCGGACGCCATAATTCAATTGCATTTTCTTTAATAACGAAAGTTGTGATAGCTAAATTAAAATTGACAAGAATTCATAATATTTAAACTCACGGATTAAATTCTGAATATATCATAAGCAACGGCGATGTGATCCGGCCTGTTTTTATTCGAAATTCACAATGTAGTGGAAGCAATGCCCAAAATATACCAACTGCAGTGGCGAATCCAGATCCAGGGCGTCTCGAAATACATAAAATTAGTCAGCGAAAAGAAATTGCGCGATTTATCAAGGAAAATACCTCCCCCCCTGAACCGGTAGTGACCAACTATGCAACAAAGTTAACCAGTAACCACCACTCTTACGCTTTGTTTGCGTCATCATACTCTAACGCTAACATACAGAAATAAATAAATAAATAACATTATTCAGTAATGTGAAGAGAACTTAAATTGCTCCTGAAATACAAGATGCAAAAGTGCAGAATGAAAACATTCTTATATTCATGCCTCCGAATAAGACTGCACGAAACCCATAATAAATGGAGTACAGCACAAAGGATTTTGTCGTGAGAAAATATTTGAGAAGACAAAGTGCTGTTATTATGCTAAATATTGCTAAACGCCAGATTTTTTGGCGAAGACAGTGTTCATCCCACCACTATTTATCACCACTGGTCTACCATTCTTATATTATGTGGCATTCTATATATCAAGAGCAACATATTTATTGGAGGGGGGCGTAGTCATATCCCTCCTGTTCAATTAATGAGGGGCGTGCTCCCCCAAGTGTATAAATAAAGTGTATTGATGTCGCGCCAGGTTGGCGAATTTCCATTTACTCTTGATTGCAAGTAAATAAAAGTGTTCAATAAAGATGTTCTCCAAAGAAAACCCGTGAAAATTGTTTTTCTTTGCGGCCCTTTATGTTTCGAGGGACTAGATAGAGAAGGTTAGTTATTCAGTGTTCAAAAAGTTCTGCTCAAGATTCTTTTGGGATTCAACTCCACTTTTTTACCCTGCCGAAAATGATTATATTATTATCCTTCGATACATCAATGTCTATTTTTAAAAGAAATTAATATGTTGTTAAAAGCTAAATAGGAATAGTTCGTCTTTTGCTGCATAAAATATATTTTGGCTGAAAACAATCCAAATTCGCCTGATTTTGAAATATACTCCTACCAATTTTGGTGTTCAATATACTGCTCTATTTGAGTTATGAATATGGATATATATATTTATTTTGGGCCACACAGGCCATAGAAAAAAGTGAAATGTGGTAAGGCAGGAAAATGAAAAATTATAATAAAAAATATTAGTGTTCATTCTCAAAATTCACTCCATTTTTAAATGAGTTTTTAAAACATTTAAAAGATTCTTGTGCGTTGTTTTCTCCTTGGTCGAGTCGAGTTGTTTTATTAAGATAACTCGAGCCGAGTTAAGTCACTGAAAAAAGTGAATTGATTGCTACTCGAGTGATAGTTCATATGACTGACCTTTCTGAGAGGGTGATGTGACTTGGTAATTTACGCTGATGATACAACTCTGTTGTTTTTCTGAATGAAAAATCTCCTCCGTAACAACGACTTGCTCGCATGTCTGCTTTGACCAGATCTGATCGGGGTAACACTTGAACCGTGTGACCTAACTCGGGAAAAAAGTATTGTCAGGTAATCGCTACACTAATTAATACACACGAAACACAATTTCAATATATGGACCTTAGGGCTGGGTGATTCGATTCGGTGATTCGAATCGATTCGAAGCAAGATTTATTCACAATTTATCCAGTGTGAGAGTTCATAGGAAGAAAAAAAAAATGCTGAATGAAGTGAAATTTCCATTTTTTAAGATAAAATGCAATCAATTTTGGTCAAATTTGACCAACATCGATTATATTATGCCGTTAAAATATGAAAATTGTTGCCATTTAAACCTGGCATGTGATTTGAAAATACACTATAAACTATAAATTTTATGGATTTTCACAAAGAAGACGGGTTATAATACTAAGAATGAGATATTATTTATTCACATGCAATAAGTGATTCGATCCAATTCGAAAAAAATTATCCGAATCAGATTCGAATTCCTAATCATTCGATTTTGCCCAGTCATATATGCGGTGCAACTCTTGCGGATATTCCATTGGTCGGACTCACACTTTATAGGGATATGACTTGGAATGACTATGCCATAAGTACTGCAAAAGAACTTCTATGAAAGTTTTTTTTAGATCGTGCTTGTCGTTATTTTTTACTTGAAATATACTTCATTTATGCAAGACTCCTATTCGACCCTGCCTGGAGTATTGTAGCCACATTTGGAATTCCTGTTAACGCGATTGCTACGCATTCACATTCATTTAATCGCTTCCCTTCAATTTATGCAAAAAGTTTTTCCACGAACTTCTGTGATTTGGAACTCCACGCTGCTCTCCCAATCGCGTGGATCTGCCAGCTTTTAAAACTCGAGTGAATGAGTATTTTTGGAGAATGAAGATTTTGTAGTCTTTATTTCTGCTCTTGTGTAGCTCTTTAGATTAGATTAAAAAAGTACTTCTTCACTTATAGGTTGAAGGGTCGATTGGAAAAAGAACGCTATTACACTTATCTGTGTTATTGGAAACTTAAAAATCTCTACAGTTTGTTCTAATCGAATGTTTAAAATGTTCATTTAATTGTATCCAATAAACAGCGATGAATAGATCAAAACAGAGATTAATCAAAAACGAAAAAGGATTCGATTTTTGTAACATACCTATATCTTCCGTCATTTGTATACAAGGTTTTAACGATACTGTAAATGAATAACTATAACAAATGGAATGGAAACTTTTACCCTCCATAAAAACGGATTTGATCTTGTATTAAGGAAAGATGTCACGCTCTCAGTCACTCTACCTTTGACTTTTACGAGACAAATAATATGATATCCCCGACATATATGTTTTGTTAGTAGAGAAATAAAAATTGAGTACCAATGTGGTTAGCCTTGTCACATTTCCTGGACTTGAAATGCGTCATTGGACACGTTTACAACATCACAAATTATTGTAAATATCGATCTACCATTGGTAATTCTTCGTACAATAGAACAAAGTCAAATTTAATATTATGAAACGTTCCATACAAAAGGCAGAGCTATCTTCGATCCATTTGCAGTGTTTCAGAAATTTAATAATATTTATTTAAAAATTCATCAAGGGTACAATGTATCATTGACAAAGTATGTTTTAGTTCAATTTTTTTTTTTCAATTCGATAAGGCGAATTTTTTTTATATTATTTCTGCTGCTAATATCTGGGAACATGTAATATTGATTCATCATAAAATATCTAATTCTTCTAAATAATATATTTTTGAATGGATTTCAGAAATACAGAACATATGGACTTCATAGTGATATCCAAATATTATTTCCCGCCTCATCCAAATATTCTAAACAATGGCACCACTAATAGGACTGGGCAAGTCCGAATAGTTTTACACTTAAATTTTGATTTGGATACTTCGTCTTACAATTTTCATACACAAATATATTGTAATTTTTAATATTTAAGAATATTGAGAATCGAATTGAATAATATGTATTCAAAAATATATCTCAGAATACCTCTTTTGGGAATAGTGTTTTTGCTGTGTGATAATAATTTATATGAATTTGTGACATTACAACAAATTATATGTGGTCCATTCTCAGCGGAGCATAGTCCAAAGTTATTTTTAGTCGAGAAATTGGCTTGTAATTATATCGTAATATACGTAAAAGAATACGCCCCGTTTTACAGGCATAGCGTTATAATGTTTTTGTTTGTCAAACACTAATATTTCCTTCGATCGAGTCTTGTCTCTCGCTCTTTAGACTTTCTATCAGAAAGAAGTGTTCGGTATTGTTGTCTGGTGATCCATTATCAGAAAATATAACTCAAAGTGACCACAGAACAAAGAATAATGTTTAAATATTTGAGTAGAGAATTGAGGTGTTGCCCAGCTTTATTCGCCATATGCAGAGTCCGGTAAAGGTGAATGCGGGTTTGTAATATAGTCAATGCCTTGTTGGTGGAATCGCTAATAACAACCACGGTGTGTGCGTGTGCGTATGTTGTACAATATGAACTTCAAATCTAAAAAAGCTGTCATATCGAACATATTCAAGTACGAATCTCGCCTGATATGCGAGTTCCATTCTTGAAACATAATTGTTATGAAGAGATCTTTTTCCAGCGCCTAGTTCTTTTGATACCTGGTAATTATATGAGGTAATATATCGTCAATCGTACGAAAGGTCTGAAAGTCACGTATATAACTAAGAAAGAAAGCTTTATTAAAAAGCCTAGATCAGGAAATAGGTATATCAAGAAGATCCAGGCTAATAAAATTATCTTCAGATGTGCGCAACTTGTCAAATTGTTGCGTTAAAATAGCTCGCAAAATGACGTCAAAGTTGTAGGAAGGTCACATTAGGAATATCTGCATAATGTAAAACGCCTATGCTTGATTTTGATAATCGTGTATCATCACACATAGCAACGTAAATGCGAGCATAAAAGTTATCTCAACGTATCTCGCAAAATGACGCCAAGGTCGTAGGAGGATCGCATTCAGTGTACCTGCGCAACGTAATCAGCATATGGTTGCTTTTGATAATCATGTATCATCACATATAGTAACATGAATGCAAGCATAAAACTTATCTTAACGTATTCCCTGCATGTCATCGAAGGCAACTAAAGGTAAACAAGAAATTGTAGACATCAACGCTGATACCATTATGTGCATTTACTATAGTGACACTCTGCAGTATGGGATGTTTCCACTTAGAAAAAGGGTAGTTGCCGTTCTTTTCCGTGTAAGTGGTCATTAGTTCTCCCTTTCCTTCCTTTAGAGTTGTATGATGAGCACTACCCCTGCAGCACTCCCAAATTTGAAACTTTGGAAATTTGTGCACGAGAGTGAGTTTGCTGTATTCTCTGCTTTCCGCTTCCGCAGAATAAAAATAATTTCTTATCCTAAGATTTTTTTCTGATTTTACAAGCATTTAATAGTTTTTGACACTTCAACAACTTCTATGATACAGCTATTATATAAGAAAGACTTTATTCTATTACGTATGGTGTGACGTATCCAACAAACGAATATTCCAGGATTTAGAAGGGAAATCAGTTAACAATGTTGAGTGAAATGGATAAACGACAGGCATGGAAGCCATGGCTAAGACAATCCTTCACTAAATCTCCTCGTTCTCCCAGACCAAACCACTATGAGAATAGTTCTGGAAAATTGCTCTTATTCGTTAGAGTGGTTCACAATGATAAATCAGATGGTAAGTTTTAGCAAATTGAAGTTTTTTGATTCGGAAAGCCTTACATCGAGAGGTATAATTAGTATTATGGATCAAATTTATCACTTCGAAACCCATATTCATAAAAGTCGACATTATGAAGTCACTTCCAATAGAATACGTGTCAACAACATCTCAAAAATAGTTTCCAGTCGTACAATTATCGGAATAAGCTAAGCTAAGCTAACGAAACTATAAAAACATAATTATTGAAGCTTATTGAGTAAATATTTCGTGGTAAACACAGGTGCGAATGAGTTTTTTGCTGTTAACATGTTTTTTTATGGAAGTTGGTGCTCATACGAACCAATGATACCTGATGAGTTATCTAGGGGCATGGGGGCACAGTGACCTCCGCTAGCTCAGGGTTTAATCGGATGTGACTTCATTAAACATAAGCCATTGAGGGATTGTAGTCCTTCAGTGGGTTGGGCTAGATAAAATATTTGTTTTTCAAGTTAAGAAACAAAAACAAATCTACACTTGTAATAGCCAAACTCAATATTTGCCCATAATATCCTAAAATCTATCGAATCAATTTTTATGCTAGGAAAGAAATTGTATAAACGTAAAATTAAAACCAACTAGAACTGAAGGGTTATGAGTTTGAACAAGGGGTCACAAAAGTTTATGAAGTTGTACCGCCATCAAAATAGTCCATGTGCATATTTACTCAATCGTATAATGCAAAATTATTGAAAAATCCTAAGAAATCCACGATAGTTTTAGTCAAATTAACACAACTCGATGAAATTGTTTATGATATTTAAAATGTCAAGTTTCAGGTATGCATTTAAAAACAAGTAGGTTATTTAAAGTTTATCATTTATATATTTCCCTTTTCTGTAAAACGTGTTTCAAATAATAGAACCGGTCATGTTTTCATCACAACTATGTTTTAGAATTAAAGATACAATATTTGACCCCTGCCAAAACATACTCCGGGAATTTAATTTTAAGTGCGAAAATTTATAATCTGATACTAAAATAGTAGGACGTTTTAAGCAGTGGTTCTTAACCTTTCGACACTACCGGACCGGTAAAAATGGCAAACGCTTTGCGTAGTGGCAACCTTTGGTGGAGGTGGCCCTTTAAAAACAAAACGACAAAAATCTATTTAAATAAAGTTTTTTTAATTGGTTTTACTAAAATGACTGCCTAACGTGGCACGTTCCCCGACCCCGGGGCCTGTCATGTGGATTATGGTAGCTGATTATTATATAATGAGGGAAGATTATATTTTATCCTAGAGGTGATTTCTGATATGCGAAACTTATTTAAGAAACAAACAATACAAGACCTAACATAAATCAACAGAACCATTGATCGTAGTCGAATTGAAAAAAAGAAATACTGAATATTGGTAAATTTAGTGCTCTCTCATTGATATACTGAAAAACGGAAATTGGGCGCCGGCATATCTTTGATTTCAATCAACAATTAAAAAAAAACTTCGTTTTCCATGCCCATGAGCTCGCATTTGAATTTTACATTTCTTATTTTCAGTATACACACTAAGAGATCTACAAAATGGAATAAAAATATATGAAATAAAAGCCGAACTTGAACTATTGAGTGGAATCCCAACAAATATGATGGAAATTTATGCGCTTCCTGAAAGATCATACAACGATGAAGATTCTCTTTCCATCGGGAAAAATGTTTCGTTTGGAGATACTGTCAGGTATGTATTGCAATATTGAGTTAGGTGAAATCTAATCGAAATACCAATTATTTGAATTGAATGCAAATATTTTTTTTGTTTACTCATAGAGAGATTTCACACAGTGCAAGCTACCAATTACTTGTCAATTTTCCTTTGTTTAGAGCTAATATTGACATAATATTATTATTTTAATTCCATTTTTCTGCCGATATGGAACTTGCCAAATCATACCCATCATACATTTTGTATTTTGCAACATGTACTTCGGCAGCGCAACCCATCACCGATTTTTTATCATCATTCATTTGAGTGGATCACTTTGTTGCGCTTATGAGGTTGTTAGGCAGAGCGTAATACATTGTGGATAGACACGGTCGAACTTTAATTCGTGACTTTTCAACAACACAATCCTGATCGCCCCAGCTGCTGCAATAAGGTCTTGCGGAGAATTATTCACTCAACAAAGCGGTTGTGAAATCGTGGACTATCTACAATGTCTGCGTGATAACAAGTATATAATTCATTACGAGCAGTTTTTGTGGAATCAGAGTTTGCTGTGATTAGCAATATTTGTAGGTTATAGATTATCGTTTTCTTCTTGTCAATAAATTGAATCACAATTGAATTTTTCGACAGGGTTCACTTGAATAAATTATGGAATGGATTGTACCATTCTGCTTGGAAAGGAACTGTTTCGGATGTGAAACGGTTTTTAAGTATGGCACAGAAGCAACTAGGCTCTCCGGTCGGATTACTCAATTCTGATCACGAAATGTATCGAGATAAAGATCAGCACAACTTACTGAGTACAACACTTTTTATTGCTTCGCGAAGAGGACAGGAGGACATTTGCAAACTTTTGTTAAAGAAAGGTATTATGTATAATTAATACATGTGATTCCATAAAATAAAATCCCATATAGTACGTGATATCCACAAAATATTTACACGAATGATTTTTGTTGGAGCTTCGATATTCTCGGACATTAGTCCCGACTCCCTCCCTACCTATCAGACAACTCAGGGCGCAATGCCTTGAAACGGCTGTTGTAATCGGTGAGCAAAATGTATGGTGGTTCACGTAAGCGCTGCTTACGACTTCCTCCGCCAACTAGGTCCATGCACAGGAAAACTGAGAATTACGATAGTCCAAAAACTCACCCCGATTCGAAACTGATATCTGCACGAGAGGTCGTGGTTCGCCATATGGTTAAGCTGCGATTCTCAGCTTTCCTAAAATAAAAAATGATATCCAATCCTATCTTGAAAGTGAGACAACTTTGGCGGTTTAACCCTTGCGGTTCGATTCTCTCATTTTATGTGTTTCTTAGATTGAATTCGAACAAACGAATATCACACTTTCTCCTTTCAACCATTTTTTTTTCATTGTTGCCTTTCTTATTTGAGTTTTCTCTCTTAAACATTGCAGGTGCAAGTGGAACATACACTACCTCGTTGGGTAATAGTTGTCTTCATACTTCTGCATCTGCCGGCCATTTGCCGATCATACAACTTCTTGTATCACACGGAGCAAATGTCAGGTACCAGTGTGCATTTGAGTCAGTTTGCAAATAAATGACACAAAAGTCGTAACGTAAAAATCGGTGTAGTTTAAAATAATTGTCGTGTAGTACACCAGCCTGGGCAGCCCGATACACATATCACTTACTTTCGACAAAACAACTCATGTGTATCACATGCTTGAACCCGGAACGTATTTGCTGACGGTATTACAACGGAAGGTCAATATATCTTCCTTGCTTCATTATGCGAACCTTGAAATTGAAATACTGCTTCAGGCCAATGGAATGCATTTCTACCTTCCTACATTTCATTATCTGTCAAACACAAAGCGCCGCTTGATAACAAACTATACCAGCTGATCGAGTACAGTAATTGTAAACAAACATAAATAACATAAATATAACATACACATTGTTTCACGTCGTGTATGTTTGTATCGACGCATAATTAGCTAGAAAACGAGCCTGCGAGCACCGCTCGATTTTGTCGCATATCATGACAATAAAAGCGCAAGTCAGACGCATCTCGATAGGCCAGAATACTACTATAGCACTATAAGTTAATGAAATATAGAAAACGAGCAAATGAGCGGAAGACGCGTGCAATATCAATGCATACTAAAAGGGAACGTGTTTACCCTCGTGTTGAAACCGTATTATCGCTTATTTTTCGCGCACAACAATATGCTTTCATATTCGTTATATTTCACAATCATAAACTTCCGAAACCGAACGGTATCGCATAAACAGGCGTGACAAAGATATAAATAATAAATCCATTTTTAAGGTGCCACAATATTCACAATAAATCAGCGATGGAAGTTGCAATTGACAGAGGGAATATTGAATGCGCGAGATGGCTGTGGTTAAACCAATGGTCTTTATCCATTACCAAGGAGATGATTGGTACAGGAGAGAAGTTGAATACAGAAAAAAGAAAATCTCACAAAATGCATCTCACCCCAACACCAGTACCTGAAGTGTATAATATAAATAAAAGTGAAAGTAATCTTCACGGCGTTTCGTCGTCGCTGAGACAGTTATATCGACATCCGGAGAACAGAAAAAGTAACAATTTAAATCGTCCACAAACTGCATACGTACCCCGTTTCAAAAAGCAATTACGTGCAGAACACGCCAATATGCCTCCACGAAGCTATTCTGCACGTTCGTATGACACTTCGACTCCGAATGGTTCCATCGAACAACCAATATTTCCATCGGGAAAACATAAGAATAAAACTCAGAAAATTATTAACTATTTCATTTCCCAAAAAGATCGTCAGCAATCTATACCATCAAGATTCAATACAGTTGATGATTCAATAACAAAAATAACTGGAATTTCACTGTCACCGAATGCAAAGTTGGCGGAAGGTATGTGGGTTTAGTGGAGAGAAAGGACTCTTCTTGGCAAATGTTTATGTTGTAGTCTCAACGCCTTGGGTGTAGGGCTGTAACAAATCGAAACCAAATCACTTGGCATTCGAATTCGATTCACATATTTTGTTTCGGATCAAATCACTAATTTCACGTTACCACTTGTCCTTATTATCAAAATAATAAATCTCGGACTACGAATTTATTAATAACATACAAACGAATTTTTGAAGTTCACATTCCATTGCTGTGGGAACAAATGAATTTGGCATATATTTAATATGTTTTGGTTTCATTCTATCCCTAATATATGATAATTTCACATGTTTTTGTTTCTATAGCCGATTCACGGTTGATTGAATACTTGGTCTTCGATTCGATGAATTCAATTACCCAGCCCTACATAGAATTAACTTATTTATTTCATCATATTTTTTAATTTAATTAAATGCAACAATCAATAAAATTATTGCTTTATTATTCTATTCTTTTTTGTAATCCCAGAACGAAGATCAACGCAAATACTACAGACTTCGGCACACGCTACAAAACTCGATAGTACAAATGTCGAAAAAGGAAGTGAAATAGATACAGTAGAAAAACAATATCAAGAATCCGTCGACTTCGGAATACCAGCTACTTCAATAAAACAACCATATAATTCCAATGATGGTACATCATCCGAATATCCACACCAAATTAGAAAAAACAGTTACGATGTTGAGAAATCTTATAATACGCCGCCTCCAACCCCAAATCAACACAAAAATCATTTTGAAGTGCTCCCTACTGCGAATTATGATACTTTCGTAGAAAATGACTACATTAAAAACGGGAATGCTCATGCCGAGGGAAATAATGTAGTTAAAATATCCACTACAATACCAGATCAAGATTATATTCCATTCGATTCACATGCGGAAGAATTAGATAGTTTGTTAGAACTCTACAAAGAACAAGAACAAGAGGACGAAAACATCTCCAGTTATGCCAAACAGCTCGAATCATTAAAACCTAAATCTCCTACAGTTAGCATAGGGTCCACACCAAAACTGAAAACAAAAACAATGCAACCGGATGAAATGAATGATCACATTACATTAAATTCAGAGGAAAATTTTGATATAACCAGAAAAGAACAGGATGAACATTTCCCGATCATGAAAAGTCACGAAATAACGAAAGCGGCTACTCCTCAGCCGGTCTTGAGACATACAATCGCTGATTTTCGTAAAGGAGCAAACGATGATAAAAATCCCCTTTCTGCGAATGAAAGACCAGAAAGAAGTTCTCTTTTTATTAAAAGACCGGGAAATGAAACAACGATATTAAAATCGAGCACTACACCGAAACCGGCAACTAAACAAAGAGTATCATTTTCGTCTGAAAATTATAAAATCACGGAATCCACGAATGACAAAGAGGAGAAAAATAAGAAAGCTTTTGAAGCATGGATGTTCAAGAAGCGAAAAAGCATTTCAAAGCAAAAGGACGAAAGAGCTGAAGTAGAAGCACGAATAGAAAAACTTAAAGCTAAGAGAACATCGTCACTGAGTATGACATTTGATGAGTGGTTGCAAATGAAAAAAGAAGAGACAGAAGTTGTGTCACGTGAGTAAAATATAATTGAATTATGAGGTAATATTAAAAATAAATTGTACGGATGCATAGCTATATGTGCTATATCAGCTATATGTGCCTTGTTAGAAAGGGGGTGCATCTTGTAAGGAATGGGAAAGAAGGGAAGGGGGGGGGGGGGGGGGGCGTTATTCAAAGCGATCGTGCTTCTAGCTTCTCTAATTTGTATCGCTTAACCAAAAACGGCCATATACAATATGGTGTTTTTTCTCAACAAGTATCTCGGTGAATGACATCCTCGCCGGCCCGTGAACTTTGATTCGAATTAGAAGCCGCGAGGGGCCAAGTAGTATTCAAAATTCAAAGTATCCTCAGTTTTAGGGTTCTCGTAAGCATAAATTTTTTTGAATGCATAAACAATGCACCAAACCATGTTCGTCATATACTCAACCTTTTCCTGTTCACTTGTAAATATAAGATTATTCTTTTTCTTATATTCTAATTTTATTCCGATTGGAAAAGTACTATGTTCGATTGATTTAAAGCATATCTCATTACTAAATCTCACAAAGTCTCATATCAGTACATAAAATATTATAAAAATAATTATATTGGGCGTTGTTACCTTTACGTTTAACTAAATAAGTTATTACACTGATATCGCCCAAACCACTTTCACTTTTAAATACGAAAGTAGATTTACAAGCTCAGCTAAAATAATAGGCCTAAAAATGACACTATATTATCTTGAAAGAATCATTGGTGTTACGTATTGCGCAGTATAATCGCGATAATATATTGATTTATGATTACCAGACGATCATAATTTTGTTCCCAATTTTCAGAATAAATCACACACAAATAATCATTTAATCCAAGACATCGCTATCCATCAGTAACCTTTGCTGGATAGCAAGGAGGCTACCAAATCTCCTGAGATCAACTATTCAATTTAAAATAGTTTTTTTACAGTCACTCCTTGAAGTGGATCTCCCTGACTAAGGCCCTGTAACAGCGGTCAAGTTTAACCATTGATATATTTGCTTTTGAATATCAGATGAGGAACATCCTCATGAACAACAAGATCGAGTTCGAAAGCGAAGTGTTAAATATCAGAAAACATTTGATGAGTGGAAGGTTGAAAAGGAAAGATCAATTAAATCGGATATAGAGAAAAGAAAATCAGTTGAAATGGAGAAGAAATTGAAGGAAGAGCATGAAGCTGAAGCAAGGTGAATTATATACCCACTGTAATATTCCCTATTTATAGTATTTATAGTAACTTTTCGAGTGATTTATATTGGCATATACGCCCTACCGTTGTAACCGACTCTGCGCATAAAATTATTTTTTTATTTTTAAATGCGGCGGTGATGTATTAAAGCTACTTCATTGCGGCAATGATTTCAAAATAAAATAGATTGTCAGACACGAGAATAATAGTCTTTAATATTTTTTTATATCAAAATTATCTCAGAGCATCAGGGTTGCTGGAGATCTCTCCCGGAACCACTTATATACGAGAAGCTGTATACGTGCAGAAATGATGAATATTGAATCAGTATTGAGCCAATGAACTCCAGTATTGAAGTTCGTGAAAAAAAATTTAGAATAGAATTGTTGTGTGACAGCGCGAAATATCCATACTGAATGAATGTGAATTAACATCCAAACACGCGAATGAGCTTTTATTTGGAGAAAAGAGAGCAGGAATCTCTCCCCTTTCATAATATCCGTAGAATGAAAAATCAGACATCTGTGCGAGGGTGCGATAAGCTTTTCAGAGTAACATGTAATCATCGTTCAGTAGGATTCAAAAAAATGTATTTGTTCACAGACCAATCAATGTAAACAATCCCTTCTGCACAATTTTCATCCATTTATATATACGATCATATACTCTACGTAGAAAGCTGAATGACACCATTTTCAAATTATTTTCAGAGAGAAGGAATACAACAGGAAAATGGAAGCTTGGGTAAAAAAGAAGGAACAGATGAAAAAGAATGAACAAGATCGACAAAAACGTCTTCAACAGATGGAAGTTGAGAAAGCAACACTTGAGTATGAGGAATGGTTGAGTAAATCCAGAGTAAAAACATTTGAAGAGTGGAAGAAGAGCAAAACTCAGGAGTTGAAGTAAATGCTTGTTGTTTTTTTTTTTTTTTTTTTAGAGCAAAAATTCTACTCTGGTCAGGTTCCTTCCCTAACAGAAACAATCCAACATATACGGTATATTTTTACCCAGGGAAACTAGTCCAAAGCACTATCTTGAAGGCATTTTGAGTAAGGTTTCAGGAACCACATTTGAGTTAAACATAGTATGAATAAGTGGTTCCGAAATCCAGCGATGCCCGAACGCGATCGACGCAAGAGGCAATTAGGATAAAGCAAAGGAGTGTGGTAAATAGTTAAATCAACGTCCCGGGCCGGTATCCTTCACCACCCTTTATTGTATATGCCGGTTCCATTTTACATGATATGCTTCTGACAGTCACATTTCATGTAGTTTTTTTGCGAACTGCATCGTAATGCGGAAAACATTCTTGGCGAGTGCGCCAGGTCTTGGGTTGTATCTGTCAACCGACGGTGAGAGTTTATTCGTAGTATAAGATATTTCTTTTGGATTGTTCTTTTTGTTTTTTGTCACAGATTAAACGAAGTTTCTAAAGCTCAGAGGAAGATGATTGAGGAACATGAACAGGAGATGGAGGAAATGAGGCAACAAATTGCAAAAGAAAAATTCCAGCAATGGGTTTTCAAGAAAGATATAGGGAAATTGAAAGCTAGTGAAATTGAGCTTGAAAAAGCAAAAAATCGACGCAAAAAGAGAAATAGCTTCAAACAAATTCAGGAAGATATTGAAGAATGAAATTTGTAGAGTATTTTGAGGCCCTCACATCCTGTAATTAATTCAACTTTAATTTGTAATCTAATGCTCAGTGAGAGGCCTTATAATAATCACTTTAGAATTGTTTCATGCCATTTGAAAAATTTTGTTCTGAATAGTATGAGAAAGGTACACACATTTTTCTGTGACTTTGAAATTATTTAGCCTTTGAAAAAAATTATACAATATGGACAGAGTCTGAAATTTTATTAAATTTGGTTACAATCTCCGTCCCTTATTTTAAGTTCTTTTTTTGTTAAATTGTTAATGCTTCATTATCACACATTTTAGTAACAATTAATTTTAGGTGTATATTCATTCATTTGCACTTTTAGAATTTTCCACTGTCGCCAATATGAGATTATATCACTACACAGATGTACACTTGTATGTAATATAATAAATTACCTTAATCAAAATTACAAAAACAGTTGTTTTATTATGTCGGCGCTAGGCGTAGCTATAAAGCCCAGGCTACCTCCAGGGTTGGGCATAACCATGGAAATTATTTATAATCTGTCTGGATAATTCTTTCGAATCAGATCGAATCACAAATTTCATATAAGTAAAAATACCCTATTTTATTATTGCGACTTGCATTCATTATTATATTAAAATTTTCATAATTTAAAAAAAAAAAAAACAATTGTTTTCGTTGATATGACCGATTCGAGATTCATTTGAATAAATTGTTTCGATTCGATTTGATTCGAATTTGAATTACCCAGATATCTGATTGCATGCCAGTTTCAATTCAGCAAACCCAACACATTTTTTGTAGTAGTAAAGTTTGGCGCATGAAGCTCAGGTCATAGGGTATGTTATATATATATTTTATATATATGAATATATATATATATATATATATATATATATATATATGTATATATATAATTAATAGATATATTAAAATTCAATGACAATGACAAATAATATAACAAATAATATAAATCTTTAAAATAGAAAAAAAAAAACAATACAATACTCGTCCGTAAAAATATTGTTCAACTAATGGGAAGACTGACATTAACATATATAGCGATTGTCCTGCATAAGTTTTCTGAATATTTACAATTAAAATAACGCTGGATGCCGGTTACAATTCCATGTGTGAGTACGGTTTTAATTTTATTTTCGATTTCGTCGAAATTATGAGTGAATTTTTTACTACTTTCAAATTATGATTATGATAAAAAATACAGAAAATTGAAGTTAAACTATTAGTAGTTTTGATGATTCTATTTCTGAAAATAAACAACTTTTTCTGGTGCATTTTACATTGTCGACAAATATTATTTGTATATAAATACCCACAACGATTCCACAAGTGACGCTTTCATTAGATCACTAAACATCTAAAATGCCGACCGGAGTAAAAATTTCGATTTCAAAGATTTCTGAAAGATACCGAGTAATATTTTAAACACGGGGAAGTCAAGTATCCGTTCCTAATATTGCATTCCTCTAGAGACAAGGTGTTGTTGACTGGATCCAAGCCCTAATATTCCTTCAACTCATTTCCCATACCGTACTGTCGTTGGACATAACGTCGGTAACCCCACAACTTGTCTCTATAGTAATTTCCAAACTAAATGCGAATGTATCTCCCGGTCCTGACCGCATTCTATCTGTGGTTCTAAAAATCATATTAAAAGAAACATCCTCGATTTTGGTAAGGGTGTTCAACAAATGTCAAAATAATGTACATTTCCTGATAGCTGATAGCTGGACATGTGCATTCATTGTTTCGGCTCTCCAAAATATCGTACTCAACAAATACCGACTTCTCAGCCTTTTCTCAAACATCAGTGAAATTTTCAAATCAACTTTTATCTAGAAACCTATAGTTTTATTCTACTGCCGATAGTAATAGCTGAGAGAATTTATCAAGCTCTTGATTTTCGTGTGTAGGCAAAGTCCGTGGTTCTCGACATTTCCAAAGATTTCAACAGAGTTTGGCACCATGGTTTATTGCAGGAAATACAGTCATATAGGATTTTGTGTCAAATATTCTTAATAATAAATAATAATGCAAGAATAACGTCGTTCTGAAAGGTCAACGCTCAGCAAACTATTACATTTCAGTGTGCCTCCGAAACCGATCCTCGGCCAAACTTTATTTTTGATACATATTAATGATTTGCTTAACAATATGTAATTCGGTAATTTACGCTGATGATACTCACCCTATTTTAATGTCTCAATGAAAAATCTTGAATGAAACGTCTAATCTTGAAAAATTACTCAAATCTGACATGATCAGAAGATCTGATTGAGGTATTAATGAAAGACCAAAGTTTTGTCACCCAATCCCATACAGATACAGTTCTTGAGGACTCCACACGTTTTAAGGCTTTGAGTTGCAATGGCGCTAATATTTCTAAAACGTTTCAATTAGAGTAAATTCTTTATACCGAGTTCAGATTTATCACGAAAGACCGAAATCAGGTCTTTCATGTATGATACACTCCGTGCATATTTTTTTTTATAATATAAGGTATACTTAATCATTTTTATTTGGAAATAAACATGAGTTGATGGAAAATACATTTTGTGACAGCGAGAAACATCCACATTGAATAAATTTGAATTAGCATCCAAACACGCACATGAGCTTTTTTTTGGTCAACTAGACCCTGTATTTACTAAAAAAGTTGTGACATATTTTGATGTATAGACGCGATGTAATGATCGCGCATAACCAAGTAATAATTGGCCATCAACAATCGTGAGCTGATCGTCGGTAAACACTATTAGTTAGTCTTGTTTGGATCTGTTAGCGTTCGTATATCTGTTCTGCTTTCTATATACTTTTGGATTACTTTGCATGCATTACAATTGGATTACTTTATACTGGATCTATTACGGATTACTTATTCGGATTTACTATAACATAACATGGCGTTGTCGTTTTCAGACAGGTTCCTCACAAATTCCACGTTAGACAAATTCTCTGCCGACAACGCCATGTTATGTTATAGTAAATCCGAATAATCCGAACGACATTGCCAAACTCGAACGAGATAACATCAAAATCGCTCTCCGAACTCTGGGCGTGGTGTTTGACGAAAATGCACTCAAGTTCTTTCTCGGCCTGCTTCTGAGGGACAAGTTAAAACAAGTAAAACCAGAACAAGAAAGTTCTGAAATTAGGCTCCCAACAAACGTCGCCGATATATGATGATGAATGTAATGCAGCAAACAGCTGTCATATTGCAGGAAACTAGACAAGCCAGTAATCAACGATCGTCAAAAGCAACAATAAGACCGCCACCAGTGTTGGCAGAGGAAACGAGTTTCCCTAGTTGGCATCGTTGGTTAACACTTTCGACAGGATACTCAGAGGCAACAAAACTCAATGACACTCTGCAGAAACAACAACTTTCTACATTATGGAGTTATATGACCCCGGCGATGCTAGAAAAAGTTCAATTTAGCATCGGAATTGATCTCGACACGGAAGAAAATTGCTCGGTCATAATTGGGAAAATTACAGATTTTTTCAAGAAACGCCGCAACCTTGTAAGAGAACGTTACCAATGCTTAACAGCCAAAAAGTCCAAACACGAACTCTTCGATGAATTTCAAATCCGTATAAAAGCTATGGCTCGAGATAGCGATATGCACAACATGACCACCAACGAATTGCTAATAATCATCCTTATTGCAGGCCATGACGATGATGATGCTCGGGACCGAGGCTTTGCGAAGACGACCCTCATTAGGACTGGATGAAGCAGTAGAATGTTTCGTTGCTCGAGAAATAGCCAATAAAGATGCGTGCTTTCCATCCGATTATAATCCCAAAGGAACCGTGCAACTGACAGAACCGGAAAATGATATAGCTTTCGTTCAAAGACGGTATCGCCAAACACATCGCTGCAAGTATTGTTGGAGACAAGGCCATGCCGAAAACGACTCCAAGTGCCCTGCTTGCACCAAGAATTGCTTCAACTGTGGCACAATGGGCCATTTCGCCGTGCGATGCCCTCAGGGACCGAGAGATAACCACACGACACTCGGCACGATTGACATTTCCATCATACTTTCACATGGACAAACTGATCTACCGACCACAGTAAAAGTTACAGTATCGGCCGGGGGAAGGCAGAGAAATTTACAAATGCTTCCAGATACTGGCGCCAGTGTAACAGTGGCTGGATACGGCTTCCTCCGTGCCTCCGGTTTTCTCTTGAATAGTTTGCAAAGACCATCGGTTCGATTGACCGGCGTCGGAGGCAACCACATCAAATGTCTCGGAATATTAGAAGCAATTTTTACCGTGGACAATAGATCAACAAGTGAATCGATATATGTTTGCAGCGGTTTGAAGAAAACGAACGGATTTTTATCCCTTGCAGCTTGCAGACAACTGGGGTTGATCTCGCTCGCATTTCCTGGCCCTGTTACTATTAATACTGTACAAGAGGATTTCCCCAGCAATATTTTACCAAATTCGCTGAAGAAATATGCAAACGTGTTCGTCGAAAAAGAGGGACCACTACCCGCAATGTCAGGTGAACCGATGGATATCGAACTCAAATCAAACTACACTCCATATTCTCTCCGCGTTGCGCGAAACATCTCAATCTGCAAACGGCCGTTAGTTAAGCAAGCGCTGGAGCAACAAGAGAAGCATGGAATTATCGAGGAAGTAGGCGATCGTCATACGGAGTTTTGTGCAGGGTTAGTGGTCGTGCCGAAAAAGGACGTAGGGATAAGACTCGCTGTGGACTACACGGAACTTAACAAACAGGTGCTCCGCACGGTGCACAAATTCACCAGTGCCATGGGAAGCCTTAACACGCCTTCCACCAGGGTCTCGATTTTTTACAACGCTCGATACAGCACGCGGCTATTGGCAAATGCCGCTCGCCGAACGAGCGAAGGACCTGACTAAGTTCATAACACCGTGGGGACGGTTCCGATATAACCGTGCGCCAATGGGATTTGTCTCGACTGGGGACAGTTACTGTCTGAGAGGAGACCGAGCTTTGGAGGGGATAGAGGGAGTCGTTAAAGTTGTGGACGATATACTAATCGCATCCAGCGACCGGACGCTACATGAACAATTGGTGTCTCAAGTCCTAGAGCGATGTCAACAAAACAAAATTTCACTGAACCCAAAAAAGTTTAGATATTGTTGTCAAAGTGTGCCTTTCGCTGGATATATTGTCAGCTCTGAAGGCATTAAAGCTGACCCAACGAAAATCGAAGCGCTACAAAATTTTCCCAAACCGAAAGATCGCACAGGATTACGTTCATTTCTTGGTTTGGCTAATCAGTTGGGACAATTCAGTTCTGAGCTAGCCACAGCATCGGAGCCATTGAGGCCACTTCTAAAAGTTAAGAACGATTTTTCTTGGCAAGACGAACACAATCGTGCATTCGAACGTACCAAAACCGTACTTTCACAACCTCCTGTCCTAGCACATTTCAGGCAAGAGCTAGAGACGAGATTAGACACCGATGCATCACGGCTAAAAGGGCTTGGCTTTGCCCTTCTTCAAAAGCATGGGAAAGAATGGAAGTTGGTTATATGCGGCAGCCGCTTGTTATTGCCTGCCGAAACTAAATATGCGATGGTTGAGCTTGAGGCGACAGCCATGCGATATGCCATGGTAAAATGTTCACTATATTTGGATGGACTTAAGCTTTTTGTGGTGATGACGGACCATCGAGCACTTTGTTCTATTTTTAATTCGAAAGCCGTAGGCGATATTGACAACGTTCGGCTCGCAAGAAGCAAAGCTGCGATACAGGGCCGCTTTGTGTTCACCGTGCAATGGCAAAAGGGCACCGACCATCTTATTGCCGATGCGCTGAGTCGGGCCCCTATCGGGTCATCGACAGAAGATCTTTCAAAGGATGACGAAGATGTTCTTCTAGCGTCGCTCAAAGTAGAAACCGGTGAAAACAAAACGGTCGACAACAAAGCCTTATCCTATATGAAAGACTGCGCTCTAAAAGACATCGAATATAGCAAGCTTATTGAATGGGTCCTCAATGTGTTCCCAAAAAATGTTTCGGGGAACTCGTTAGCAGCACAATTAAGATCGCACTGGTACGATCTGACAGTTTCTAATGGCTTGCTACTCCTTGGGACTCGTTATGTCGTTCCTCACGACGCACGAAAATATATGCTGAAACTATTACATGCCCCTAACTTGGGCGAAGTGAGAACAAAACAAAGAGCACGCATCTGCATGACTTGGCCAGGGATTTCAAATGATATCCATCAACTTGTCGCAAAGTGTGAAACTTGCCAAGCAGAACGTCCGTCACAACAACGCGAACCTTTACTGCCCAGCGAAGACGCAGATTATCCGTTTCAAGCCGCAGCCTCAGATATTTTTCAGTTTGGCGGAAGATACTTCTTAATCTATATCGACAAGAAAACGGGATACCCAGAAGTAGCAGAGTGGGCCTCAGCGCCCAATTCAATGCAGATCATAAAAGCATTTACCCGTTGGTTTACTCGTTGGGGCGCAGTGGAAGTTCTACGAATAGATGGAGGGCCTCAATATACATCGGAAAGATTCCTATCGTTTTTAAATGAATGGGGAGTAAAGCATGAGTTATCAAGTCCATATTACCCACGGGGAAATGGACTCGCAGAGGCGACGGTAAAGACGTTGAAGAGTATGCTCACAAAAATGCCTCGCCCACGCACCTAAGACAGTGAGTGGATAATAGCCCTTGGAGAATACCGAAACACGCCTAGAAACAATGGACTATCTCCGAATCAAGCATTGTTCGGCCGCACACTCAGATCCAGAATACCCGCAACTCAAACTGCTCTGACAAAGAAAACATATCCTTTAACACAAACATCAGCTTCTAGATGGTATAATCGGGGGGCAAAAGACCTGAAACCGCTAAGAGAGGGGAAGTGTGTGTGGATTAATGATAGGGGGAAATGGAAGCGAACCGGCGTTATTATACGCGCTGGTTCCCATCGAAGCTACCAAGTCAAAGTCGACCATGGAAAGGGAATTACTTGGAGAAATCGCCAAGCCCTTAAACCAAAATACTGAAAATCATGTGGATTTCGTTAACTATAAACATTAGTGAACTTATGTTGCTATATCATTGTGCATATACATAACATCAAAATTGACTATATATATAACAATATCATTTCACCCTATCGTTGCACATTATCTAAAAGAGGGAGTTGTGATGTATAGACGCGATGTAATGATCGCGCATAACCAAGTAATAATTGGCCATCAGCAATCGTGAGCTGATCGTCGGTAAACACTATTAGTTAGTCTTTTTTTGGATCTGTTAGCGTTCGTATATCTGTTCTGCTTTCTATATACTTTTGGATTACTTTGCATGCATTACAATTGGATTACTTTATACTGGATCTATTACGGATTACTTATTCGGATTTACTATAACATAACACATATGCGCATCTTTGGTGACATGAGGCTATCAACCCTATATAAGCCGGTAGGAAAGCCAGTACTTGCGCGCCAAACACTCTTCATAAAACATTGGTGCCTGAGAAAACCTATCAAGACACATCATATCTTACTCGTAATACGATCATATTATCGTTAGCCTTTCGACTATTCTTTTTTCTGATTCTTTTCGTAAAAAGATCTGCTCTACAAATTCAGTATGAGTACAATTGATGAAACAGATCGTTTTTTTTTTGAACAATATTCTATCACAAATTTTTATGCAGATCCAAGTAATTTAGTAACAAGGGTCGAAAATCGACCACAACAATCTCAGAAACTAGTTTCAGCATCAGCAAAATATGATCGATTTATCCTGATGATGGAAACAGCGAAGGTACATTAACCATTTTTTTGTTAATCTTCCTCTGAGTAAATCCATGCGAATTAGTAGATGACTTAGCGTAAGTAGGTTTATTTAAATAAAGCAACTCCAAAAGATCGTAAAATTATGAAATGTGGAAAGACTCTAACGGTATTTCGGATCAGCAATATATCGATGTCGCTCTGGGCTTACTTTAAAAATAACTTTTTTATTACCCTCAACCAGTCTTAGAAGATAGACTAGCACCGTTCTTCGTATCGGGACTGAAGTTACTCCCAATAGATTTTTGAGGATGAGATCCATCAAATTCCCATTTATTGGTGCAAGTTTTTGAAGCATGGTCGTTTGTTACTTTCCCTGCCTTCTGTAAGTTATACGTGTTGCTACTTGGTTGAGAGGTAAATATCATAAGACGCTGTATAGTATTCATGTTGCTGTTGAAGAATTTGATGATATTAAACTCTGTTAGTATTGATTTTCGTTGTCTCTCTTAAATAAAATTGAGATAAAACCTCAATGAGGTTTTTTAACCCAGTGTCAATTCGTATAATCTAGACTTCAAAGTAATTTCACGAAGTGCTTTCTAGGAGTATTACTATTTGTATCTAATGTGGTTTCATTCAGAAACCTTTTATCCAAATAAGTTTCGTCTGTGGTTCATGCTTGACAAAATTGAAATTCCGATTATGGTTGGAATAAGATCGTTCGAATTATTCCGTTTAACTCATAGTTTCAGCCATTTCCCAATTTCGGTAGCGTTTTAAAGTTGTGATACATCCAATCACACAATCTTTATACACATCCGATTCATTGGCGCATTACATGTATTTTTGTTCGTTATCATTTAGTATCGGATATTTTGAGTATCAACGTTAAGTATATCGGCATCTTTTAATATTTTGAAAGCATAGCTCCTACCGCGTACTTTAACATTATTACATCTTGCCACTTTTGGACCAATCATATATTTTATGACACTCCAACTAATGGAACGCAACAATGGAATGTAAAATATTCATCGGATTTAAAAGAAATAACCGTTCGGATTCTGTAACTCCCGTATAATCAATATCACACTCATTGTTGGCTCCGATAAAATTTGCCAGCATCACCAAACCAACTAATAGCAAAGAAAGTTCAACAAGTTGATTTCCCATCATGAATTCGAACATTAACAGAAAGTGAATTCAGTCCCATAACTTTATAGTTATTATATATTTAGATATGTTAGGAAACTGTATATTGTCTATTTTCTACTGCAAGTTAGTGATCTTCAGTCTCTAATATGCCAATTTCTACTTGTGTATAAATGGTGATTATCCCTTTCTGTAGTCTAATGTCGGATACGTTGATCTTGTGTTTTTCATGTGTATTTTGTTACCTCATTGGAGTGTTTGGTAGTATTAAGTTTCAGCTCTAATATTAAAGTGGAACATATATTAGAATCTATGGTGAACCACGAAGACTGTATGATACATCCTTTCAACCTGTGATTGGTTTCTACATCCAACGTTTCGCACTCTTCGGTTGACTTCATCCGTCAATTTGTTCGTAAATTGTATTCGAGTGGTCCCAAAGACTTTCAACTATCGAACCGGATATATTTGATTGTGGCTAACCCCAGCGCCCATTTCATGTATGCCACATATGCAATAGTCGTAACGTAATAGTCGCCGAGCTCCTAAAGTCTCACAAATAACAGCAAATAATCTTTTCAAAGAAAGCAAGTTGAATATATAGTGATATGAGCAGCCTTTTCAAAAATTTTATTCTATTTGAACATTGTGACGTGAATCTGGAATCTTATTTTCAATTTAAAAACACATCTGAATGAACGTGACAACGTCAGCAGCAGAGTAGTTGACATGTCAATAATATCGCACGAGTAAACGATTTTATTTTCGGGATTTTATTTGACCTAAAATGTCATTTACCTATTTTAAAGATGTGCTTTTTTTATTTTTAAATAGCGATAAACAGCAAACGAACCAACGCTGTGCTTATAGTTCAGCAGACTATATTTTTCTATAGTTTTATAAAATTAATATCAATAAAATTTTGAGCCGCAAAAAAAATTCTTGATATAACTACCGTAAGTGTGTACGGATAAAACTTTGCAGTGTTTTGTAGTTCGACAATTAACAGAGATGAATTTCCCTTATTTTCTCTTTCATAAATAGAAACAGGCTAGAAACTTAGCAGATTAAAAAGTAATAGAACAGAACAACCTTGAAATAACAGTAGGAACTATTGTACATTTAACATACATGAACGTCCACAACTGAGGATATTTTAAACTTAAACAGATCATTCAAAACACAACATACTTGTTAGGTTTAAACTCGCCGTCCTACTTTAGTGAACTTTAATTTAGCATTTCTTTATAATATGCGCCGAGAGATAACTCCCTTTTTTATCCTGACGTAAATATGCCCAAACATGTTTATCTGGTGATTATTTGTTGCGTCATGGAAAGCGTTTTTGTATTTCCCCGTGTTGCGCGATAAAGATTTTCGCTTTGTAGGCTTTCATATAATAAAATTTAATCGTGATCCTTATAGAAACAATTATAAAATAAAGAAATAACAGATTGTGGCTTTATGAATATGATTTCAGAGTGGTTGATGTTGAAGCATGAATAAAATCATTTTGCAAAATGAAATAGCTTTCATGATCACGACGCTGGTATCTTGATGGCAAAAAAAAACTATTTTCGTGACAACACACATATTTTTCGATTTGTGGTCGTTCTGAAAATATAATGATTTGCTACAATTCCAACATCTTATAATAAAGTTATATATATACACAAAACAACTGTCTGACTTCTGGATGAGAACGTAAGTTTCCAAACTTTCAGAGTGCCTCAAGTAAATGAACAGTTCACTAAACAAATACGACTGATGATTACGATATTGGAACTATTGCAAGAACAATCCCATTTTAAGAGCAAAAAGAGGACTAAAGAGATAATAAAGAAGTGGTAGATGGGTTTACCATTGCACAGGCGGATATCACTCACCATATTATGTTTTGTAGTTCTCTGGCATTTGCATGGCTGTCAATTGGTTGTTCCTTTTGTGTGTGATTTCGGTCTTGCTTGAAGACAAGTTTTAAATGAAAGTTTCAAGACATAACATGAAGGTAAGTATTCAAAGTTTTCACTGTTCAAATTCAGCACAAGAAAGCAGATATGAAAGGTTTTTTTGAACAAAATCAAGTAGATTTGTTTTAGTAGTATCTGACAGGGCTCAGGTGAAACTGAAATTGGATCATTTGTCCAGAGTTTATTTGCACAAAACAAAATCGAATGTTCTCAGATTTCGATCCAACAATTCCACCTAATCTAATATAAATCATAAGATATCTTTCTGCAATTTATTAAAAAAAAAGTATTGAAAACACTCTCTACGTTTTTAAAACAGAAGTTCGAACCACATTAGGAAACTATTTCAATACCCAGAGCTTACAAACAAACACTGGGAAATGAGCATAGAAATAACAAAATGTGGTCATAGAAGAGCAACTTTTCCAAATCAATAAATTTGAATAGTAATTTGGAGATTTATCCGTCTTTTTGCCTATCTAGAGTGAAAAAAGACTAGCATGAGGACTGTGCATGATATCTTATTTGGCAGCACTGGCAGTCTCAATTTCTTTTAGAGCTAACATAATTTATATGGATAATTAACACTAGAGTAAGATCAGGGAATTTTTCCGGTCACATCACACTTGAAATTTCTCCAATTAGTGCATTCATTCTCGACAAAATAGCGTTTGAACATTTTGATAACACCGACCGATGTTGGCGATATTACAAAAGTGCAACTATGAGATTGTGTCAATGCGTTTTAAGTTTTTTTCAATATTTTCACCTAATATCATGTCCAAAATATTTTGCGAGAATGTAAGAGGTAACTGGAAAAACGTAAAAGCAATTTTGTCAGCAAATTCCTCTGAAATGCATGTTAGCCTAATCACCAGGTCCTAGGTGTGGGAAATTTGGAATTATTCTGTAATGCATAAATTAAACCCCAAATCAAATTAGTGACGTCTGCACCTTTCTCTCAGCGCTATTTTATCCTGTGCGTGAGAGAACAGAGCTTGCGACGCCACCTTTCCTCTTTTAAGTTTCTATTGTCTTGGTGCGAGAGTATTGGATTTACGCAATGGATTCATGTCATCTTCGTATATTCGATCCTGCCGGAAACGTTGACGCTTTCTTTCACGCAGAGTCGCTGCACAGCTCTGTTCGTATCGAATTCTAAATTGAAACATGGAGCATAGAGTCTCACTTGCCGAAACTCGGGTTTTGGAGTTGTACACGCTTACGAAGTTTTTGAGTGACATTGAATATAAACACTGGGAACGCCTCGAAGTACCTGTAGAATGTCTTTTTACACGTGATTTTTCTTCATCAATCTGTCAAACAATAATTTATTAGTTTTTTAAGAAAACAATATTTGAGGGACATTCAATATTTCAAAAACAGGATTAAAAATCCAAAATAGAACAGTATACTAATTAACAAGCATGATCCACAGACGGATTCCACCTGGAAGGTACTCCTTAATTAACCGACACTATCAACACAGATTCTATTCACGGTATGCTTGCCTAACTTGTATTAATGAGCTTTATCTTACCACGCGTGTCTGATGGAGAATATGAAACGGCAATCCTTGCCAGTAAAGGCGCCATCCCATTTTTGTCCTCGCAACATTCTCAATTGTTAAGATATGCCTGCATGAGGTGAATCGTGCGTCTCAAACAAAGGGTGTACAAATTCAAGAAAATGAAGAAATATGTTATAAAATGGACATGCAAATAATAAAAAGCCTAAAACAATAGTCAAAAAGGCTTTCATATACGTCGGTCTTTCAAGATGTCATGTTAGACGACTTACATACGAAACATATTTGAATTGCGTCGCTTACATATGTGCCAGACCAATAATAAAGAGAATTTTTAAAGAGCGATCTTGAATTTTTGCAGTGGGTGTCTCATATGCAAGCCGACTCAACGAATATTCGGAAGCCTTGTTCGAAGACTTTGTGGTAAATGGCTCACATACAAGCCAACTGCTAGGTGAAAGGCTTAAGCCAAATTAAATAGTCAAAATGGCTTTGTGTCAGGCCAGCTTTAAACATAGTAGGGTAGATGGCTCACATGCCAGCCAGTGGCTTTTAAGCATAATCCAGGCCAATAGTCAAAGGGATTTGATGTAAGTCAGGTTTGAATAATATTGTGGTAGACAGGTAGATTGGTCGCATGTGAGCCAGTTTCGAAAATTTTAAAAGCGTAAGCCAAATTTGAAGGCTTAAATACAAGCCTTAAAAACAGTGTGGTGGATGCCTTACATGCAAATCATCTTAAAATTTGAATGTTTTGTAAAAGAGCAAGGCGAATACCCGGAAAGATTAATAACGTTCCAGTTTTGATATCTTCGTGTCTGAGAATTGAATTTTTTTAATGAAAATTCACTTTAGGCAAAGTTGAAAGCAGTGCAGTGCCAGGAACCAACTAGCGGCAACTTGAACTACAAAGAGCTGCTGTGAAATGAAGTACCAGCAACTGCAACTACCACTTTTTATGCAAACCAGTTTGGCATTACAAAATATATGATGACTTTAAAAATTTTAAAGTGGCTCTGTTCTGAATGAAACGGAAAAAACTAACGACTCAGATACTGGCCAATATTCCAATTACCATTGCTTATGTGTAAGGCAGGCTGGTAAATTAATGGCCCAAACACTAGCCAATCTAATATTTTTCCATAATTTTGAGCACTCAAAAAATAAAGTGACTCTGATACGAGCCAGTCAAAAACTTGATGGCTTAAAGTCAAGCAGGCTCACATATAAGCCACAACTAAATTTTTTGGCTTGAACCTAACACACCCAAAAAATTTTAGGCTCGTTCTTGAGCCAAAATTTTTCCAGTGTAGATACCTATTGACATATATTACCGATACCATCGATATATATCAATACTGTTTGATATGATATGTACTGCAGCAAAAGACATGAATACCGCACCCCTCGCACACCTGAAGAAAATGGGTGTCATTGGAAATACCACGATTCTGCCACCCTGATACACACCAAATTGATAGATTTGGTTATACTGGTTAAAAGTTGATTACTCTGCTACTCAGACACCTGAAAAGCTCTACCACTCTCAAAAATAAAATTTTCCATAGTCAATATTACATTGTAAAAATAATATTTTATTATAGAAAATAGCCATGTCGATGTCTTAGCATTAGTATGGAAGTAAGATTCCGTTGACTATTTGTATTACCTAATTTGACTGAATTTAAACAATCATTATATTGTGTTCCTGCATCATTACGTCATATTATGCAATATGATTTGTAGGTCTGTGAGGATGAATGGTAGACTGGCAGAATATTAGCTACTCTGACACTCAAAACTCCAACCATCTTTTTCTTCTCTATTTCAAGTTTTTATGGTTGGAAATTTTCCACCTTACTTATATTTAGCCCAAGATTATAATACTCTTCATCTGATAATTCTGAGCACAACAAATTGTACGTGATACTTGGGGTGCGGACTTTGACGATCGTATGGTCGTATAGGCAGTCGGTCGAACGCTGTATTTTGTCACTGTGTTCCCACGTTCCCCAAATTCGTGGTCTAAATTCTGTCAACGGATTTGTAATGTGCACTTAATGTATAGGTCACGCAGCGAATATTTCCAGGTCACCTGTATTAGGCTACTCGATTTTAGGCTAATCGATTTTGTGACATTAACTACCGGCAGTAAAGAATTAAATCAGTGGTTAGCAAGCGAATTTAGATTTACATTTTATCACCAGTAACACAGTAGTAAAATGTAGTCGGAATCAGGAAATTTTGCTTCTGCTTTCTATTTTTTAAATCTTGGCAGCTGGACGTGTGTACCGGTGCATTGCAAGTTTGCCGCAATTCTGTTTTTTGGGAATTATTTATTAGCTTGTTTATAAAATATTATATCTATCCTTTTAGCAGTTGCACTCTTTGCACTACAATGTAACGAAAGTGTATTATTCGTTGCCATACAGATATTCATCAAGGAAAGTGCAATACGATGACACAGGAAAGGTGTAGCGTTTTGTTTCAATGTGCAGAAAATGGCTCGAAACTGATAGTCGCGAGGCAATGGCCCCGAAGACATTTTGCTTTCAAGTTTGAGAACACATCGAAAGTGCTGGATTCCATAATGATTGCTACAGGAAGTTTATTGACAAGAAAAGACAAAAAGAGGCATTACCCAGAAGGGTGATCGCTTTATTAAAAACCGTTTACAGATATTAGTCCCCCTCGATTTGGAAAGTCCAGTCATTTTAAGCACTTTACAGCCTCCGCCCGACGGCCTATATGCGCTAGAGTTGGGTTACGTTAGTATTTGGGTGCGAAATGGAATTGCTCGTTACACATTGTGTGTTTTCCGCTTTTTCATCCGCTTATGTTTAAACACTTAACAACCTTTGCCCGACGGCCTTTGTGCGATAGAGTTGGGCTTACTCATTGTGTTTTCCGCTTTTCCATCTCTCCTCACCCAGGCAAATTCACTATTCACGCACACGATATTCTGCGGAATTTTCATGATAATTTGCAGAATATTTCTACATACGCAAAAATAATCCAGTTTAATTTTCGCATGAATCTGTGGATTATCGGATACCAGTTGAAAAGTTGTACCGAAATTGTGAAATATCAATTTATTAACAAATATGAAGTTCATATGCGTCATATTCTGCATTTGAAATTTTCAACCGGCTCATCGTTGTCAAGCGTTTTTATTTTAGTTTTTTTTGCGTTCAATTCACTTTTGCTTTCATTTCTACCGGTTTTTATTATTTTTGCGAAATGAGTTGGAATTTAAACAGGAAATTAGAAAAAGCCGAACGACATATAGAAATGTTGTATTTGTAGGTTTGTTCATTCATCTCAGCTCTCGATGACTCGCAGTGCAGCGTCGGGTTTTGGTGAATTTCTGAATGGCCATTGCAATTCGTTTCGTTTTATGCAGGCTTTATTAGTCTGATATATTTAGCAGTTAGTTTGGGTTTAACCATGTATGTTATAGGCATATTCAGCCATTGTTCGTTCAGCTAGTTTTTTTGTATTTAGAATGTATCAAATTTTGGTAAATTTGTAGGCTGTGTGGACATAAAGTTCTTTTATCATTCCGATATTACAATTCATTAGTGTTCAAGGTAGAATTTCCATTGCTTCTGCAACTGCAGATTGTAGTCAAGATATTACGTTCCTCCAGCAATTCGTTTCATGATATTCCGGAAAGACATCATGACATTGTTGAGTGTGCATAAAAACACTTCCGGGAGCAGCTTACAATATGTTTGTCGCAGACATTAAGAGTTGTTAATTCTTTCGATGTATGTCGAACGAACTATTTATTAGCCCCCCTTTAGTGAAATACTTTGGTTCGGTTCGGCATAATCGGATATCCAAGTAGTTCCGAACTACTAAATCTTAGAAAGCGACTCGGATGAGTTTTAAAATTTTAACCTAAAATTGAAGAGCATGTTTGTCGCAGACATTGCGATTTGTTAATTCCCCCAAAATGGCGAACTAGTTGACGAGGATAACTCCCTGGACTATATATTGCACTTCGGTAGTCCTAATATTATCCATCAAATTCAATTCATGATTTATCGTAGACGTGACATTACGTGTTCAGAATTTCAGCTGAATTTCTTCTCCAAACCTTGATAGAACTCCTCAAAATCACTTAATTATCTGTTCTAAAAGTTGAAGGGAGAACAAATTAGAAGGTTTTATTCCTTGTGGCGCAATCCTCCCACTTCAGATGTTTACTAGTTTGAAATTCGACAACGATTACATTTTCTATTCACTATAAAATTCTAGTATTTTTACTTTTGCCTTGCTATCTTTAGCTTTCTTTCTTTAGTTATTCTTCTGCAAGAATCTGAAACAATGACGCGTACTAATTGAAATTACAGGTGCATTATACAGAACCTAACTGGACTACAGTTGTCTTCAACTTTTGCATCTGCCGGCCATTTGCCGATCATACAACTTCTTGTATCGCCTGTAGATAATGTTAGATATGCAGGTATTCGTTTGTATCAGACACCCCACAACCCAAAAGTAAAAAATTTTGAAGTTTTGAATAATTGTTTTGTACTACGTGATCCTCAGCAGCAAAGACCACATATGACGTACTTTCGACAAAACAATGTATGCGTATCACTTGAAGTTGAACAATGCGAGTAATTACTGTTTAACGAAGGCGCGTTTGGTCTGGCATTCCTCCGAGGCGCCCTCGGAACTGCTGCCAGATATAGTGAAATTCCTTAAAACCCACACGTTAGTGTTAAAACACCCGAAAATCAAGATACTTTCATTGATGCGTATCGCCCTAACCCGCGATAGACCAATAAGAACCAAATTAAGCTGTGATGGACCAATATAAACAAAACTGGATGATCGTACAAAAATATTCCAGAATTAACTACTGCTTGTTGCAGTCGCGCTTATGCGCATCTTGAACATGATACGAATACTGCTGTTGGCCAATAAATACGCATCTGCGTTTCGTTCCACCTTCTGTCTTGGATAGAGCGCTGCTTTAGAACTATGTACCATTTTATTGAGCACAACTGTCGTAAACAAACGAAGCATACATCTTGTTTCCTGGAATGCGTCGCGCACGGTTTTAACGGTGTAATTAGTACCAATAATTATTTAGATATCGAACGTGCGAGCGCAGCTCGATTGTGTCGCTTATTGTGACCCAAAAAGCGCAAGTAAGACTTTCAACAGTCCAGACAGCATTGATAGGTCAGAATACTGCTTAAGTATATATAAGTCAATGAAATGTTAACAACAGGCAAATAATCAGAATATATGTAACACTAACTTATTTTGGCAAAGTGTTGCAGTTTATAAAACGCGAGGGAGCATTCAATATTTAGCCTTCCCATTGTTAAACAAGGAACCAGTTCGCGGTAACTGACTTAACGGTGATATAGACAGATAGTGCATCAATATTCACAACAGATTAGTGACGGAAGTTGCAATTGATAAAGGGAATAACCTATTTGTGACCAGGCTGTGATTAAACATATGGTCTTTATCTATTCCGAAATGTTTCTGACGCCAAACAGTGCCTGCAATGCTAATATGAGGAAAAGTGAAAATAATCTTCATGTCGTTTCGTAGTTGTTGCGAGGGTCATAAAGACAACGGAAAACAGAAGAATAAAAGCGAATGCAAATCGTTTACAAACTACGTACGTCCGTTCTAAAAATTAATTACACAAATCAACAAAGAGCAAAGTTTCTTGGAACAAAAAACTAATCTTCCCGTTTGGAGACATAAAATAAAACTAAAATAATAATATCAACTATTCCATTTCATTATTCGATATCATCGAAATTCATTCCAGTCGATGAAATCACAAAAACAACAGGGATTCCTCTGCCACCGAATACAATGGCGGGTGAGAGTATATTGGTGTAGTGGACGGACCGGTCTCTCAGATAATGTTTTTATATTGCATTCTCGCACTTTGGGTGTCTCAAAACCGATTATAGACTATATTTTGCACAACTTGTAGGTTTGCTCCATCGGCGATTTGATATATGGAATCTATGGAATCTTCCCCTGTGTTTTGAATTAAACACAAAAACAGTTTCATATATATTAGCGATTTTTGTGATTGTTGACTGGTAAACTTGAGTTAAATTTCCAAAGGCTAAAAATAAACAATGTAGCCGTCACTTCTTTAGCGGTGTCCTGATGACACCTGCAATGGCTGTCAGATGTAACACCTAGTGAAGATCACGGGTTCAAATCCCAGCGAAGTATGGCCGAAGTCAATGAATGAAAAAGGGCTTCAATGAGTAATGTATGATTCTTTCTGCTGTTTTGGGGTGATAAAAATTAAAAACCCTTATTTTTATGAAAAACTTTCTGCCTGCGGCGCCGATTAGGGCGTCAAAATTCCACTTTAGGCAATTTTCTTCAACTTTTGCAAGGGGGCACCCCGCATGTATTGATCTTTGAAGGCTTTTCTGTTCATTCGCGGTTAGCTCTATCGGTAAAGCGTTGGGAATACGCTGATTATGTGCGAGAGGTATGCTGGATACCCCGCCGGTGCACAGTGGTTAAGTCTTGCTCCACCAATCAGGTCCCTGCGCAGGAAAACTGGGAAATACGATAATCAAAAACCTCCACCCCGATACATAACTGGTGCCTGCACGAGAGGTCGTGGCTCGCCCTATGGTTTAGCAGTATTCTCGGCTTTCCTCTCCTGCAGGATAAAAATGATATCCTATCCATTCATCTTGGCCTACTTTTTCGGGGTTCGAACACACGTCATTTATTAGATTACGTATATTAGATTACTTTTGCTTTTACGTATATATATATATATATTCATGAATTTTATACTAAAATTAGTTATTCTTATTAAAAGATTGAGCATAACACATTTGCGTGGGTTACGTTAGTATTTGGGTGCGAAATGGAATTGCTCGTTACACATTGTGTGTTTTCCGCTTTTTCATCCGCTTATGTTTAAACACTTAACAACCTTCGCCCGACGGCCTTTGTGCGATAGAGTTGGGCTATTTTAGCATTTGGATGTAAAATGGAATTTCTCGTTACTCATTGTGTGTTTTCCGCTTTTCCATCTCTCCTCACCCAGGCAAATTCACTATTCACGCACACGATATTCTGCGGAATTTTCATGATAATTTGCAGAATATTTCTACATACGCAAAAATAATCCAGTTTAAATTTTCGCATGAATCTGTGGATTATCGGATACCAGTTGAAAAGTTGTACCGAAATTGTGAAATATCAATTTATTAACAAATATGAAGTTCATATGCGTCATATTTCTGCATTTGAAATTTTCAACCGGCTCATCGTTGTCAAGCGTTTTTATTTTAGTTTTTTTTGCGTTCAATTCACTTTTGCTTTCATTTCTACCGGTTTTTATTATTTTTGCGAAATGAGTTGGAATTTAAACAGGAAATTAGAAAAAAGCCGAACGACATATAGGAATGTTGTATTTGTAGGTTTGTTCATTCATCTCAGCTCTCGATGACTCGCAGTGCAGCGTCGGGTTTTGGTGAATTTCTGAATGGCCATTGCAATTCGTTTCGTTTTTATGCAGGCTTTATTAGTCTGATATATTTAGCAGTTAGTTTGGGTTTAACCATGTATGTTATAGGCATATTCAGCCATTGTTCGTTCAGCTAGTTTTTTGTATTTAGAATGTATCAAATTTTGGTAAATTTGTAGGCTGTGTGGACATAAAGTTCTTTTATCATTCCGATATTACAATTCATTAGTGTTCAAGGTAGAATTTCCATTGCTTCTGCAACTGCAGATTGTAGTCAAGATATTACGTTCTTCCAGCAATTCGTTTCACGATATTCCGGAAAGACATCATGACATTGTTGAGTGTGCATAAAAAAACACTTCCGGGAGCAGCTTACAATATGTTTGTCGCAGACATTAAGAGTTGTTAATTCTTTCGATGTATGTCGAACGAACTATTTATTAGCCCCCCTTTAGTGAAATACTTTGGTTCGGTTCGGCATAATCGGAAATCCAAGTAGTTCCGAACTACTAAATCTTAGAAAGCGACTCGGATGAGTTTTAAAATTTTAACCTAAAATTGAAGAGCATGTTTGCCGCAGACATTGCGATTTGTTAATTCCCCCAAAATGGCGAACTAGTTGACGAGGATAACTCCCTGGACTATATATTGCACTTAGGTAGTCCTAATATTATCCATCAAATTCAATTCATGATTTATCGTAGACGTGACATTACGTGTTCAGAATTTCAGCTGAATTTCTTCTCCAAACCTTGATAGAACTCCTCAAAATCACTTAATCATCTGTTCTAAAAGTTGAAGGGAGAACAAATTAGAAGGTTTTATTCCTTGTGGCGCAATCCTCCCATTTCAGATGTTTACTAGTTTGAAATTCGACAACGATTACATTTTCTATTCACTATAAAATTCTAGTATTTTTACTTTTGCCTTGCTATCTTTACCTTTCTTTCTTTAGTTATTCTTCTGCAAGAATCTGAAACAATGACGCGTACTAATTGAAATTACAGGTGCATTATACAGAACCTAACTGGACTACAGTTGTCTTCAACTTTTGCATATGCCGGCCATTTGCCGATCATACAACTTCTTGTATCGCCTGTAGATAACGTCAGATATGCAGGTATTCGTTTGTATCAGACACCCCACAACCCAAAAGTAAAAAATTTTGAATAATTGTTTTGTACTACGTGATCCTCAGCAGCAAAGACCACATATGACGTACTTTCGACAAAACAATGTATGCGTATCACTTGAAGTTGAACAATGCGAGTAATTACTGTTTAACGAAGGCGCGTTTTGTCTGGCATACCTCCGAGGCGCCCTCGGAACTGCTGCCAGATATAGTGAAATTCCTTAAAACCCACACGTTAGTGTTAAAACACCCGAAAATCAAGATACTTTCATTGATGCGTATCGTCCTAACCCGCGATAGACCAATAAGAACCAAATTAAGCTGTGATGGACCAATATAAACAAAACTGGATGATCGTACAAAAATATTCCAGAATTAACTACTGCTTGTTGCAGTCGCGCTTATGCGCATCTTGAACATGATACGAATACTGCTGTTGGCCAATAAATACGCATCTGCGTTTCGTTCCACCTTCTGTCTTGGATAGAGCGCTGCTTTAGAACTATGTACCAACTGTCGTAAACAAATGAAGCATACATCTTGTTTCCTGGAATGCGTCGCGCACGGTTTTAACGGTGTAATTAGTACCAATAATTATTTAGATATCGAACGTGCGAGCGCAGCTCGATTGTGTCGCTTATTGTGACCCAAAAAGCGCAAGTAAGACTTTCAACAGTCCAGACAGCCTAGACAGCATTGATAGGTCAGAATACTGCTTAAGTATATATAAGTCAATGAAATATTAACAACAGGCAAATAATCAGAATATATGTAACACTAACTTATTTTGGCAAAGTGTTGCAGTTTATAAAACGCGAGGGAGCATTCAATATTTAGCCTTCTTTTCATTGTTAAACAAGGAACCAGTTCGCGGTAACTGACTTAACGGTGATATAGACAGATAGTGCATCAATGTTCACAACAGATTAGTGACGGAAGTTGCAATTGATAAAGGGAATAACCTATTTGTGACCAGGCTGTGATTAAACATATGGTCTTTATCTATTCCGAAATGTTTCTGACGCCAAACAGTGCCTGCAATGCTAATATGAGGAAAAGTGAAAATAATCTTCATGTCGTTTCGTAGTTGTTGCGAGGGTCATAAAGACAACGGAAAACAGAAGAATAAAAGCGAATGCAAATCGTTTACAAACTACGTACGTCCGTTCTAAAAATTAATTACACAAATCAACAAAGAGCAAAGTTTCTTGGAACAAAAAACTAATCTTCCCGTTTGGAGACATAAAATAAAACTAAAATAATAATATCAACTATTCCATTTCATTATTCGATATCATCGAAATTCATTCCAGTCGATGAAATCACAAAAACAACAGGGATTCCTCTGCCACCGAATACAATGGCGGGTGAGAGTATATTGGTGTAGTGGACAGACCGGTCTCTCAGATAATGTTTTTATATTGCATTCTCGCACTTTGGGTGTCTCAAAACCGATTATAGACTATATTTTGCACAACTTGTAGGTTTGCTCCATCGGCGATTTGATATATGGAATCTATGGAATCTTCCCCTGTGTTTTGAATTAAACACAAAAACAGTTTCATATATATTAGCGATTTTTGTGATTGTTGACTGGTAAACTTGAGTTAAATTTCCAAAGGCTAAAAATAAACAATGTAGCCGTCACTTCTTTAGCGATGTCCTGATGACACCTGCAATGGCTGTCAGATGTAACACCTAGTGAAGATCACGGGTTCAAATCCCAGCGAAGTATGGCCGAAGTCAATGAATGAAAAAGGGCTTCAATGAGTAATGTATGATTCTTTCTGCTGTTTTGGGGTGATAAAAATTAAAAACCCTTATTTTTATGAAAAACTCTCTGCCTGCGGCGCCGATTAGGGCGTCAAAATTCCACTTTGGGCAATTTTCTTCAACAAGGGGGCACCCCGCATGTATTGATCTTTGAAGGCTTTTCTGTTCATTCGCGGTTAGCTCTATCGGTAAAGCGTTGGGAATACGCTGATTATGTGCGAGAGGTATGCTGGATACGCCGCCGGTGCACAGTGGTTAAGTCTTGCTCCACCAATCAGGTCCCTGCGCAGGAAAACTGGGAAATACGATAATCAAAAACCTCCACCCCGATACATAACTGGTGCCTGCACGAGAGGTCGTGGCTCGCCCTATGGTTTAGCAGTATTCTCGGCTTTCCTCTCCTGCAGGATAAAAATGATATCCTATCCATTCATCTTGGCCTACTTCTTCGGGGTTCGAACACACGTCATTTATTAGATTACGTATATTAGATTACTTTTGCTTTTACGTATATATATATATATATATATATATATTCATGAATTTTATACTAAAATTAGTTATTCTTATTAAAAGATTGAGCATAACACATTTGCGTGGCCATTTATTTTTAATAAGGAATAATGATAGCACAGCGTATCAAGGTATTCAGTCAGAAATATATGTAGCCTACCAAACATTTTTTAACCAGGGTCAGTGTTAGATGGTGTCAATTAGGCCTGGTCTATCTGTGGTCCATGTTTGACTGATAAGATAAAAATTTGAATTCAGTTCAGCTCAGTACAACCGTACCGATTATTTCATTTTTCTCGATTTCTTTTTATCCAATTTTTGTTTATGAGTATATCGTGTAAAAAGAACTTATATTTTTCTCAATATTTTTTCGTATTTTGAAATTGAAGATTAATTTATTTTTGTGAGTTTTAATTTCTTCTATTTTAATAAATCTTGTGTGTTTCGCCAGTGTAAATGGCTTTCGCCTATATTTTTATGCTCCAGCATACCTGGAATTTGAATCGCAAATCGATTCGGGGTAAATAATGAATTAGCATTGAATCGGTCATAAGAGCACAAACTTGTAACTAGTATCATATATTTAAACAACAAAATATTCTACGAAAATATCCCCCAACATAAATTCACTATAAATACAATTGATGGAACAGATTGATTTTATTCAAACAATATACTATCGCAAATGTTCATGCAGAGTAAGTAATTTGGTAAAGAGTTTCAAAGATTGACGACAACAATCTAAAAACTAGTTCTAATTGCCAGCGAAATGTGATCGATTTATTCTGATGACGGAAACATTAAAAATATTTATTGTAATTTTTTTAATGAGTGAATCCATGCCAAAGGGCTTAGTAGATTGCTTAGGGGACCGAAGGTTTATTCAAGTAAAGCGCCGCTTGAATTTCGTCGTGATATAAAAGAAAAAGAGTTCCTTTGGCGTGTCTCGGATATCTCGGATCAGTATAAAATCGATTTCGCTCTGCTCTGACTTTAGGAATAACTTTTCGATTACCCTCAACCAGCCTTAGTAGATAGAAAAGCACCGTTCTTTGTATCGGATCTGAAGTTGCTCTCAGTAAATTTTTCAGGTGAAAATTCAACAAATTTCTATCCATTGGTGCAAGCCTTCGGAGCATGTTGTTTGTGAGTTGCATGGCCTTCTGTACGTTATACCTGAAGCTACTCGGTCGAGATGTATATATCATAAAACGGTCAATAATCCTTATATTGTCGTTGATATATTTGTAGATATTAGTCGGTAATGCTCTTCGTTGTCTCTCTTAAGTAAATTGGGATGAAAAATTCAATTAGATTTCTCACGAGAATAAAATTGATGAGTTTGATCTCAGAACCCCATTTAAAGTCAGTGATACAAACGGATGCAAAATCCGTGTTGTATTGAAAAAAAAAAACGTTTCAATATTCAAATCTCACCATTTGTATAATTAACTTAGTTATTAGTAAAACTAGTATTACTCCAAGCCAATCAAAATGTTTATTGCACAAGCATGGTGCACAGATAGGTCGCGCCTCGGCTTCAATTCATACTCAATAAAACATGCTTTGTAAAAATTTCTAATTGTAAGTGTGTCAATTTACATTTCTTCTTCGGAAAAATTTCATATGGTGTGCTTACTGGGAATGATACTATTGAAATAAGAATGCATGGATTATTCCGTAAAAACTGTAGTAGGTCTATTTGAAGTCTGATGATAGGCCAGATTGTCGAATAACAATCACTGGGAGGTCCGAGGGGATCTTATACTTATGCAATATCAGTGGCAAATCTTGAAATTTCGAAAAATGAAGATAATAATAAGATTACTGTGCCTGATATTCAATAACAAATGAGCCCCGTAAGCAAGCAAAATGTGACATCCTACGTTTTAGAACACTTAAAGATTATAATTAAAAGAACGTGGAACCATGCTATAAATACGGTAGTGTACAACCCTTTATTTTTATCAAAATTCGCTTAAAGCAAGCTTTTTTTTCATTAGGAATTCGTTTAAAGCGAGTTCACTCGTGACGCACCATACATGAATGTACTGCATAATATACCTTTGTAGTGTGTTGCAATTCGACGATTAAGTGATATAAATGTTCGACTATTTTTGCTTTCAAAAATAGAAACAGGCCAGAAATTTACCAGAATAAACAACTCATGAAACAGAGCAACTTCAAAATAAACTATCGGAAACTAGTATGCATTGAACATACGTGAAAAACGCCAACAATTGGGCTTATCTAAATTTAAATAGACCATTCAAGACAACAATTCCAGGAAAGAATTCAAATTTCATTCTATCCAAAGAAATAAAGGAGTCGCAGAGTTTGCGACATACCCCCGTTATTACACCCCGTAATTCACATCATATTTATGTGTTCACATCATGTGTCACTGACGAATCGCGCCGATTAGACGCGTTCCATCTATGGCGTATGCTTTACAAAATAAAATATTTGATTGACTACGAGTTTATCCAGCAACAAATTACTTGATGACGCCGGAAATAAGCTCAGAATGATGGCATAAGTGTTGATGTGCTGTTGAAGTTCGGCGCTCTCGAATTATCTAAATATTGGCTATTTCAGTCAGAAAAGTTTAATTTAAAGATTTTCTGTTAAGCTAAGATAACTGATGTATAGTGCCAGCCAAGCATGCGCCCATGGCATGTGAGCGTTTAATGAAACACGTTTGCTTCCGCATCGAAAGCTCAATTATACGTCTCAGTCATGACTGTGTGTGGCCAGATTACAGATGTGGAACAACACAAAATTATCGTTATATATATATATATATATATTAAAATTCTAAAAGCAGCGCCCAGAAGAAACTAACTATCGGTTACTTGATCGGCTGCTGGTGTCTGCCCTAAGCGATGGAAAAAACATTTAACACTTCCTTGTTTCCTTTTAGTCACCTCTTACAGCACTCAGGAAATACATTAAGACAGGTCTAAAGCCCACAATTTTGTTAATAAACATGTAACAACTTCGAAACGGAGCATATTATATTATTCTTGCAAAGTAATTAATCTTAATTTGCAATAGTTCAGAGGCAATTCTGCATCGATCTCGTGCTTCAGATGACAGTTAAGAAATTTTTTGTGCATTTCGAAGCTTTCTTTGGTGACAGATTCTCTCGTTTTCGTTAACACGTTTTCAGAAATAGCTTTTTTAGCAATCACGGGAAATTGAGTTCTTTGCGGCAGGATAATTAATTACTCAGGGGAGTTTCGTGGATGACTCACCTTACCTATAAATTGGTCAATTCTAAACGTCCGTATCATTTTTAAGTAGTCAATGAATTCGGTGATTTTATTGCTATAAAATTATGACATACACCCCATATAACCGTCCATGTTTTCAAAATGTTTTTAAGAGAATTATTTTGCATTCCTGTTTGTTAAAACGTCGTTATTTCTCTGAATCCGCGAAGGCTTGTATTTATTTCCTTTGGAAGAGCCGCGTACAGAATCTCACAACCGCATCAGCAGACAAAAAACTCTCGGTCGACCATATACTCACTGCAGCTTTTTAAGTTGTTTATATGGGTTATATATATATTATATCGGTTTTGTTTTAAAGTATCGATATCGGCAAAAAATTAGCTAGCATTATTTTATGGAAAATATTACCAGCTATTACGTTGTTCCAAGTTTCGATTTTTACCTATTGTTTTGCAGTGAAGTTGTAAGTGAAACGTGTTCGCAAAATCTTTTTCATTCAAACATGTTAAATTATTTTTCCCCAAATTATTTAGGCGTGCATTGGCGCCTTATATGTATTTTCGTTTCTTACTTAATCAGAAATTTTTTGTCAAGAATGAGTTAAAGATGGACCACGTCTCGGTGGTGCGATCCATCAGTAAGTCATATCTACCAAAAAAATTTTGACAGGAGTATCCTTGTCGTTGAGTAACAGACAATTATAGTATCAACGTGGCCCTGTATCGGAATCTTCTAATATTTGGAAAGCATAGCCTTTGTCGCCTACTTTCATACAAGTGGCCACTTTCTCAGTCGTATGATAACTAATGATGCCATCACAAAGGTTCTGCGAATAAAAATCCTGACCAAAATTATACAGTTTTTTGCAACAATTTGACTACGCATTCTGTAAGGATATTTATCGGAACCAAAAGAAATCAGTATTCCCACAATATCGGGATTCAAATCAAATACGCATTCGGATTCTGTAACTTTCATAAAAATGAATAATCACACTCACTAGCAATGTTGTTAGCTTCAGCAAAACTTGTCAGCATCACCATACCAACCAACAGAATAGAAAGTTGAACTAGTTGATTTCCCATCATGAATTCCAATATCAACAGCAAGTGAATTCAGTCCTATACTTCTATAGTCGTTGGGGAATGGGCTAAATATATATACTAAATAATGTCGTGATATTTTTTCTTCGTTTCTACCATTGTTTTTACATCCTTCAACCGCTTCTATTTCTGAAATCGAAGCAAATTTTACAGACGCTGACGTATGTCGTTTATCAGCATTTGTATACATACTGGCGTTGAATTTGTGGGAAACGCCTTCACCACGGATTTTAAACCAAACATTCAAAAATGTCATTTTGTTTTAGATTCTAGACATTTTTAGTAATAAATATTTTAATCGGAACATTGTTATCCAAACGTGTTGTATTTTGTTGTACTCTGAGTATTGATATAGGACATCAATAACCGCTGATACATCGAGGGGGTCGCATTCTCACACCAGTCTATAAACTGAAAAAATAGTAATGTTGGTAATTTTTGATGTGTGAAAGTCGGCCCATTTTTGCGCATTCTGCGCTATTTCTGTACTCTTTTCTTTATTCGGCAGTGTAGTGTATGTTTTGTTGAAGACTATACAAATTCCTTTGCCACAGATTTCAAACCAAGCATTCAAAATACCTATGAAATGAATATTTAACATGGAATCGTGCACTTAAATATTTAAAAAGACGATGGCCCAGGGGTTCTAATATCGGCATGACATGTGAAAGGTATCGTGTTATATAAAGTACAATGTTCTTGCAACATGTAAATAAAATGTTAATCAAATCGGTAGTATTGATTCGAATAAATAACTACTTCAATATTTTACGAGGACATAATAGTTGCTGAACTTACGTAATCGTTCAACAAATATTCCTCCCAGTGCGAGCAAGTCGAGTTACAATGATTTGATTTATATACACATCGTGAGGGGAAATCTGGAGTCTCATTTTCAGATTTTCAAAACAAATCTGACTTAACGTGAAATCAGCAGCAGAATAATACTGACTGTGAATAATATTGCACAAGTAAACGACTTTATTTTCGAACTGGTTTCAGGCAATATTTCCTGTTGTTTGCATTAAACAAACATTTGAGTCATGAAATTTGTTTAATATAACAACGTTTGCTTAATTTTATCATCTAGAAAATGACATTGATTGACCTACAATTGCATTTACTTATTTTAAAACTCATTCTTAGTATGATGAAAATGACGACAAACAGCAAAAATGACAGTGCCATAAACATGAATACAAAAAATTTTAAACTGCAAACAAAAATGCCTAATATAACTTTGCAGTGTGTTACAATTCGACGACTGAGTGATATAAATGTTCGCCTATTTTCGCTTTCAAAAATAGAAACAGGCCAGAAATTTACCAGAATAAAGAACTCATGAAACAGAACAACTTTTTTTAAACAAACATTTGAGTCATGAAATTTGTTTAATATAACAACGTTTGCTCAATTTTATCATCTAGAAAATGACATTGATTGACCTAAAATTACATTTACTTATTTTAAAACTCACTCTTAGTATGATGAAAATGACGATAAACAGCTAAAACGACAGTGTTATAAACATGAATACAAAAAATGTTAAACTGCAAAACAAAAATGCCTAATATAACTTTGCAGTGTGTTGCAATTCGACGATTAAGTGATATAAATGTTCGACTATTTTCGCTTTCAAAAATAGAAACAGGCCAGAAATTTACCAGAATAAACAACTAATGAAACAGAACAACTTTAAAATAAACTATTAGAAATTAGTATGCATTGAACATACGTCAAAATCGCCGACAATTGGGCTTATCTGAATTTAAATAAACCATTCAAAACAACAATTTTCAGGGGAGTTGATAATCCAAAGAAATAAAGGAGTCGCAGAGTTTGCAACATTCTTTTAACGTCCATTCTTTAAATTGTTATGGTTCGTGAAATATGTAAAATATAAAAGGCCTTTGGAGAGAGTGTCACCGGTACACCACTAGTATAGTGCAGTGTTAGGGAGACTCGAGTCGCGCTCGAGTGAACTTTTTTAATGACTCGATAACATACACGTATGAAGTCAAAGCATAACAAAGATGTGATGAAATGTAGCATTTTTGTCGTTAATCGTGGAAAAACAAAGCAATGTCTGCGATGGATTTTTATTATTAGAACTCTACATGCGAAGTCCGACGCAGCATCTAAAATAAACCGCAAAACGGCCGCTTATATGACAAACAGCTACTTTAAAATGCAGTTCCAGAAACTCTGTCTCGTACTTTTTAAATAGAATTGACTCAATATGCAAAGTCGGGAGCAATATCTAAATGGAACCAAATAACAGCCGCTATGGTTAAAAGCTATTTCGAATGCGGTTTCAGCAACTGTCCCTGTCCCCTATTGGAAACGTCCCATGTAAGATTGAACCGCTGAACTAAGATCCAGTGAAAGTTATCGCATCCCTTTAGTCGTCTATTGCGACACGCAGGAAATGCGCAGGGCAATTTTCAATATTACACGTACACATCACAAAATGTACAAAATTCTCTGAAATGACGTATTGAGACTTGAAATTGGCGAAGTATTAGAAAAAATCTCCACATCGATGGCGCGTTAAAAATAGTCTTATATCGTGAAAGGTACATCGCCATAAATATATGTCGCCTAACTTCCTTCTTTTCGTTAATTCGCTAATGTTCAACAATTATAAATACCCACACAGATAACAATCAAGAAACATCGCCAAAAGTATGTCGTCGTAGTTCCATCTTTCGTTAATACGATAATGTTCGCCAATTATAAGAACCCACACAGATAACAATCAGGATTATAAGGTATACAAAGAAAAAAAATGAAAATTAAAGTAAGGGCACTGGTTGAATTGTTTCTAATTTTAAAAATTTCCTGGGAAATGAAATTTCCCATTCCCGATACTCTGAATTAAAATAGAAGTACAAAAAACGCCTGGGTGAATTTGTCATTAACAGATAACAAAATATAACAAGATCTTGTAGCTTTAAAGCTAGAGCCATCTATCATAATAATGAATAATAATAATAATAAACGTAGAATTTCAATAAGACTTTCGCTGTAGCGAAAGCCCTAATAATAATCCTATAAAAAGTAGTTCGTTTCACGTTTTTCTTGTACGTAATTTCAATGAGATATTTCGTTTTAGTGACACAAACAAATAATAATAATATTGTATTTTGTAATATTATGTTTTGAATATTTATTACCTTAGAAGTAGCAACAAAAACGAAGTACTTGACATGAGACAAGCATCTACGAACATGGCAGACACACAAGTGACATTGGCTCAAAGGGACAAGGATGTGTCAAACAGGGTCCAACATGCATAACTCGCAGGGGTGCGTATCTTAGGTGGCGCTATTTAGAATTTCATATTACACCTTCCCTCTTCGAGTCAATGATAATATAATTAGGATACTATTTCACATTGTTTCAATAAATCTTTCTGGACGCCTGATCACTCTGGACAACCTTTTAAGATTGGATCCAGGAACACTGGGTTCAATCTTGATATTGTCGTCAAAACAGTCTTCGACATGAATGTTAGGTCGTCGTTAGATATTGCGCCAATTTCATCGATACAATTGTTGGAAGCTTTTAGTAAATACGATCTTGGAACATTGCTTTTGAGAACGGCAGCTTGTTGCTCCCATCGGTGTTTGAATGGACTTTTGAAAACAACTTGATCTCCGCTTCTTAAAGTTGATAACAATTTCGTATTTCTGTCAAAATAAAACTTTTGCTCAATTTTGGAATTGTTTTTAAATTCAATGACTTTTTCATCCTTTCTATTCCAGAGTAAGTTTTCTTCGATAGGCGAGGTAGTTCTCAATCTCCTCCCCATCATCAAGCAGGCGAAATGTCAAAGCAGGTGGAAAACCAAATTTTAGAGGAGTCGTTCTATATGCCAAAAGTCTTTTATAAAAATCACCACCATTCGACCTCGTTTTTAGCAATAGGCGCTTAGCAATCTGAACAGCCTTTTCAGCAACTTCATTTAATTGTTGGAAATACTGACTGGTTTTTGTGTGCTTGAATTCCTAGTTTTCGGGAAATAACTTGAATGACTCACCGGGAAATTGGGGGCTATTGTCACTTACTAGTTCGTCTGGAATGCCGTGCCCTGTAAACATAGACTTCAAAAATTCGATTACAAAGCTGCTGGTGGATGTGCGCAATCCAATTACTTCTATGAAATTGGAATAATCATTTACACCAATAAGAAATTCTTTCTTATTACATGTAAATAAATCGGTACCTATTATTTCCCAAGATCTGCTACAAACTGTATATGGATTCAAAGGTCCAGTTTGCTGTCGATTAGAGTAAGTTGAACAATATTGTAAAATTTTATAAAAGATCGGTAATATCTTGGTTCATATCAGTAAACTAATTCTCTAGCCCGTGCTATATATTTCTCAATACCTAAATGTCTTTCATAAATTCAATCTTACGCAAGGATTCCGGTATCACAATTTTCGAACTTTTGAAAATCACATTTTCGACCTCTGAAAGTCCAAAACTTCAGGAGTGCGATTGGGCACTTTTTACGATAACGTGGTCGTGAATGAATTTAGCTGATTCTTGCATTAGTGGATCTTCCGTCTCTTCCCGAACATTCTGCAACCTATCAGTAGAAATTGGCTAAGTTTTAATGGAAATATCAACATCAAACTTAGTATCAATTGAACTCAATTCATCAGGTTCAGAGTTCCACACAAATCTGGATAAAGTATCAGCAGCATGCATCATATTTCTACATTTTGATCAAAATTCTCTGAATTCTCATCGGACAGTCACTCGGGGGCTTCTTAAAAATGGAAACAAAGGGTTTATGATCGGTTTCGATAACAAATTTTTGACCAAAATACGTATTGATGGAAATGTTTACATGCATACGTGATAGCCAGCGTTTCCTTTTCCATTTGAGCATACCTTTTGTACGTATCCGACATGACCCTGGGCGTATATGCTACTGGACACCAAAAGGTTGCATACTTTTGCAATAATACAGTTCCAATCGCTGACTTTGATGCATCTGTTGAAATTTTGACGTGGATCAAAATATTTTAAAGTGAGATTTGTGGTAAGAACCTTTTTGATTTTCTCAAGTGCATAATCTTGTTCCCTAGTCTACTGCCATTACAAATCTTTCTTAATCAGCTTTCTTATCTGACATGTAATCTCGGAAATGTTAGGTAGGAATTTTGCTTGGAAATTCGCCACAACAAGCAATGTACTAGTTTCAAGTTTCCTGTTTTTTTTTTCATGTTCAAAATTGCCTTTATCTTTATTTCATCTGACCGCACTTCTTCTGATATCAACTCTTCGCCTAGTAATTGCACTTCAGAGGCGCCAAATATGCACTTATCTCGATTTATTCGCATGTTGGCTTTTCTGCAAGTTTCAAATTGTTTCAATTAATCGTGCTTTCAACTCTTTTTGTGTTTTACCCCATATGCAAATTTCATCCATTGAAGTGTCAGTTCATTCAATTTTTTGAAATATTTTGCTTATTGCTTTATGATACGCTTTATTATACGATAACTTCAAAATCTCTTCATCTAGTTTCATTTGCCAAAACCCTGATGAAGCATCAATTTTAGCGCAAAGTATTTCGTTCCGCTATATTTTGCCGAGTTTGTCATTTTTCTTTATGGTTACTACCAGTGAAGAAACCCAGTCAGGTGGTTCTTCAATCCGTGCAATAATATCATTTTGGATCGCAAATGTTACTTTTCTATACGAGCGTTCGATAGGTTTAGCATCAGTTTTCAATCTAATTTTAAACTCATGATCAAGACAACCTAGCCTTCGAACAAATCGCCATAATTTTCAACAATACTTCCCATTGTATCTTCAGCAGTAATATCCATGACTCCTCTCACTAAATTTAGTTCGCCACAGATTTCAGCTCCTAACAACGATTGTCTGGCTGGAAATCTAGTTAATTCACATTTTTTCGATGAGCTATGTTCATCTCGTTTTGGCCTATAACTGGTATCTGTTGATCAGAAATATTTCCCATAGTTATTCCAGTTTGAAAAATTCTTGCTTTGGCTCTAAGATTACGAAAGCCAAACTCTGTCAAAACGCTCACTTGTGCACTGGTGTCAAGTTTAAATGATATGTCAGAGCCATTAACATTTAATGTTGTTAACCATTTATTCAAATTCTGCCCACCATTGACAATATTGCCATAAAATTCCTCGACATTTTATTGGACTAGAATGATTTCAAAGAGTTTACGCCTCTACACAATCTGGCAGAATGATTTGTTTATTTACATTTATGACAAGACGCGCCCTAAGCTGGACATAATTTCGGCTTGTATTTATGACCACAATTTCTACAACTATTGTCTGATTAAAAAATTTCTATCATTTTGCTAACGATTCGGTCGACGACGCTGGGTTACTTTTAGCAGTATTGATATCCAAACTAGCATTCCTTATCGCCGCTGCTTGTGACTTCGTAGATTCATCTGCTCGGCAAATCTTCAGTTAATGTTGGATCGGTTTGTCGGAAGAATCTCTCACGTAAATTCTCGTCTGATATGCCAGAAATTATTTTACTGCGCAATATGTGAAAATATATGTTTAAATCACCAAATTCAAGTGAGTGACTGCGAAGTAGTTTAATTCAGCGCACTGTTGAACAATTTACTCACCAACCTTTTGGTTGCAAGTATAAAACATATGGCATTCAAATGGTAAATTCCTTTGTGGTAGACAATGCTCACTGTGTGATTGACGAAAATGGAAATCTAGTCTGGGTGGACAAAAAAAAAACTTGTATTTGTATAACTTCGACAGTAAAATCAAAATAACATAATCATGCGATACATTTACAAAGATATTAGCCATATGAATTAGAATTTTTTATCATTTGCTATGGCCTGTACGTGAACCTACAGGGGGGCTTACACCCAACAACCGTTAGGCACGGACCTTTGTAGTGACTGTATATCTGTTCGTGTATCTGTTCAATGTTTCAGCTACTCGCGAAGTGCGATGCTGAAGGGCACGCTCGGTGGTAGAGCGGTCAAGAGTCGAACCATCGGGATTCCGGACAATACGATCTCGCTTAACCGACTGAGCCACCGAGCTGGGCTGAATTTAGAGTTTTATCAAATGAAGTCACTTGGAAAACCTGCGACTGTACCTTAACCTGCGACTGTACCTGGTGTTTTTTGGGGGAATTCCCATATTAAATTCCAGTGTTCTGCTTTGAGCGGCAATACCAGAAATAAGTAATTCCAAAATGTCGCGCGGTCCAGACAAGAGCATTTGAAGTTCCGCGGTCCGCCAAGTGAATAGCCGTGATCTATGTCACGAGTTTGGAACATCGTGTGTATTGTGGCAGCCTTGATACCGATTTTTACAAACTGTCAAAAAATTAAATGAAAAATACACGGATGTACACGGTGTTCTCCCCATCGGTTTGTATTAGCGTTTCACAGTCAGAATCTGAGATATCGTGCGAAACAAGGAGGAAGCAATGCAACGAGAACCATGGACCAGTATTGTAAAAACCTTCTCGACTTGCACATATTATGCGGATGCCAAACCGCTGGAAAAATCGAATCGATCAATCCATGAGTTCGTGAATCAAATCAAATATTTTCGGCAGCCCTAATGGTAAATTGACTATGGGAACGTGATTTATTATGAACATACGCTTGACGTTCGTGAAATATATTTTATTATGGAAACGACAAATCGATCAATTTCACATTCTTTTTCACAAGACGCAGCACATTCCATTCTTGCGACGTGATAGTTAAATTCTACTATGTTTACTGTTTTTTTTTACATTATTTCTTTTTGAAATGTAGGGAGTGCGTTTTTGTTTCGTTTTTCGTTTTTACTAGCTTTGCCGATGTTGCCATATGTGATTTGGGCTACCCTCTTTTTTCCCAACACTTTCTGCGAAAGAAACCACTACATAACAAACAATATTCTTTCAAAATATTTCATGTAGCTCGAAATACATTAGTTGCCAAAATTGGTACTAATGAACTTTAAAACTAGGTCAATGGCCAGCAAAATATGATTTATGTGTGTTGATTTATCCTGATGATAGAAGGAGGGAAGGTGCATTGGCGATATTAGGTAAATTTTTCCTGAGAAAATCCATGCCAAAAGATTTGGAAGACGGCTTAGGGTAAGAATGTTTATTCAAGTAACTTTGTAATTTCCTTGTAATAAAAGGGGAAAAGACTTTATCACGGGCCCAATTAGCAGATGATTTTTAGGGAGAACATCGATCAAATTTTTATTTATCGGTACAAGCCTATGGAGCATGTCATTTGTCAGGACCACTGCCTTCTGCACGTTTTAAATGAAGCTACTTGGTCGTGACTCTTATATCAGAAGACGTTGTATAATATTTAAATTGCCTTTGATATATCTTTGAAAATTGAAGTCGACTGCGTTTCAATTGAAAGAATACAAATGAATGCAGCTTCCGTGCTGAGTTTGCAAAAAAATAACAACACGATAAAAAAAATGAAAAATTGTGACCAAATTTTTGCCAAAACCGCGTTCAAAATTGCAATTTTACCCAATTATTTGGAATATATAAGGACAAGCGGCATGACTTTTCGTTGTCACAGAAAATATATCACCCTGTGCGATTAGTTGTAACTTGAATACACATTTTTAAGTAAAGCAGTTGTGGGCATAATATATGAAAATTTGAAATCAATCGCATTGAGTGCTGCACATGGTTTCGTGACAGAACCTCGTATAAATCTACAAACACTCCCGACGAGGTTATCCTACTTCCGTACTGATGTTAAATATTAGGTACAGATCAATTTGTCGACATCGGCTCAGAGATAAATTTTATTATTTTATAGCAAAAGATGATCAGTTTTTTATCATTGAAAAATTTCAATTTTCCTTCTAAAATGTTCAAACCGATAGTTTGACTGCACTGCATACTCGACTGCATACGTTGAATAAATTGTCGCAAATATGTAACAATGACTATCTGTATGATATTTTTTCTGTTCGAATTAGAAGCATTATTGTTTGGTATTGTTGTCGGTGGTGAGTAGTAGTTATTTGATTATAAATATTCTCTGCCTCGGGTTAAAACTACTCAAGATCCATAAAAATGCGGGGATATAAAAATCAAAGTCCTGATTATGTCTCAAAATAAATAATCATTCTCACCTACAACGTTGTTTGCTTCTATAAAATTTGTCAGCATCGCCATACTAACTAATAGAATAGAAAGTTGAACAAGTTGATTTGCCTCCATGGAGTGGAATTTCAACAGACTATGAATACCTTCCTACTTCCAATACATTTTAAGCTATTTTTACTCATTTTAACCGCTTCTATTTCTGGAAACGAAGCAAGTTTCGCCTGTGTATATGCTGACTCATAACATATATAACTGACTCGTAACATATCAACATTTGTATACCGACTAACCGCTAATTCACGGGAAACGCCCTTAGCACCGATTTTCAAATAACACTAAATTTGATGCTACATATTTTGTTCTGCGTGTTTCTAGGTATTTTTATTAATGCAATAATTATTGTATTATGTTGCAGTTCTTGTGTGGTCTTTTTATCGTACGTTATATTATGAAATTGTGTCAGTCTCACTTGTGATGTATCGAGGCCCAAGGGATCTCTTGAAATAAGACGCGATCCCGAAGACGCGAAGAAATTTTACTTTCTCAAGCAGGAACCACTGATGGATCGCGATGGATCAACATTAAACATGTGGCAAGCATTAATTATCTGTTTTATGATAAAAATATAAATTGGAAAGCAAAACAATGTTTAAAATAACTTCTTTGAAGGCGATACAAATACCATAGCTAAATGTATCGTGATTTGACAAAAACGTGAAATGTATTTCTAGATATATTTTATTCTGTTTTTCAAAATAGAAATTCTTTAGATACTTGACAGATAGTGGACATTCAAAACAAAGCACCAAAAACTAGTAAACACACGTGAAAAAACGCTAGTACTAGGGCACCATTAAATTTAAATCGAATATTAATGATTTTAAATTTTATTTAATTTTCACTTGCTAGTCAGAATCGGAGTTAGTTGAATGGATTCTATTTCTGTATTATAATTAAATTTGAACTCTTGACATATTTCATTACAACAAAATTTAAAACTAGGATTACCATAGTGGTTTACAATATATCACTGTCAAGACTTTATCATATTGATGATAAACATTTAAATCTTATCTTATTGCTCAAACGCAACGTTTGCGCAAATGCTGTGCAAATGCTGTGCAAATGCTATTGTCGGCTATGAGCGTACATGCGGCCAGACTATTTTTTGAAATGCACTTTATCATAGATCTTCAAAACACATTTTCAGCCCACCACAAGTAGCAGCGTGTGAATTTTTGTAGTATGTACAACATCTGATCAACGACAATACGAAAACACGTATGTAGGTTCAAATATGTTAGCACCAGACCGAAACATTCAGTCTAGTAGAACCACAAGTACTTGTGAGCAATCAGAGGACGACAACAATTGTTAGAACATTAAAAGGAATGCACCACTAGAAATTATAGATATAAAATGTGCAGTGATTGAGTACGTAGCAGATATGCTCGTAATTTTCCCTTCATTTCGTTGTTCAATTCATTCCTTACAATTCACATATGACGCCATGGATTGTCCAGTTCGACTCATTGTCAACCATTCCCTGAAAATTTTCCCCTAGCTTACAGACGTGCTATTTAAAAAATGATGCTTTGTGAAATATGTTTACCTGTCTCAGAACAAAGTGATCACATTCACTTATGTCCAACTAGCTTACGAATTACAGAGATCAAAGTGATCGCATGCTGCTCAGGATTGCAGTGATGCCAATGCTTAACTTTTGTTATCACCTTAGAGAATAACGAAATGTGGTCACTGATATCTGCAGCATATCTACATATTATATTTAGTTCGATTAAAATGCCTCACTTTATAAAAATATTAGTACTATACCCTTCACTTTGTATATCTATTTGCCCCTGTTTCTCATCTTTGGATGAACCTACATCCCGGTCCACACACAAGTCGGAACTGGATTTCTTGGACAGACGTCATCCATCAACTCTCTGAGATGGTCTTCCGAATAAATATTTGCAGGTGTAGGTCCGTAAGCAGCACATATGGATTTTGTTTTTGTTTTTCAATGTGATATGATTTGGAGCACTCGTTGATAGTTATCTACGGACTTTAACTATGATGAGCTAAAGATTCATTTGAAGAACTTTGCATCTCCTTGAATATGGAATAGTTATAGTCAAATTTTATTTGTGCGATGGGGTCACAATTAGGGCTGGGCAAAACCGAATCATTCATGATTCGACTTCGAATGGAATCTAGTAAAATTTCTTGTTTTTTAAGATATTGGCTCACAACAGCTCAATAAAAATTGCGAATTTATACCAAACTGAGCAAAATTCCAGCTGGAAACAGGTGCATTACAAAATACTCAATTTATTATCAAAATCCCAAAAACAATACAAGAATATATGCTCAAAGGTTGCTGTGCTCATTGCTAAAAACTTGGTAAAGCTCTCAGTACAAGAATGTATCACACACAATGCTCCAACAATTTTATACAATACTGTAACGAAATATTTAAAACCTAAGAAAATATTTTAAAAAAAGTCTAACATTTGAAATATTTTTAAAAAAGCGAGATTAATAACTATGAATGCTTAAGAACATATTCTGTGTATATCCAAGTATCCCAGTATCTAACCTAGATTTGTTCCCTATTTTCACGGTCCATTTTAAATTTGTACGGCTCATGATAGAATCTTTTTAAAACACATCAAATAGGAAATTTAGATAGGAATGGGAGCAAAATATATGAAGGCACTGATGAATGACATGTGTTAACATTATGAAACAAAAAGGTGGTAAATAGTTTCCACCATCATCTAAGGTATATACCCAACGAACATTATCTGTTTGAGTTGTTATCTGCTTATAGTGCAGTCGTTAATACTCCACTACATTTTGTAAAAGCTATACGCCATACGATTCGTTTTGGTTACTTTCAAGCGCTGTTCCCAGAGAAATTTTCTACCATTATCTGGCTTTTAAACAGCTTCAGACAAGTAAATATATAATACTAGATAAAATGTAACGCAAACAATAAAGGAACGAAAAACATGTGTGTGATGAAGGTAGCTCAGCAATTACCAACTAACAGATAAGATTCAAAATCACATAAACAGTATTGGAAATCAGAAACATCACAATTATGTACTGAATTAATTTTTACCACAATGTGTAAGAACTCTTGTTGAAAGGAATACGAAAAAAGAATATGGCAAAACCATCAGTATAATTATGGCAAAAAGAAACTGGGAATGTCCAAAAATAAACCAAACTGAGGTCGACAGAGATCTTGTGAGTTCAAATATATTATTAGGAAAATCTGAACCATATACTGCAAACAGAACGGTAGAAACTAACTGCAATGCCTTATTCTGAGGAATTGAATTACATTTTGTAACAGTGTGAATTTTGTTTTGTTGAATATGTTGCGTGTCAAACATCAACATGGACAAATATTCACAAGCTGTTAAATTGTGATATATCTAACAGCAAACGTTAACTGAATTGACTACTTTTGTTTTCAAATTTATTTGAATATTTGATTCATTTTTGACATTACTGACTCTGTCAGTAAGTCAAAAAAAAAAAAAAAGATTCATAGACTTGGGTTTGCTTTGAGAAACACCAATGCATCAACACGGCCACCAGTTAAGATGCTGCGAAGCTCGTTAGCAGTGCTTCCTGCAGTGGAAAAAACATGCTCACTTGGTGTGGAGGTCGCAGGGATACCTTTGTAGCCGATTTGGTGTCGCTGGAATGAGCAGCTTCATTATTTCCCCGCCATGTTAGCATGTCAAGCTCTGAAGCCTTCGCTTTAAAGTATCTTTGGACCTCATCTATAGCTTGTCAGACCTGGTTGAACTTTCAGATTCTGCAGAACCATAAGCTTCTTTTTGATATTGCTGAATGGCTAACAACCAGCCTTTCAGATTCCTCTTGATCTTGATCACCTACGCTATCCTATATCGTAGCTTGAACCTTCCCGAGCAATTCAGATTCCATTATTTGTTTCAACTGCAAAAGACGAAAATCCAATTCAAAATCAAATAATTGTAAACCTTCTTGGTTATATTCCGCCTGTGAACTGTAACCAAACTGACGACACTTCACACAATTCTACCACCACAACTCGATGACTTATCAGAAACTTTAACATCTATAATTAGTATTTCCAACAATGGCATCGACAAAATAACACCAGTTGGTAATGTGTATTGTACTATTATTTATATATGGACGTCTATAATACAGGTAATCATTCATTCAATATAGGCACTTCAAAATGGCCGATAGCAACACTTCTATCTCCACACTTCAATTGGTGGCGAGACATCAGTACTTCTAACATTCTCGGAATTTTCTAAAGTCAATCTTTCCTGTTTTAGTAGCGATTTTTCTCTATTTGAAAAAACCTTTTGTATCGGGCAAAGGGCACCGAGCAAGATCGCCGGTTGAAACTGTTGATTCTCTTCCATCGGGAAAACGAATCTTCGCGAAGGTATTGTTAGCTTCTAATACTTCATCGCACAGAGGATCGTTCTTCTGGTTACGGACAAATCGTCTCAGCATTACTGGTCCAGGCTTGAGCAGCCATGTCGGTAATGCTTTTTCAAGCATTGATCTTCTAGTATGTTTTAGAAATCTTTCAGGCGGCGTTTCATTTGTTGCCGTACAGAGTAACGATCGAAGGGAATGTAGAGCATCGGGTAATACAGAATCCCAAAATTCTTCATTCATGGACTTCTCTTTCAACTTCAACTTGATTGTTCTTCTTGCCACACCACGGAGACGTAGGTAATCAGTCACTTCCTTTGACAAGAAACAGGCGGCTCGGTCACTCTGAACGTATGAAGGAAGTCCGAATATTACGAAAAGTTCTGAAAGGCGATTTAAAACAGTTTTAGAAGATGAATCCTTACAGGGGAATCCAAAGGGAAAGCGTCTGAACTCGTCTATTACAACTAAGAGAAAAGGGAATTTCCGAGGCTTAAGGGGGCCTTTGAAATCGATACTTATACGTTCCCATGGTTGAGTCGCTTTTACCAGAACTCCCCCTTCCTGTTTGAAAAAATTTGGTTTCAATTCAGCACATGTTCTGCATCGAGCACAAGTTTCTTTTACTTCCTGCAATGGGAAATATATATTCCGAGTTTTAATAAAATGATTCAATCTGGTAACACCAGGGTGACCTAAAAGACGATGAATTTCTCCTAATTTTATAGAATTTAATGCACTCGTTCTAGAAAAAACATCAGGCACAACATTCAATGCACCAGCTCGATGCACAATATCGTAAGCAAATTGTCCCAACTCTACTCGCCAATAAAGAATTTTTAAATTTTTGATTTTAGATCTTCGCCTATTGTCATACATGAATGCCACAGATTTCTGGTCAGTGATTAAAGTAAATTTCTTCCCGCACAGAAAATGCGCCCACTTTCGAACAGATTCTATAACTGTTAGTGCCTCTTTTTCAATTGATGGATAATTTATTTCACTTTTCGAAAGACATCTAGAAAAAAATGCAACGGGCCTACTTTCTTGTGTTAAAACACATGCAATCTCATTCTACACTGAATGGATATTGTTCATTTATGGTAGACAAACAAGCATTGGCGATATCTTTCTTGATACTTTCGAAGGCTTCGTGAGCACGACCTTCAAGTGGAAAAGGTGTACCGTCTGAAAGAAATCTCAACTTTGATGAGAAATTGGGGACCCATTTAGCATAGTATGCAAACATACCTCGTATTTGTCTGAGCTGCTCTAAATTAGTGGGCAGCGCCATTTCTAGTAATGGTCTGAGTCTCTCCGGATCTGGCTTTATCTGACGATAAGACACAAGATAACCAAATAATTGTATTTCAGTTCTTGAAAGAATGGATTTGTCATTATTGAAAGTAATATTGTGTTTCTTTGCAGTTTCGAGGAAAAGTTTCAGATTTCTATCATGGTCTTCTTGAGATACTCCAGCAATTGTTATATTGCCAAGTTAAGCGAATGCACCCGACAAACTATTTTCTATGATGATTTTATCAATTACACGTTGAAAAGCCGAAACTCCGTTTGTAACACCAAATGGAAGTCTGGTATATTGATAAAGTTTACCATCACCTTCAAAAGCCGTAAATGGTTTGTCGGAGTCGGCCAAGGGTAACTGCAAATATGCAGATTTCATATCTAAAGTGCTGAAAAATCTAAATTTTGAAATTTTTATTTACTAGATCTTCAATACGGGGTAAAGGATATGCATCTAAGAGTGTAAACCTGTTAACAGTTTGACTATAATCAATCACCATACGCTTTCGGTGTCGTTCGTCTTTAGTCACCACAACTTGCGCTCTCCATGGCGATGAAGATGGTTCAATGATCCCTTCTTCCAATAACTTCGAAATTTCTTGCCGAATGAAGCGTTTATCATCTTCACTGTAACGTCTGGATTTTGTCGCAATTGGGCGGCATCCCGGTTCCATGTGTTCAAATATGCGCGGAGGACTTATAAGTGCTTTCGAAACCAAACAATGATTTAGATTAGAATTTATAGTTAATGGACCATGACTTCCCCCCATTTCAAATTTAACTTGTCGATGCAATCCCATGAAATCCAATCCCAAAACAATATCTACGCACAGATTGTCCATAATGCCAACGTTTACAGATGAGTAATGATTGTTTTGCAGTTCGATGTCAACCTCTGAACTTCCTTTTACCTTGGTTGCAAAATTGTTTGAAGCCATTCAAACAGTTACATTTTTGGGTGAGACGTGTAAATTTAGCTTGTCGGATAATGAACGAGTCACGAATGTTTCGGAAGATCCGGAGTCGACCAGTGCAGTCACAAGCATTCCGTTTATTTTGACAAGCAGCATAGACTTTTGAAGACTCGAAATAGGCATAATTGGAGCACATATCGATGTGGCGATAATTGGCCTCACTGACGCAGAAATGCGAGTCTTTACATCAAAATTATTACGCGTTTCCGATCGTTTCTTAGCCAAGCATTCGCGGGCATAATGACCTAGTTTACCGCAAAACCGACAAAATTCATTTCGTGCAGGACATCTTAAACGAGGATGATACGGTAATGCGCCACAAAAATTACATCGTTTTATTTGTTTTTGTTGTGTTCGAGTGGCAGCAATCATCAGCTCATCAGGTTCTCCAATATCGTTCGATAATGTTTTTGTACTTTGTTGTTCACCTAATAACTAGTCGATGCACTAACCAAGTTACCTTCATAAAAGGACGAATTTCTGTAGGCCATGTCCAAACATCCGGCTTTCGTAAAAATAATCTCCAACGAAGCGCTTCCTTCTTCGAGTAAGCGTTCTCGTATAATTCCAGATTGCAAACCCCTGATAAACGAGTCGCGGATATAGTCGTCGCGATTTTTCTCAGCTGTTACCGCTTTGAATTGACAGTCTTTTGCTAACTGACGTAAATTTTGCAAATATTCTTCTAAAGATTCACCAGGGTTTTGTCGTCTAGTCGCTAAAGCATGTCTAGCAAAAGTCTCAGTTTTTGTTTTAATGTAGAGATTTTTTAAATAAGTGATTGCTTCTTCATAGTTTCCTTCATCTTCAATGTAAGAAAATACAGCTGGTGAACGTGATGACCAAGAACTTTGAACTTATCTGCAGTCTCATTTATCTTCAAGGGCTCGTCCATGTAGTTTTCAAAAGTCCACAACCAATGCTTGAAATTGATATCAGAGCTACTAGAGTTTGAATCCGCATCCAGTTTATCTGGTTTCAAAACCTTGTCCATAATTTGTTGGTTAAATTGTCGTAACCTAGAGCAAATTCACAGTACTGTTTCGGAAAACTTTATTAGGTTTTAACCAACAAATTATTTGCTAACATTTCCATTTAAATTAAATAACCAGCATATCTGAAAATATACAAAGATTAACAGAGAAACACTTAAGATAGTACGCTACCACCAAGCAAACCTTAACTAATGACATTCACGAAAGGACATTTGAACACGCGGTTGAAATTATTCAACTGAAAGGGCTAAAAGTCATATGTACAAAAACTCCAATCACCACACACATATCTGTGCAAGAAAAAGTTGCACGCGTAATGTGCAGTGACACCGAGAAAAGATTCCAGTTTAATACTAGACCACATATCTGTAGTTAGGGAAATATAGTTGGCATCCATGAAGATTTCTTTAAGCTTGATTTTTGCTTTCAAATATTCGTGTTCGACGCGCCTTGTTATGGTTCTTCTAGAAGGAAGTACGTAAATATTCCAAATATTCCAACAAGTTTCGGATACTAGCCCCCTCTACAATGGAGAGTGGTATCATATCTTTTTTCATTGAAATTCGGTCAGAGCAAGACCACAGAAGAAGAATCAAACTTGAAAATTCTCCTGAAGCCATTAAAGTACAGAGAGCTACATGAATATGTACATGAAATGCAGGAATAGGAACTAAGGAACCCCCATCCCTGATAGATGTCTATTAACACGAGCTTTAAAGCCTTGTAGATCAACACGGTCAGGAAAGCAGCAAGAAGGCAAGGAATATCAAAGTTTAGAGATTCTTGGAAAAAAGTTTCTAGCATAAAACTGCTTGTGACATTGTGGAACATCCACAGTGAATAGGTACGAATTGGTAGCCTATCGTGTTGACCGATTAAAAATTTTGTTCGGAGGAACGATAGCAGAAAGCTCCTTTGAAAAAAGTCCATTATATTATTTTTAAAATAAGCATAGTGAGGCAACATTGCGACGGTGTGTCAAACTTTGTAGGCCGGAAGAAAGTTTAGGGCCAATCATATTGATCACACGTCGTTGAATACGGTCGAGCATGCTAAGAACAGTGATAGCGGCGCTGCCGCAAATTTGACGATTTCGGGAGTGAGATATTGGCGAGCTCGATATAAAGAACCGACTTTCATCGAGACTTGTTTAGCAATACTAGTGGCATATTCATTCCAACTCATGTCCTTAGACAGTGTGAGTCCAACGAGACAAATATTTGAGGTTTTCTCCAGAACAGTACCAGATAATTAAATTTGAGTTGCATTCGTATTAGTGTAACGACTACTTGATAAAACTTTGGTCTTTTCCGAGTTCAGAGTTACCTGCTAAGTGTTACCCGGAATTAGATACTGTGGCCAAATCACACTCAAACAATTTTGCCAGAGCTAGACGTTGTTCCGGGAGGGATTTTTCATTGAGACAAGAATATAGAGTTGTATCATCAGCGTAAATTACCAAATCACATATCAAATTATCGGACAGGTCATTAATATATATCAAGAACAAAGTTGGACCAAGAATCGATCCCTGAGGGACACCGGATGAAATGAAATAATTTCCTGAACGTTGTACGTCCAAAACAACATTAATCTTGCGATTGGATGAGAAAGATTCAACAATTAAAAAAACTTGACCCCATACGATTGCATTTTCTGCAACAGACCTTGGTGCCAAACTCTGTCGAATGCTTTAGAAATAACGAAATATTCGTTATTTATTACTGACAAAAAGTCAGAAGTAGAGCGAGAACGACGAAAACCATACTGCTTGTCAGTGAGGAGACAAAGCGACTCCAGGTGTCCAGAAATTTATTATTAATAATTAATTCAAAAATTTTACTGGTAATTGGTTTTACAACAAAGTCATTCAATAGGTCAACTATTTTTTCCTATTCTATTTTTTCCTATTCCTATTTTTGTTCAGCCATCGGCTTCCAGGTCTGTTCAAGCTTCATTTGCTTGCCCCTTATACCCGCACATTCTTCAATGATGGTTCAATGGTGGTTTCTTTTCAAATGGTGGAGGGGACTGCCAGTACTGGAATGATATTTAAATTTCTTACTGCGCAATGAGCACTATTGTGAATTTCCCGTAGACTCCCTCTTCTGGCACTGAGAAATATCGCCATACAGGTGATTTCTTATTTGCTATGATGTTCGTAACTTATGTGAAACAGTGAAAGGTTGTTTGCACGATTTCACCAGTTCGGAGTTCACTAAATTTACAATATGAAAATGTTTCCAAAATGTTGCCTCTAGCCTATATTGTATAACATACAGTACCGGCACTGCTAATAGTTCAACTATCCAACGCCGCCAGAAAACTTGATAAAGCAGGATATTTGGTTTTTTGTTAATGCAAGGGCAATAGGCTACCAGAATAGATGCCGTGGGCTCAGGGTTACTACTGGTACCATATTAATCAAACCTATCTGATTATCATAAAAATTTTCCATGTTGGAAGCAACTCATCTGTTGTCTGTCATCCTAACCTAGCTGCCCATCTGGAGACAATCAGTACCGGTATGCTTGCAGCATTGGTTTCCTCTTGCAGCCTGGTACTGTACCCGTACTGTAGGTCTATTTCTGATGCCAACAATCAGCAACTAACTTATAAGTAACAGACTCACCACATCTGTCGGGAGTCCAACCAGCAATGCTACATGCCCGCGACGAGCATAACAGCCGAAATGTACGCCCTGCGCCTGGACATGTTGAAACATGCCCAGTCGGCAGCCATCGCTTGGTTGCTTCGTGGTTCAATATTCAGTTCCCCACCACACGTTTTCGTCTTTTGACTTTCTAACGCAAATAACGCCCTATTAGTGATGATTCGCAAATCAGCCATTTTTCGATTCGAAGTACTTGGAATTCGAATCTCCGAATCGAAGTGCCCAGGCCTAGATTCACAACATAACTAGACTATGGGGGTTGCTGCTTTTCACGCGTGCAATGATTCCACATTATTACCTGTATCAATATACCTTTTTGTATTCCTGTTCCAAAGCCATCATTTTTGAATGACCTTCCCTTTTTATGTTCTGGAGAGTGACATTTCTGTCACCCGATGTTTGTTGTTCTCTTTACAAATGTAAAAAAGCATGGTAGAAAATAGCAATCGAAAAAATTTATTCTTTGTATCAAATCATGGATTGGTCGCGTTGATGTTGACAAATGGAGCCTAACTGAAGGTGTGGGTTTAATAAATAGAATTACACTAATATATTTTCTGCCATTAATTTGTTGGTTTCTTGTAGGCGCTGCATCCGGCCTTGCTTAAAACGATTATTTTGTGTCTGAATTTCTAGCTACATTTCTTTCCAAGAATATAGTAAAATTTTGTTGATTTTAACCGGATGCTGAACAATAAACGCCTTAGCTGTTTTGACACGTAGGATTGGTAGCGTACTGGAAGTGAATTTAGTTCAAAGGGATGACATGAGAAATTTTGTCAAATTATGCTTTTCACACAGATGATTCGCGGCGATGCGATCCATCAATGAGTCATATTTACCAAATATATATTTAATCTTACAGTTTCTAACCCGGCTTTTAAAAAAATACCTGGAATAGCCCCAAATATTTACATTGTCTTTTTAAAATTGAACGCCTACAGCAGAGTGTGAATTAAATGATATCTTCTTCTGACCTTTACCGACATTTATATTCGATATTAAAATAATGCTGGAAAGAAATGGTTACCAATGCCGTCATTGTTCAAAAGTTTAAAATATCTAACTGCGACAAATTTAATCGACTCAAATAGACTTGGGCACGTCTTGTCAAATTCTTGGTATATTCACGTGCAGTGCATGAAATACATTTTCTGTTTTTTTTTTTATTGAATGATGGATTTTTGTTTAAAACATGACTGGCCTGTGTTTATATTTAAATCGATGACAACCAGTTAAGAGAATTTAAGAGTCTAACTATGTAGCAAATAACCTATTGAAACCGTATCTAGGCAAAGAAATAATATTTCTTAATTATATTCTGAACAAGACCTGAAGCAGCGGCTATAAAGAACCGCCTCTTACAGCCACTTATAATGGCGAAGATCTAATGTGTAAAGATGTAAACTCCAATGTAAGTGAGCGTTGAAACTTCATGTAACCCTTTAATTTTCTTTTAATTGACCTAAAACTTTTTCGTGCAATAGCGTTTTTTGGATTATGTTAGCATTTTAACACACATGTACATTTCGGTATGTGTTAGACCATGTCACGCGGAATACATTGACCATAAAAAGTAGATAAAATTAAAGCAAACGAAACCCTTCATCACCTAACCTTTGCAAAAAGACAGTAACCAATAAACCAGTACCAATTCATTTTTTTGTAGATGTCGTCATCAAGAACGCTGTATTTAAATCACAAATAATAACACGAGACTTTATTCGTTGAATAATATACATCAAACATAAAAAATAGCTAATAGATAATTACAGGAAAAAAATTACGAAATAGCAATAACACATTAGCAGCAAGGGGATAGAACACAAAGAATTGTTTTATTTTCCCAACACACATACATTGGTAAAAATATATATTAGCTAAACCGTTCTAGCCATTGATTCAATTACAACAAATTCCATTTGAGATATTATTCAAGCAATTGTCCGGGAAAAAAACGCACCTAGGAGGTGCAGCATAGGCGACGTAAACATGATACATTTTTCTTCAAATTTACTTGACTGACTATTTAAAATAAAAAATTGTAAAATTTATCATGTCAAATTATGGATCGCTGATAGATGGGGCCGTATATCTCATCGTTTACTGGCGATAACTTTGAACGGATATGATTTTAAATTGAAGATATTCTTCCCTCTCATGTCCATGTTCTCATCTCCAGCAAAATCAAATTTATATTTTTGAAATATTGACACTGTGATCAGAAACAATTCCATACTAGCGAGTTGGATTCCCAAGCACTGTCGAGCACCGACTGAGAACGTTATCATTTTTTGCGATTTTATAAATTTTCCGTTTTCGTCAATATGGCGTGTTGGGTCAAATTTTTCAGGATTTTTCCAGACATCTTCATCGTTATGAATTCCGAATATATTTGCTGTTATCATCGAACCCTTTGGGATCCGATATCCCATGATTGTATCTTCTTTTACAGAACTATGTCCAAGTGATATTGGTGCTATCGGACGCAACCGTGACATTTCCTGTAAAACGCGGAGATAGTCGAAAATTACGTTACTTAAATAACACAAATATCTCCCAGATTTTTATGTATTGCTATCGTTGGTATTTTGTAATACAGTTGAAAAATACGCGTAAATGAACGCATGCAAAAAAATAAAATATTTGATTTCAAATTTTCATTTTTGAAACCCGGATTTACATCGAAGTTTACATGATATTTAGAATTTAATATCACAATAATAGCATTGCCACGGCATTTCGGAATAGCAAAATTATAATTTTCGTCGTATTTTGCCCTCCGTGCTCGAGCCCAGCGATGCTCTTATCCCAATGATCAAGTATTTGAGAATTCTGATAAGAAGTAGTTTTTTTTTGCAATTTAATTAAATATGCCAAAAAAATCAATTCTGCGAAAAAATGGACAATTAAGGTCAAATGCCAGCAATTTGGTTTATCTAAAAATATTAGAATAGTGAAAGCACAGCCGTAATTATTATGATTGTAAAAACTATCCGTGGATCATGTTCGACAAAATAATTAATTAGTGAATTGCAATAATGCATCCTCCACTTCAGGAAGATTCTAACTTTCCTCCGCAAATAAAACAGAAAACGTCTAATTGCTATGTAGCTCTAATAAATCTATTTTTGATTGCATTTAAGTATCACCAACTATTTAAAATTTTCACGCCTACCTGTATCACAGCTCTGGAATATGGCATCTTGTCACAAATCGACATACTTGGCGACTTTTCATTTCCTAAAACTTCAAATATTTCGTTATACATTGTACTTTGTACTTCTTGATATCGAGAAAGATATAGAATAATCCAACATATCGCATTAGAGGTTGTATCCGATCCACCAAGAAACAAATCGCGAGCAACAGCAATTAGTTGTATGTCGGTGTAACCTGGGAATGGATTTCATAAGTGCATAATAATAAACACATGTTTTAAATAATTTCGTCTGTCAGCGGCTCTTATTCGCGGATAGAGCATAATACAAATATTTTTAACTACAAATTTTTAGACTAAGAAGTTAAACTGATATAAACGTATTTACGAATGTCGGTATGTACCTAACTCCTCAGCTCTTTCAGAATTCTTATTGTGGTCCAACTCGTTCAAGAAACAATCAATAAAGTCACGTGGATCATTTGGGTCACTAGTTTGTCTGTGTTCGTCAATTTGTTCTTGAAGATTTTTCATAAACTCTTTCTCTCGTTTATTTGTCTCTTGGTGTATCCATGAAAATGGTGGTATTTTCTGCAATGGAAAATGAAATTTAAAATTCTCTTTTGGGGTAGCTCTAATTAATAGGAATGATTTTGTGCTATATAGAAAAGAAATAACTATTTAGTCATCTTACCTTTAGTACAGGAAAGAAAACCATCAATCCATTGAGAGCAAAATGCTTTGGTCCATCACTGGCTTCTCGCAAGAATTCACGAAACCACTCTTTCTCGTGTGCAAGATTTTTGTTGAATACCAATTTTGAAATGATACTAGATACAGTTTCATATATCATTTGGTTTATTGTGAAAGCTTCCTTATTTTCACAATATTTTTCTATTTTGTCACAAAGTTCTGAGCATTTTTCGATTATGCTGGGTTCAATGCTACGACGACCCATTCCAAATTCTCTCAAAGCTGTCAGCGCAAACCGCCGCTGTTCCTTTAATTTTGTTCCGTAATCCGTGAAAATTATTCCATCATTCCCAGATATTCCGGGGATAATGCCCTGAATGCGATTCGAAAAATTTTCTGCTTTCTTCACAAACGCTTCCTGAACAGCTTCTATGGAACCTAGAGCGATGAATTCGTTACTCGGCATTTTTATTCTGATGACTGGTCCGAATTCTTTATGCCATTCCAATAATTTTCTTTCTGAATGAAGGTCAAGTGAAGGGAGATTTCCGACCAATGGCCATGGTTTTGGACCTGATAAATATAAATAGTACTTCAACACAGTGATGATAAAATTCTATTGAGGAATATTTATTTTTTATATCTGCACTAAGGTTGGATTTCATTTCTATCCTGCGGGGGAGTGAAAGCGTGAATAGAGCGAACCGCAGTCTTTTTTATCCACAGATGGACCATGGCTTGGCTGCACAATCCTTCAGTGAAACATGCTTAACAGATAATGTTTCGAGAATATACTGTATAAAACAAAAATGTCCCCCAAAAAACCTCCTAAAGTATCAGCGTTAATATTCTAATACTATATTAGCGTTTATATGTGTACGCAAAGTAATTACCTCAGCAAAATTTCCAATGATTGCACGACTCTCGAATTGGTTTTTACAAAATGGCAAAAGTTTCCAGTCTCCAGCAATGATTCAGATATTAACATAAAAGAGACCTGTTGTTAACGTTATTTTGTTATGGTCAATAAAGTTCTTTCCCTGCTGCTACAACCGTCATACGAACCATAGGTCAGATTTCATTACGTAGCTCAGCCCAGATATTTAACAGGCGCTTATATAACTGCTATGACGCAGTTAGAGGTAGCGTGGTTCTGCTAAAAATAAACCATAACCCGGACAGTTGACAATACTATAGCCTTGCAGTCAAGAATAAACAATAACATTAGTCTGACATTATTTCAAGTGAAAAATTGAACTAATTCTACATACCAGGTATATCATGGAGTCTTCTCTTCTGCCGAAAAAATAAGAAATACAGCGCAAGCACAAGAGTGAATAAAACTAGTGATTGTATACTGATATATTTAAATACGTATTCAAATATCCTAGATATCATGATCTTTTAATAAGGAGATAAATTATATGCACAAACTATTTCCCGACAAAGCAGTCAAGCGTAACTACTTCGTACCAAAGTGAATTTTTTTACCGTGCAGTCAAGCAGAAGGCAAGCCTAATGAAATATTTATAAGAACTCGAACAAAACTGTGATTACAGTTTAGAAGCATATCGAGCAGTCTCACAGCACACTACACTTGTCTGCCTGAAACAGTTCTGTCCAAACACGATTTGATGCACATAATCGAAGGTTAATAATGTACAGACTACGTTAACAATTGCTTCAATGTTTAGCTTTTAAGTTCCCAAAGTAAAACAAAATGCAGCCATTCATTATCAAACCTCATAACATTTCAATAAAAACACGATCGATTTTCTAGCTGCTTAAAGGCTGATCTGCAAACTGCCCTGTACAATGACTATCAGATGTTAATGAAAATCCTTAGGGCATTTGCATAGTCTGTGCAAACTGCGGAACAACGTTCACACCGATTGATCTACAGGGACTGATATTTTCTCATTCAGAAATTTTATTTCGTCAAGCATGAGTCACTGATCGATCCATTAGTGACTCACGCCTGTCTAAACTTGTTTCGTCAATATTTTTGTGATTGGGCCAGGTTTTTCTTGCCATAATTGACTCGAGCGTCTCGACCAATGTATTGGAATATATTCAAGTTAAATTTAGAAAATATCTTCAAATGCATATGAAATCTAGTTAGTAATCCCGGTAAAAATTCAATGCGGATTCACCTCTATGACCTCTCTATAGTCTTAAGAAACTTGGTATGCCACTAATTCCAGTGCCAGTTTCAAGCCAATTCTCTATTTCATAAATATATATAAAATATATTGGGTATAAAAGAGTAGTAATAAGTAAAAAAACGAAGAAAATTTTCATTGAAAGATACCAACGGCGCAAACTAGTGCTTACAAGGCGCATTGACCGCCTGAAACGTTTCAAATCTTGCTAGAGGATTGGGGGAAGGGCTAAAAAATGTAAATAAAATTTTGTTAAACTAAAGCTCTTGGGCCGAACTCGCGGAACTGTTTAATCTTATCTTCAGAAATATACTTTTTGAAATCAAAAGCAATAAAAATCTGTAAAAATGTTCCTTGGATGGATATTCAGTGGTGAAACGTAATGCTACTCAAATCCAGACATTATATCACCAACCCCTTGTAGTGAGATGCTCGCTGGGGTCTCAAATCCGGTGCCTATATCAGCTTCGTCAGCCCGCCCTTATGATTCTAATAAAAGTTGTCACAACTTTTCAGAGAAAATACCTCTTCATAAAATTTAAAAAACGCCGTATAAGATAAAGCAGTAGCTTGATTGAGTACATAAAACAAATTGTGTTGTTAATATTCTTGAGTTGAGTAGCACAGAACGAGAATGGCCGTAAAATAGAAGTCAAAACGTCACGCGATGACGCAGAGCGCTTTGTCCAATGATACGGCGCCATTTTGAGCTATTGAATCGGGACACAAAGGAGAGGAAAAGCTGGCCAGAGAGATGCGGCGGTAACACCAATATTTATACGCGGTTGTTTTTGGATTATCGATTTCTCACGCTCAAAATACCAAAATTAAAAAATGATTGAGCGCTACAGGCACGCTGCCAATCAGCTGTTATTGCGATATCACCTGAAAATCATCAGGAATTTCGGAGGAGATGGGTGGATGTGTCAGTAACATATACTTCTAGCATCTGGCTCCCGAAACAATGATACTACTGGTGACTTGCAAATTTATACCTATTCGAATTAAGGTCGCCAGGTCTGCGTATCTAGCAATTTGGCATTATAGCTTTTTCTCGGTATTTTTTGATAGTCTTAATCTTCTAGTTTCACTAGAAGCTAAAAGATTGTTGTCAAAACGCTTTATGTGAACAAAAGTGTTTGAAAATGATTGTTAGAATTATGTAAGGATAACGCATTTTTTGCATTATTATTTACGGTATTGTACCTAGTATTTGCATACACATAGATTTCCCTATAGGTGACCTCTCACGGGATTATCCCCAAAGTGGATTGACTCCCCAAAGAATCCGCCAAGTGAGATTGCTTGCTGTCGGAATTATTCTTATATGGGATTTGCCTCAAGCGGCTATCGACCCATACGGAATTGCCCTCCCATGGAGTTGTCCCCACACGGGATTGCCCCGATGCGAGTTTGTCCCCACCAAGGGTGGTGGTACGGTAAAGTACAATTTTTACCGTACTTCGAACCAGCAAAATAATTTTGCACCGAACTTCGTACTGCGGCTATCGAAATTTTTCTGTACCGTACCGTGCGATATTATTTTTTTCGTACATCGTACCAAACTTCGTACCAGTACGAAAACAGGTCATTATTTGCAAAATCTAGCCACCGCAAGAAACATTACCAACATCTTATATCAAAGTGATGCAATTTTTTAATTCATTTGAGAAGAATAAGATGTCATGCGAAGTTACGAAAAAGAGTACCGTACGGTACGAAATAATCTTACGGAAATTAAAAAATGAACCGTACCGGAAAATTTAATCGTACCGTACCGACCGTACTACCAGCCTTGGTCCCCACACGATCTGTTATGCACTCTTTGAAAAAATGAAATAAAATATGAATTTCCGTGTGCAGGGACTTTGTGTTTAAGCCCCTCTCAAATCCTGACACGGCATAAAGAAATATTCCCAAAAAATCTAACAATATGTTCCTGATACGTTTTCTATAATGACAGCATTATGCGTTGCCGTATGGATGCAATTTTCAGAAGTGTTTGTGGGACAGTTCTTCATGGGGTTAATGTCAATCTTTCGTGGGGACCATTCCAGGTGAGAGTCAAGACCTATCCTATCGTGCGGGGACAATTCCGTCTCGGGTTAATTTTTTTCGGGCGCAATCCCGCGTGTGAGCAATTTGGCACAGAGACAATTCCGTGGTATGGAGGTAATTTCGCAATCTATCGCGGGTTAAATCCTGTATGGATATAGGATAGGACTTCATTTCTATCTTGCGGGAATAGAAATTCTAGTATACATATAGTCAACCACGACCTTTCGTGCAGACACCTGTTTCGAATCGGGGCGAAGGTTTCTGGCTTAGCATTTCTTCTTTTTTCTGTGCATGTACCTGATTGGTGGATGCCGTAAGCAGTGTTTAGGTGAACAACAATGTACCAAGGAGGCGTCTAGCAGACCTTTCACTTAATATGTTATTATATGATTTTATTATAATCATCATCCTTCAAGGAATTCGAACCTTTACGTCAGAAGGATCAGAGATGCGTACTTTGAAACGCAAAAATGAGGCTTTAGCGCCGGACTATTAGGCGGGACGTAGTATCACCTTCTAATAACACTCAAGTTTAATGAAACAGATAGCTGCAGACGCAATGACCTTATATAAACCTTGCAATGTGTTTGTGGTCGCATATCGTTTTGTTCAAAACCGTGCATGGGGCGGCGATAACAATCATTCAAAAAATTGTGTTTGATATCGGAAGCCTTATCTTCTATTCAAAGGAAATCAGTACATCGAATGCGTGATCGATAACATGGTAGGCGGAACAAGGTTCATATTCAAGCACAATTACGCTAAATTACATATTGATTACCATATTCCGGTACTTTCATGTTATCCCATAATTTAAGCGTGAGGTGGTCGAATAAAAAAAAATCACGCCAATCCTGTTTTGTATATATATATTTTTTTTATTGAAATTCGCTCAGAGCAAGGACACAGAAGAAGAATCAAACTTGAAAATTCTCCTGGGGCCACTAAAGTGCAAAGAGCTACATAAAATGCAGGAGCAGGAACTAAAGAACCCCCATCCCTGATAGATGTCTATTAACGCGAGTTTTAAAGCCTTGTATATCAACACGATCAGGAAAACATCAAGAAAGCAAGGAATTCCAAAGTTTTGATATTCTTGGACAAATACTTCTTGCATAAAACTGTTTGTGACGTTGTGGAACCTCCACAGTGAATAGGTGCGAATTGGTAGCCAATCGTGTTGATCGATTAAAAATTTTGTTCTGAGGAACGAGAGCAGAAAGCTCCTTTGAACAAAGACCATTATAATATCTGTAAAATAAACATAGTGAGGCAACGTTGCGGCGGTGTGTCAAACTTTGCAGACTGCAGGAAAGTTTAGGACCAATCATATTGACTACACGCCTTTGAATACGATCGAGCATGCTAAGAACAGTGACAGCGGCACTGCCCCAAATGTGACAGCAATACTCCATACAGGGTCGAATCAATGATTTGTACAAATAGAGAATGATTTCGGGAGTGAGATAATGGCGAGCTCGATATAGAGAACCGACTTTCATCGAGGCTTGTTTAGCAATACTAGTGACATATTCATTCCAACTCATGTCCTTAGACAGTGTGAGTCCAACAAGACGAATATTTAAGGATTCCTCCGGAACAGTACCAGATAATAAAATTTGGGTTGCATTCACATATCTACATTATCGAGGCTTGCTTCAAGTAAAATAGAGCTGTTGATAGGACTGCTATGCTGACAAACGCTAGCGAACTCTGTCAGAGTTTGAAAAATAAAACAAGGGCGGGTTGGCTGCTGAAATACTGATAAATATACCGGAAAAATAGACTGAAAAATATGAAAAGGGAAGAGAACGCGTGCTGTTAGCATTCTTCCAACACAGAGATGATACTGCCCAGTCAAAATACTGCGAAAAGTCTCAAACCCCCCAAATAGTGCAAAACCCTAAAGCTGCTTTCCGCATATTATGTGGCCATTTCGCGCACAGTTCGAATCACAGTCATGTGAAAAAGTCGCGCAATACAAGTATGGATATGAGTAAATTACTGAATTAGCCATACTAGTACATCTGGATTAGAATATTTTGGGATAATAATTTTGTAGTCAAGTTTTACCTTTGTAAATATTTGCCTACTTGAAATCATTGAATTCTTAATTTTGTATTAAAACCCTGAAATACATTGATTAGAATATTAATATGGAAATATACCTGCAGATGTTCAGAAACTCAAACTGCTGGCTGCAAATATCAAATCTATACTTTTTTATACAATTTGATAACATTTAATTATTTTCTCTTTTAATATTATATATTTTCTTTGTTACATTGTATTTTAAATTGAATTCAAAATTTCTATGCCATCTCGAAGACAGTGATATATACAAATTTACAGACATACAAAAGTTAAACACAATTTTTCAAGAAAACCATTCGAACCATGTTGTACCATTCAAGTTTTTTAGCCACCACCTGAACCCGTTTCAAACAAGTGACATTACGCTCCGGAAATTAGTGTTGCAAAAAAAACGACATGAACAGCTAGATTTTGGCGTGAATTCGTATATCTATTTATCCCAAAATAATGCAAGACGAGCGAGTGACTACGCAATGTGTGAAATTAGCTTTAGACCCTGTTTTGTTTTACTAGGCTATAACGGTGAAAAGCACAAAATTAATTTCCGAAGTATGGAAAATAAGCAAATACCCTTGAGCGCGCAGGTACTTTTTTTATAAACTTACATATGACAATTCTACCTTCGTCTTAATAAAGTTCATCTTTAATTATTTTTTTAAAATAAAAAACGAAATTTTTTATTTTTCCCCGTGTTCTATCTCTCTTAATTTTGTAAATTTCTGTGCCACTGATTTTTGTATTTATTTACACAAATTTACCTTGATTTTATTTTATCACTTCGGTGTTTAGCTTATTACTGATTATTTTCAACATGGAGGTTGAAATTACCCAAGGGTATTTTCTGCAATATGCAAATATCCAATCAGCAATATTATTTGTGATCGTACTTGGAATTTATTCTATGTTATTTGGAAAAGATGACACTTCCAATCTTCCACCTGGTAAGCTATATTAAGCTATATAGCAAGATAAAAATTGTATTCAGTGTGTTTCGAACTTCGTGTGTCCATTTTTATTGAAATCGCTAATTTAGTAACTGCAAATACATCGCCACCCTAAATACATACTTTGTTTCATAATTTTTGGTAAATACGACGCAAAAATTACACTAACTTAAATATTTTTTATCATGCCCGCACAATGTGATCAAACTAGAATTCAGTGTGGTTATGGCAATGAACTGAGAGTTCTTCGAACATGTATTTTCCGCACAGTTTTTTTTTCATCGAAACTTCAAAAAAAAGACTTCACGGAATATTCGTTATTTAGTTTACGTGGAATTGGTCGATTTTCATTAGATTTGGCAAGTCAGTCTCATTTTTGCGTAGAAGAATGGGTGCCTCTCGTCACTAAATTCGTAAAAATAGCATTTTTGTCCTATCATCGAAATTTGTCTTCATTATCAGAATCGAGAAATCTGCAATAAGGAGCAAATCATAAATAATGATGTAGGTGTTGTATTCAAATAGCTTTTTATCTTCCCTTTGAATCTAGTTCATAATAATGATTAGTGATGAGCGCAGAAACGCTTGTGTTTTATCTTCAAACGGTTTTATAAATTATCAATATGCGTGAAATGGCTAAATAGACTCGATTTAAATTTTAGGTCCGAAAGGATGGCCTATCCTGGGAAATTTACCATCCCTCAGTTTGCACTGGGAACGGGAAATGGCTGCTTGGAACAAACAATATGGTCCAGTCTGTCGACTGAAAATGGCCAGTATGGAACTTATCATACTGGGAAGTGTTGAAGCCGTACGAGAAGCATTCGAGAAAAAAAGAGAAATATTTTCGGGTCGTATGCAGAATTCTGTTCCAGGAATCTCTGGCAATCACGGAATACTCTGCCTAGATTATGGAAATCGTCTGAAAGAGCAGCGTCGATTTGGGCTTTCTGCATTCAAGAGGCTTGGAATAGGTCGATGCAGTATTGAACCGAGTATTTTAGAAAAATGCTCTGAACTTTGTAACAAGTTAGACGAAGAGATAGAGAAGAACGAACCTTTTGCTATAGATTTTATAATTTATCAGATGGTGTCAAGCGTGATCTCAACAGTGGTTTTCAATAGAAACCTAGCTACCGAAAGTATGGAGTTTCGCAATTTTCTCCACGTAATAGTGACAGGATCAAAATATGGTGCAATGACGGAACTTACCGTTTTCTTCCCTTTTTTAAAGGTAAGGCAAAGTTTAAATTTTTAAGAACGTTAGAAAATATCCTGAATGCCTTAGTTTATCACTTTTATTATAGCCTAAACATGAAAGAAATTTCACCATATTGTAGAAAGTGCGTATATAAACGCCATTTAGCAGTTTATTTTAACATGAAAATCTTCAACGTAAGCCCCATAACCTTTGTTTAAAGAGTGAAGCATTTGGAATTGCAAAATTTTTTACTCATGTATTCAAGAGTCTTAAAGACATGACGTCACGGATTAGTAACATATAGTCTACGCAACAAACACTAATTTTAACTCCGGTAAACCACGTTGACCCTCAGTACAGTTTATCTATCCAATGACGTTTGATGATCGCCGCGCGGGAGACTAAATATCAAAAAACTATGAAACCACATTCAAAATATATATCGCCAAATTGACAAACTTGTATTAAACTACTTTTTTAAGAATATTCCACCATTTTCCTGGGGAAAACGACAATTTGAAAGATTTGAGAAAAATCATCAAATATTGTTCCAAGAACAAATCAATGAACATAAATTAACTAGAGATGTGAAGGAGCCACGTGATTTCATCGATTGTTTCTTGAACAAAGTTGATGTTGCTAAAAAATCTACTGAACTAGCAGAAGCACTCCGTATTATTATTTTGTTTTGATAAAATGGAGTGTAATTATAGGTAAAGGTGGATAGATATTATTAGATGCGCAACTGAGGCCTCCTACACGCAACATATTTTAATTTTTCCTATGATTTTAATTCCATTTAGTTCTACCATTCGATGTTTTGTTGCAGCAGGTATTATCAGGATTATAAATGCTAGTGGAGTTTAGTTTGACAGTATTTGAAATGGAGCACACTGATAAAATTGTTCCCCCGCTTCCCCTCGTGGGGATATGGTATGGAGATATATTTTTATCTTTGTCATACACTTATTCTTCAACCTTTATTGAACCCCATTTCCATATTATTCCATATTACTACCGGTGCAAAAAACAACAATTTACACCATATTTGTATCTTTTATTTATATCTCCATCGCCGAATAAACCGAATATCTGCCTCTTAATAATATTTTGTATTTTTCTTTTTGTTTCATTTTACCTAGATTTTTTCATTTGTATTAATTCGGGTTGTGCACTGTTTACTAAAAGGCTAAACGCTGATGATAAATAATCCTGTCCGCCACTCGAACTAGGGTGTTTAATAAATGCTATTGCAAAGTATTTCATGTTCAATGAAGAAAAACTTGGGTAAGCTCGACCCAACTAAAAAGTTTATATCTTTTAAACGACATTAACTCTGTTCTCCTATAAGTGGCTGCTGATTCAGGTATTTATCGGAAATTGTTTTTACTAGGGACAATGAAACATACCTTCCATCTTCATGTACACTAGAAACATTAAATAAAACACTATTCACTCCACTTCAATTGGATTCATTAATCAAATTCAAATTTCTGGTACGTAGTTCATCAATAATATACCCCAAAGCCTTTTTTGACGATAAAAAAAGTATAAAATTGAGAATTGGTTAAATCTAATTTTGCATTCCAGGATACAACGATAAGCAACTAACTTCTCTGGCTCGTGATTTCTTCCTGGCTGGATCAGAAACAACTTCCAGCACAGTATGTTGGACCGTTCTGTACATGTCTCGACATCAAGATTTGCAGAAAAAACTACACGATGAAATCATAGACATATTAGGAGATGCAAAGCAACCAAATACAAGATTTTCAGAGAAGATGCATTATACTAGAGCTGTCATACAGGTATCGACATTATGATCACGTTCGAATTCAAACGCAATACAAGCATATTGACCCCACTTAGCAATAGGGAATGTTGGTATTTTCTCAATTGCAATTCCCCTATTACTTTCTGATGGAAAAAATTTGCCTCCCACAAACGTGCACATGGTAACTTATTCTTTATGTTAACACATCCCTAATGTCAAACCACTAAGCCGCTTTCCCAAATAAATTATTACAACATTTTGAACCTCACTTTAACAACTCCTTTCCAAACATTATTATAGAATAGGATGAATATCATGTACGCTATTACTCCATATCGCACCTTCAATTGTATCAAAATATTTTCAAACAGGAAATACTATGAATACGTCCCATTGCGCCAATTGGAATTCCACATTGCGCAACAAGAGAAGGTACGATTATGGGATATCGTATTCCAAAAGGGGCCATGGTGGCTGCGAATATATTCGGGATTCAAAACAACGAAGAAACTTGGCCTGATCCGGAAAAATTCGATCCTTCACGTCATATTGACGCCGACGGGAAAATTTGTTAAGTTGCCAGACGTAATTCCATTTTCTATTGGAGCACGCCAATGTTTGGGGATGCAACTTGCTGATATGGAACTCTTCCTGATCATCGTAACATTATTTCAAGATTATAGATTTTACTATGAAGGTGACAAAAACATTGATATGCGAGGAAAAAATATGTTCATTATACGGCCTTATCCGTTTAAAATTACTGCCGTTAAACTTTGATTTATTTTTAAAAATTTCGTTACAAAATCACAAAGTTCGCAGTCTAGCATATATTCTAAAATAATCCCGTTGGTGATATCTTCTTATTCGTTGATGGATTGCTGATTTTGTTAGTTAATTTTTGCAATGAATTTGTTATGCAGCATGTCACAGTATTTTAGACGAGAATAATATTGGTCTGACAAATTTTAAATTTGGAAATTGAACTATCATTATATTGGTAAAGATTCTATAATTTTTCAAAGTTTTAAAATACTGCGTCCAGACCAAGGTCGTGCAATTTTTGTGATTTGGCCTTTCCTAACGGTGGGGTTGTACATATAACCAAATCTTCTGGCTTAAAATCGGAAACGACTGATTTTTTGGCGTAAATCTTCATGTTTTCACGTCCTGCCTCCAAGCCATCCGACGCAGTTTCTGCCGTTATTTCTTTTCTCGCCAGCAAGGAACAAGTTTTAATCATAACATAATTATCTGGCAACTCAATTTCGTCCGACCCGGAAATAGAAAACGGAAGACTACGTACGCTTAAACCATACGATTCATAAAAAGGATGCAATTTGGTAACCTAATGCGTTATGTTATAAGCGGAACATGCCCTGAGCAAACATCCCATTCCTTCTCCTCTTGTTTTGTAAGGTGATCACTTGATACCAACTTTTGACACATTTCCATAAATCTACGCGATTTTTCCCTATATCTAAACGCAGAAAAGAAATGGGGACTGTGATTGCAAATCCAACTGTCCACAAAGGAATCCACTGGAGTAATAATTTCAATCTTATCTGGTTAGTTGCTAATTGCTGAGCTACTGCATGATTGCGTGACCCTAAATTGGCTTACGTCTAAATTTGTTTACGTCTGGCCCGCGTGTTGCTTCGCATCCAGTATTTACTATTCAGTTCACATTCTGCTTAGCTGTGAGAGTTGATTGAAGCATAGTCATGATTATAGAGTTGTAATTTGAATTGTATACTGCAATAGGTTACCACAATTTAATCAAGTCTTTAATAATATAGACCTGTTGTTGAAACCAGCAAGACTTGAGATAGATCCAACGAACCTGAAGCAGCTGAGATTTATAAACATTGGTGTATAAAAACAAACCTCTAAAAAACTCCAGAAATACGATTGTCTCTGGCAGAATTACACAATCTTGATTTTCCTCGGGTGTCCAAAATGTTCATATCATTTCCTTAGAAGGAGAAAAAGCTCCTGAACACAGCACAGAGGTATATTATGAATTGATTCCCATTTGTTAATTTTCTTCTCATGGAATCTATTTTCTTCGAGTGTCTGAGTAGCCGAGCAGTCTGGTTTTCAGCCGTTCATACACTATAGAAATTGTATCGGATTTGTATGCTACTTGCTCGATTGTCTTTGTGTTTAATCCAAGTTTGCTGTCGGGGCGTCAGTCAGGATCTACAATAATTGTTCGTTTTCTTTCGTCATTATCACAAGCAGATTTTACTTAAGATGTATGAATATGATGTATATTGTAGTTGTAGACCGATGAGGTATTTTAAAATGAAATTCATTCTATTATCACGGGGGGCCACAAGAAACACTGGTTTTCGTCGACCCAGAGTGCAGACATGTTATTACTTTTGTAGTAATATATACAGGTGGTAAATAGTCGATTCATAAATGCCGATTTTAACACATGGGAAAGCGATAAAGATCCTCTCCTGATTGATGCCCTGAAATTAATTCTTACATATTTGGAAAAAACTTTCAATTGATAGGTTCTGGATACGGATTGTTCAATATCGAAACATTTAGCGGCCAAGAAAGAAATATAAATCTTATTTTGTACGAATTGAATTAACATACCAGGAATTGAACTACCACGGATCGTTCTAATCAGGGATGGCCAAAATCGGATATTTTACTATTTCGAATATATCCTGAAAAAACAATTTCGAATATGAAATATGGAATACCTCTTAAAATTCACGTTTTTAATGAAAGATAGCATCCTAACTTTTTAAAAGAAAAATATAAATTGCAAATTTCAGAAATTTTAGACTATTGGTACACAATTTCCGTTATTTCATTTTGTATGTATACAATAAAAATAGAATATTTTCATATCCCTATTCTAAAATATATCTAGAATCGAAAATTTTACTATATCGAATATCCCATTTTCGAATGTATTCGAATATCCGATTTGTTTTGAACATATCTGGTTCTAATATTATTAAATTAACTCCCATTAAGATTTTTGCGATAAAATGAATATACTGATGCAAAAAATGCCGTTTTTTGGATCATGGCAGGTTGAAATGTTTTTAAAGATTAGGTTTGTAGCAAGGGCTTTTCTTAAATTCTAATGAACCTTTTCCAGAGGTGCGATATGTGCGGGGCGTATACCCTGTAAAAACGCTATTTTTTGAGGGTGAGATTTTACACCATTGCCAAAATGGTGTTTTATGGTTACTTTACTCTTTTGATATTGGGATGGTTTAAATTTTTGTATCCTGCTCATCTGTGGTTCTCACACGTTTTATTTGCAATGTATAATCTGTTGCAATCTTATGCCGTAAATAAATCTAACAAAATCTTGGTTAGCCAAAAGGTACGCAGAGTCTTGGTATTGAATAAGCTGGAGGAAGCGAAAGTAAAACAACTGTATTATCCGAAAGTGGTGTTTTTCAATTTGGGAGGGGGTGGCCAGACCCGCCAATATTTAGTACACCGTCTGGACTTCAACTGGCCGCCCGACTTCATACTTGTCATGTTTCTGTGAGAGGAAAGATGATTTTACTGTATGTGTAGAGGTATTATCACGATAATATTGCTTCTTACCTACTTCAATCAAACCATCGGTTGTTTTGTTTGACACGTTCCTGTTCTTGCTCTTTGTGCTAAGTAGTTTATAACTAACCAGAATTGTATTTGAAACGAAGTATATCATTCTTATATTTGTATCCAATTTATTTATTATAGGATGGGTGTAATAAAACAGGCTGTTTGATTCGTACTACTTTTATATGCTCAAAAACCACCTAGATTAAATTAGATCAAATTTATCTGTTTGAAATAAATTCCGCAAATACTTTGTACCAGGTTATATTCTGCTCTTTCATCCACTTCAATTTTTGAACATGTTTTGATGAGGTTGATCAAGTGCCTTCCTTGATACGATAGTAATGCGATATGAGGTTTATTGCACGCAGCTTAGGTTTATTGCAACATAGCTATAGGCGATCAATACTGGTTTGAAGTCAGCACTCAATACATGAGGTAACACGTACTGTGACAGCACGTATTCTATAATATTGTATTTGACAGTTGGATTCAAATCCGTAGTTTATGATAGACACCAGTTTTTATGATTGATACCAGCATTTTTTGTAGCTGCGAAATCGCAGTAGATACCATAGCTAGATTTACGAAATGGTCAAAGAGTGGGAACTAGCATTCCCGGTGAATATTTAAGTGTCAGGATAAAATTGAAAGTCTATTGGATTCTCCTTTCATGCTTGGGTTCTAGACCGAAAAACTTGATGACATGTGGATCGAAAATGCAATAGTCTTGCATTGCTCGATGGTGGAGATTTCCTTATTGTGATGATATTAGCAATTCGCTTTCTAAGGAAAATCAGCATATCGATCAAAATTTCATATTCAAGCACATTTTCAACCAATGACTTTTTGATGCGACTGTCCCGGATCTTGCATGTTTTCTTATCCTTTAGTTTGTGTTTAATTTAAAACACCAAAGCTTGTGTTGCATATCTGCAATATGAAGTCCTCGCACGGAAATCCTTTGTGTGTACTTACAGCAACCGTTAATCAATTTTAAGTGGTCAAAAATTTGACGAAATGGAGTTGAATCACGCTATAACGTGAAAAATTATAAACCGTGCTTTGATTTTAACGGAGAGTTGGAATCCTGCCGAACTAAACAAAGAAAGACGGCTAAAATGTGTTATTAACTGGAATACTCATAAATAATTGAAAAAAGTTGAACTATATGGGGAAAGAAGGAAAAACTAGCTGTTTGGCGAGATATATTCTTCCCCTCACATTTGTGGTCAACATTGCATTCATGCAATCGCTTTTAGCAGGAAGTATAGCCCTGTGCCAGAATAGCAATTACTTTTAATGCGTCCAGGTACTTGTTTTTAAATTAAAAAAGGAAGTGTTTTCGGTATCGATTAGTAAATTTCTGCACGAAGAAGATAATTTTACTTTTAATGAATAAAGGTCAAGTTATGTCGAACCATGCCAGAGACTTTTGCCGAATTAATAAGTCTCTTAAAACCGTCAGTGGAGAAAGAACTATATATTTTCAATCTCTGCCTCCATATTATTGGACCAAATGGGACTAAAAGTGCACTTGTGTGTCTGAGTGTTTTTTCAGTGTTTTGTATCCTCAAAAAATTTAAATTTTTCTGCCCCACCGACTTTCAAGGTTTGCTTTTACATATCAGTATATACTTCCGAAAGAATTTGTTTGATATTTTTCTGCATTATTCGTATTATATTTCATGCGATCCCACTTTTTCCGTTTTCCGAAATTAAGGTAAATATTCCTCATGTGATTTTTTTATTCTTCACTCCCAGTGTTTATCTTTTTGTTGAATTCATCATGGATAATGAAACAACTGGGCATTTCTTACAATATGTAAATTTCCAATCAGCAATTCTATTTGTGATTGTATTGGGACTTTATTCTATGTTATTAAGAAAAGAGAGCACTTCCGACCTTCCACCAGGTAAGCTACATTTGAAGTTGGTTTGTGGTTAGTATCAGCTCATCAGCTTGTGATATTGTGATACTATTATGTTTCACACTTTGTGTACACAAATTTATTTGAAGTGAGGAGAACCCGACCAAAAAGACCAATTCATTGCTAAGGTTTTAAAAACGGAAAACGAGAAACTATTGCCATTTTTAAATACATTGAGCATTTTAAAATTTTGGCAAATACGACGCACAATATTGACACTGAATTTAAATTTTTTATGATACTCACGCGATGTGATTACTTAGCACTAAATTTGGCATACATTTATCGACCCTAACATGACTGCATGTTTTTAACGAGATTAATTAATTAAACAACATATTCTTTGTCCTAAATGACGCTATGAAAGTGAACACGTGCTTCCGTTTTTGAGGGCAAGCCTCGGTTCTCGTGCAATTTTGAAGTTACTAACTCTAGAAAAATCACTTGTCTGTGCAATTTCTTTTGAAAATCATTAGTCATGCAATGGCCGTGACTTCGAAAATTCAAGTAATACTTGGCCAGCCCGCTTCGGTGGCTCAGTCAGTTAAGCGCGATCTTATTGTCCGGACGCCCGATGGTTCAATGCTTGACCGTTTCACTACCGACCGTTTCGCCCTTCAGCAAGGCACTTCGCGGTTAGCTGTAACATAGAACAGATACGCAGTCACTACAAAGGTCTGTTGGATATAAGCCTCATGGTAGGTTCGCTGACAGGCCATAGCAAATAATTCGAAAAACCTAAAAAAGGTAATACTTGCCTCACCGGTGCACGGTGGTCCACGTAAACGCTGCTTACAGCTTCCTCCATATCCACGCGCAGGAGAAAGGAGTAAAACCCAATACTTTTATCCCTGATTCGAAACAGATGTGCACGAGAGGACATGATCGCCATAGGGTTAAGTCGTATTCTCCGCTTTCCTCTCAAACAGGATAAAAATGAAATCCTTTCATAATAGTCATCCAAATATAGTAATTATGGTGCATTCAGAAGGACTATTAAGTATTCGTTATACAGTTTTCGTGAAAATGACATATTTATTAAATTTGATCAATCCCATTTGTGTCGATTTTCTTTATAGTATATCAAAAAAGGAGGACTGGAGTCGCCCCTAAATAAGGTTGAACAAATCTAGTCATTCAAAATTCAAATCTGATACGGGCAATTTTTTCAATTTGCATCCATTCCCTAATTCCTAAAAATATCAACTTTTCGTTTTGATTAATGAAATTTGCCTCCGTCAGTAATAACAAATTTATAAATAATTTATAAGAGGCATTGTATTTGAGTAAATTTCTAATCTCCATTTTTAATCAAGTTTATTATACAAGCAAATTGAAATTATATGCTTATGATAATGACTCCAATAGTTTGGCTTCAAATGGTTCGCTGAATTACCAGTAAATTGAAATGGCTTAATATACCCCATTTAAATTTCAGGTCCGAAAGGGTGGCCAATTCTGGGAAATTTTTCATCACTCAGTTGGCACTGGGAACGGGAAATGACTGCTTGGAACAAAGAATATGGTCCAGTCTGTCGACTGAAAATGGCCAATACGGACTTTATTATATTGGGAAGTGTGGAAGCTGTACAAGAGGCTTTCGTGAAAAAGAGCGAAATATTTTCGAGTCGCATGCAAAATTCTGTTCCAGGAATCTCTAGTAATTCGGGCATACTGTTCATTACGGAAATCGCCTGAAAGAGCAACGTCGGTTTGGGCTTTCCACATTGAAAAAGTTTGGAATGGGTAGACGCAGTATTGAACCGAATATTTTGGAAAAATGCTCTGAACTTTGTGACAAGATAGACGCTGAGATAGAGAAGAACGAACCTTTTTTTGTTGATTTTGCACTTTATCAGATGGTATCGAGCGTGATCTCAAAACTAGTTTTTAATAGGAACCTAGCTACTGAAAATAAAGAGTTCCGCAATTTACTCCACGTGCTGATGACAGGAACAAAATATAGTGCAATTAACGGACTTACAGTTTTCTTTCCTCCGTTGAAGGTAAGGGATGATACGTCATTTTAAACGAAAAGGTGCGGAAATACATTGAACACTTTTCATTATCACTTTCGTCGAACGCATGAATTACATTTGACCTCGTGATATAACGTGCGTATGTTAAACATGATAAGGTCATACGCTATTCAACATATTTGAAAGGGACATGGTCATTACATATGGGCCCCTATGTATCAAACAGTTGTTTGGCTAGTAATTCCAAAAAACAGCTAGGCTTGTCAGCAAACAGCTGTATATACATAACTGGGTGATCCCACAGCATGCCGAATAGTGCTGGTCGGGTCCATAAATACCAGAATCGGAATCTGCCCGAAAATTCAGAAATTTCACAATTCGGATTCCGACAAAGATGAAATCCAGAAAAAACTCTTAAAAATATATGATAAGTGATTGCCTATCGACTTTTGCAGATAACCCCAGACTATCGGGCCTAGTCCACTTGAGAATTTACAGTAGGCTAGGTATACTTCCAGATTTCGAACTTGACGAGTAAGTGCAAAATGGCACCAGTGCTACCCGCATATTGTCTCTATGATCAATCTGTCTATTGTCTCTATGATCTCTGCCCTTCCGTAACTTCTTAAGCGAAACATGATAATAAACTATACCAAACTCTTATCATAATTACCAACACTTTTGGCTATTGGCAAAAGCACGACATTCCATTTCAAAATAGAACAGAGGAGAATTTTTCTAGTTTCAGTCATCAGTTTGAATATTTGCAAGTCTATAAGATATTCAATCTTCCAGGTAAGATATATACACAAAATAGTCCAGAAGTTGCTGTTTATATTTCGTCTTGCTAGTATATATAATTGAATTTAGCACCCCCTGCTAATTCACTCATATTGTTATAAAGCGAAAAAATGAAATTAAAATAGTTGCCCCTCTTTGCTTTTAACACACTTTATAAGCTGTGGGTGGTTCGTCGATTTTCAGTCCGATACCAAGATTCTAAAAATTACCGATGTCAATACATCAGTACGTCCCTAGTTACAACCAACGGTTATTGCTATGCCTCCAGGAATGAGGTTATGTTACAGACACAACTCATGAATAGGGATGGGCCGATACCAAAATTTTTGCCGATACCGACACAAATACCGATACCACCTTCGTAATTTATATTGCGATAGCGATACCGCCGATATCGAGTACTTTGTTAATATGTTAAAGGCCTTTTTGCATCCACATACTTATGCCCTTTTTATAGTTGCACTCACGTATGTGTGCGCTTACGTACGTTTGTACCCTTAACTCTCGCATCCATTTGAGTGCGAACTTTGATGGATGAAAATATACTGAATTGTTGCTGCGTTCAAGCATACATGGGTCTTAAGATTGAGTGTAAATGTTTGTGGTTACACAACTAACGTGACATCTCATTGAGACCAAGGCCCCCATACACATGAAGTTGTCTAACCGATGCGTTGAATTACGTTCGAGCAATAAAATAAAAACGGCAATACACGCCTGTATTTCTTTTCGTTAATCGTGTTCACATGCGTACAAAGCACAAACGCAAAAAAAGAAAACAAGCACTCTGCGATAGCTTCTATAGCAAGCCGTTCTGTTTCATTGGAAAACGTAAGGAGATGTATGCAGAGCATTGCGCTTGCGTAAACCAAACAAGGAAAAAACGTAACCTACGCAAACGTGTAGTGCGACGTTAACACCTTTTTCTGCGTCAAAGAGAGCATATAGTGAATGAATTGATGGGTTTTATTTAATAGAACCCAAATTGTAAATAAAATTGTTCACGCGAGACATGCCCCGTTTTAATTATTTTTCAGAGCAATGGAATGCGAGGTCTTTCCATTTATTATCAGTAAATAAAGCGTATTTGTACGCTCCGTTGTAAAGCTGTATCCGGTATCGGTATCGGTTTTGGTATTGGTGATGAAAATTTTCCGATACCAGTACCGATACAGATACTACAAAAATCACGGATACTTGCCGATACCGATTCCGATACCGATACATCGGCTCATCTCTACTCATGAGTATTGTAATGTCATACGGATTTTTCTTCACGACCGGATATGTCACAACTTATGAATATTGTTTTGTTCCTTAATTTGCTTTAATAGATAAAGAAAGTAAATTGTCAAGTAGTGGATAAGATTGCAAGTTTTTGCCATAAATTTTCTTCACTCGAGAACAAAATGAGTCAATTTATGGGGGCTCTGCTGATTTCACCTCATATACCAGCAAGCAGAAACAAAAACAGCAACTTCTAGAATATTTTTGAGTAAATATTTTAACTGTAAAATTTCATGTTTCTCAGACCTGCAAATGATTCAAACTGATGACTGAAATTAGAGAAATAATTTTTTTAAAACACAATTTGGACATCTGAGTATATGGGTTTGTTCCGACCTGATCAATATAAATTTTTAACATTCTGTAGGCAAAATTCGTATTTAAAAAAATATTTTTAGATTTTAGTTTATCGAAAATAGTGAAATTTGCTCTTAAAAGTCGCAAAAGAGCATTTCAATGTAGTACAAGAACGTCATATAGTAAGTAGTATTCACTTTGTCGGCAATTATTGGGCATTTCTGATCCAGTAAATTTATAAACTTGAAACATAACTTTAACATTATATAACAGAATATCTTCAATATCAGTACCGGCCAGTTTCGGTATTCTTGAGTATAGCTCAATCTGAAGTAAAGGTATCACCGGTGTCGGCAATTTTGATTGTTGGCATTATCTGTGCATCCCCAGTCGTGACATATTCGCATCCCTGATTTTATAGAAATACGCATGAGTCGTGACAAATTCGCATCCCTGGTGACATAGCGATACGCATGAATTGCAACAAATCCGCATCACTGTTGACTTAACAATACTCATGGCTTGTGACAATTCGCATCGCTGGTGACATTGCAATACGCATGAGTTATAACATAGCCGAATCCCGGGTGACATGATTTTACCAACCCTTTCGGATGCGGCTATACAGTGGTGTGAACCGCCGCCTCCCAGGTGAAGTTTATCCACGTAGTTTAAATCTACACCTATAACAATGTCTACGCCAAAAGACGTTTGATGCCCGTTTCGCGGAAAACTCCATACTAGAAAACCTCCAAAACTTCATTCAGAAATTTACAAATCTGATTAACAACTTGTTCTTTTTTAAGAAAATCCCCCCATTTTCGTGGGGAGAACGTGAATCTAAAAAATATGAGAAAAAACGTCAACGGCTTTTCCAAGAACAAATCAATGAACACAAATCAACGAGAGATGCAGAGGAACCACGAGATTTTATCGATTGTTTCTTGAACGAAGTTGATGTTGCAGAGAAATATCCTGGAGGAGCAGAAGCACTTGGTATTATTATTTTGTTCTGATAAAATATATTTCGTTTATTTGGATGTAAAATTATAGGAACGTGGATAGATATTCTCATTTGCGCAACCAGGGTCTGCCACGCGAGGCTTGAGTTCGACTGATAAAATTGTTTCACAAGTATCAATAAAATCAACCACAATCGGAATAATTCATACTCATAAAAATAATTCATAATTCATATTCAATAAAATCAGTATTTAGGTCAAATTTTACAAAAAATTATAGTTCTTTGCCACGCAAGTGACCGTTTGTTTTTCATTATTTTCATCACATACCAGAAAAAGCATCACTCAACATTTGTTAAACCTCACATTTTGTTAATATTAAACTATTATTTGATGTTACATTTCATGATATTGGCAAAAAACAGCACCATAATAAATTTTATCTTGATCTTCTTGGTTGTTGCATTCATTTCAGTTACTTTAATACCCACATGGTTCTGTGCACATTACCGGTCTCAAGCAAGTTACTCCTGTTGCAGGCTACTCCTGAATCACGAGCCGTCAATAAATCAATATTCAGAATTATTGTTTCTCTCCACATTAATTTGATACGGCTTCAATAATCAAAATTTAAATATATTAATAATATAAGCCAAAGTTTGTTCTTAATGAGAAGTGTGAAATTCTTCAATTGGTTGCTTACAATTCAAACCTTAATTCCAGGATACCATGACAAGCAACTTACGTCGCTGGCTCGTGATTTCTTCCTTGCTGGATCAGAGACAGCTTCCAGTACAACATGTTGGACTGTTCTGTACATGTCTCGACATCAAGATTTGCAGGAAAAGCTACATGATGAAATCATTGACGTATTAGGACATGCAAAACAACCAAGCATCAGTTTTTCAGAAAAGATGCCTTATACTAGAGCTGTCATACAGGTATGGTCATAATGATCACGTTTGCATTCAAGCGCAATACAAGCATATTGGTCCCACTTAACAATAGAGAATTAAGATTGTTTTCAATTCCAATTTCCCGATTTCTTCCTGATGAAAAAATTTGCCTGCAACGCACAGGCATATGCTAACTCATCTTTTATGTTAACCCGTCCCCAATGTCAAACCACTACGCCGCTCTCGCAAATAAATTGTTGCAACATTTTAAGTGTATATCATGTAAGCTATCATTCCATATCGAAGCTTTAAATATATTAAAATTTTTTCAAACAGGAAATACTACGAATACGTCCCATTACGCCGATTGGAATTCCACATTGTGCAACAAAAGAAGGTACGATTATGGGGTATCGTATTCCAAAAGGCGCCATGGTGGCTGCAAATATATTCGGGATTCAAAACAACGAAGAAACTTGGCCTGATCCCAAAAAATTCGATCCTTCACGTCATATTGACGCCGACGGGAAATTTGTTAAGTTGCCAGACGTAATTCCATTTTCTATTGGAGCACGCCAATGTTTAGGGATGCAACTTGCTAATATGGAACTCTTCCTGATCATCGTAACATTATTTCAAAGATATAGATTTTACTATGAAGGTGACAAAAAGATTGATATGCGAGGAAAGAATATTTTCATTATACGGCCTTATCCGTTTAAAATTACTGCTGTTAAACTTGTTAATGAAAAATACCATATATAGGAATATATATAAAAACAATTCCTTTGTTCATGAGACCTCTCTCCATGCTATAGTCCTGCTCTATTACCCGTCAAATCAACCAGGGGAACTGGAAAAAGTTTCGAAACTCACCGTACAATAAAACATAGAACAGCGCGCTAAATGTATACATCAGATTTTTGTGGAAGCATATACGTAGGAAATAAGTGCTACTTTCAATGAACAAAACAAATAAAAATTTTGGCGGTCAAAACGAATATTTCAGTAAATTAAATTGATGGTTATAGTCTGTGGACGGTGGATGGAAAAGAGCAACTGTAATTTCTTTCCATTTACATAAAGAAGTATATCTAGAGATTGATAATCTATATTTCCCCAGTTATACCTCTCTTTGTTTTTGACAAATTTAAAAATACTACGCTGGTGGAGAGTTAATTTAAGAGCTGATTCGCCATATTAAACCATATCCCCATGCGACTTAATTAAAATAGCGTGATGGATAGGGAAAAGGAAATTGATACACTTTGCTAAATAGGTTTCAATGTTTTGACTCGATCTGATAGTTGTTTTGTACCCACTATTAACACCGGCGATGGCTAAAACAGAATATTTTACTATTTCGAAACCAACATCTGAACTTTTTGTCGAAGGAAACAAACTAAAAAACCACGAGTACAGTTATTAATTTATTATGCTATATCAAAATTGAAAGGACAAATAACCGGTCCTGATAAATACCGGAAAGTACCCAAAGAAGACCTGGCAGGTTCCAGATGACTACGGAAACAAATTCATTGGGTTTTGTAACATAGATTTTCGTCGATTCCGTCGAATATCGGGACCGAAAAGTCCCTGAAGAAGACATGGCAGAAAAACATTGGATAGAACATTGAAAAACAGATTCCACATCTTCCAAAGCATATGGTTCAACCATGACCTATCCCCCATCACAGCTAAAAATGACAATACAATACAATGTAGTTTAATTCCATTTCTTCAATAAAAGAGGTAACACAACACACGAACACAAAGAAAGAAATCTAGAGTTTAGATAAAACCTAAATGAAGTTTCAAACGCCATGACGCATCTGCCCACCATCACACGCACAACATACTCACAACCAACAAAATGCAATCAAATGAAAACAATAACAGAACACGACTAATGTCTGTCCACGCACCAGTCGGACATTTCTTTGAGCATTATGACGCTAGAGCCAGGGGTTCACAATACGAGGAATGTAGAACACGGTTGTAAATAAAACAAACCGGGCGTAATTTGCACACAGTTTCCCCGTTGGAAATCCGATTAGGAGTTAATTGAAAAGTGATGACTGAATGAAAATTCCAAGATTCGAGCGCACGTAATCTAATTTAAAAATATAACTAGAAGTGTGTACACAGTAAGCTACGACGAAGGCTTTTGCCTGATCTGAATGTCACCCCTAAATCTTTCACCCAGTACTCACAGCACACAGAACTCTGGAGCAAGGGTTTAGCTGACAAAAGAAGAAAGTTCACTTTTCATGACATTGATTGCGTTATCCTAAATTGGTTGATTACTTTGTTTACGTCTGGCTCACTTGTTGCCTTGCATCTAGTATTTACTATTCAGTTCATTTTCTGCTTAGCTGTGAAAGAGTTATTGAAGCAGAGTCATGATTCTAGAGTTGTAATTTGAATTGTATACTGTAATAGGTCACCGCAGTTTAATCAACTCTTTAATAATATGAGCCTGCTGTTGAAACCAGCAAGACTTGAGATAGATCCAACGAACCCGAAGCAGCTGAGATTTATGAACATTGGTGTATAAAAACGAACCTCCAAAAAACTCGAGATTGTCTCTGGCACAATTACAGAATCTTAATTTTCCTCGGGTGTCCAGAACGTTCAAGGAGAAAAAGCTCATAAACCATCAACACCGTCATATCACAGTGTTGATGATTTTCAATCTTTTTTATACAGTTTGTTTGCCACCACACAGTTAAAAAAGCATTTTATCTCTCTAGAAGGAGATATATCATGAATTGATTCCTATTTGTTAATTTCCCTCTCATGGAACCTATTTTCTTCGAGTGTCTGATTAGCCGAGCAATCTGGTTTCTGGTTAAACTGATGGACTAAAATTGGAAGTTTCAGCCGTTCATACACTATAAAAATTGAATCGGATTTGTATGCTAATAGCTCGATTGTCTTTGTGTTTAATCCAAGTTTGCTCTCGGGTCGTCACTCAGGATTTACAATAATTGTTCTTTTTCTTTCGTCATCAATATATACCAAATAAATATACCAAAATATTGGTTAGCCAAAAAGTAAGTAGAGTTTTGGCATTAAATAAACTGGAGGAAGCGAAAGTAAAACGACCGTATTATCCGAATGTTGCGTTTTTCAATTTGTGATGGGGGTGACCAGACTAGCCAATATTTAGTACACTCCCATGCGAATCGCCGCCTGACTTTATACTCGTCATGTTTCTGTGCGAGGAAAGATAATTTTGCTGTATCTGGAAAGGTATTATAACGATAATATCGCTCCTGCATTTGCTCTCTTTTTCCTAAGTGGTTTATAACTAACCGTAGTTTTATTTGAAACGAAGTATATCATTGTGATATTCAACTCCACAGTATTTTATATAAAGGTCAAGTTATATAAAGTATATATAAAAGTCAAGTTATGTCAAACTATAACAGAGACCTTTGCCTGATGAAAAAGTCTCTTAATCCCACTAGTGGACAGAAAACGACATAGAAATTGCACAATGGGACTTAAAGTGCTCTTGTGTTGCCTGAGTGTTTTTCCGTGTTCGTATCGTCATAGATTTTAAATTTTTCTGCCGCACCGACTTTCAAGGTCTGCTTTTACATATCAGTATATACTCCATGAGAATATGTTCGATATTTTTCTGCATTATTCATATTATATTTCATACGATCCCACTTTTTCCGTTTTCCGAAATTAAGGTGGATATTCCTCATGTGATTTTTCCCTTTATTTTTATTTTTCACTCCCAGTGTTTATCTTTTTGTTGAATGGATCATGGAGAATGAAATTATTGGGTATTTCTTACAATATGTAAATTTCCAATCAGCAATTCTATTTGTGATTGTACTAGGACTTTATTCTATATTATTTAGGGCAAAAGGACACTTCCGACCTTCCACCAGGTAAGTTAAATTTGAAATTGGTTTGTGATTAGTATCAGCTCATCAGCTTGTGATACTATTATGTTTCACACTTTGTGTACACAAACCTATTCGAAGTCAGTTGAACCCGACCAGAAAACCAAGGCATTGCTAAGACTTTAAAAATAGAATACTAGAAACTATTACAACTGTTTAAATACATATATCATTTCAAAATTGTGGCAAATATGATGCTCAATAATGACACTAAATTTAAATTTTTTATGATACTCACACGGTGTGATTACTTATCACTATATTTGTCAGAGATCAATCGACTTTGGACAAGACTGCATGTTTTTTTTGTAATGAAACTTTCCTAAGAATTAGGCATAAATATTTTTGTCTCTTTGATATAGTAAGAAAAGAAACGAATGGTCATAAAAATTCCTTTAACGGGAACAATTGAAAAACATATTCATTGCGCTAAATGACGCTATGAAAGTAAGCCCGCTCCTCAGTTTTCGAAAGCGAGCCTGGATTCTTGTGAAATGTTGAAACTACTGCCTCGAGCAAAGTCACCCGTCTGTTTTTCTTGAAAATCATTAGTCAAGCAATGGTCGTAAATTCGAAAATTTAAGAAATACTTGACCAGTACATTTAGGCGTAACTACTTGAGCATATCTCTGGTAATACTTGTGAATACAGGCTTAAAACTTCAACTAAAAGTTGAGTAATAGGGTCCCTGGTTAGATCAATCGGTAAAGCGTTGGGAATACGGTTAGAGCTACGCATCACCAACGTCCCGGGTTCGAAACCCGAGTAGGATAAATATTTGCGACAGGTCAGTTGCATGCCTCACGGCGCACGTTGGTCCACATAACGCTTACGGCTTCCTCCATGTCCATGCTCTGGTAAAATGAGTAAAATCCAAAATTTTCTTCCCCGATTCCAAACAGGTGTGCACGAGAGGACATTGTTCGCCGTAGGGTTAAGCCGTATTCTCGGCTTTCATTTCCCACAGGATAAAAGTAAAATCCTTTCCTAATAGTCATGCATCACAATTATAGTAATTATGGTGCATTCGGAAAGACCATTTGGGTGTTACATTTCATGTTATTGGCAAAAGAAAGCACCATACTTAAGCTTGCTATATAAACACTTCTTTTTATTTCCTTTTTATCTCGATCTTTTTGGTTATTGCATTCATTTCAGTTACTTTAATACCCACATGGTTCTGTGCGTGTTACCGGTCTCAAGCAAGTTACTCCTGTTGCGGGCTACACCTGAATCATGAGCTGACAATGAATAAATATACAGAATTATTGTTTCCCTCCACTTGCCTCCATTAATTTACACGGATTCAATAACAAAATTTAAATTATCGGAACGTAATGTATTGATAATATCAGCCTAAGTTTGTGTTTGATGAGAAGTGTAAAATTCTTGAATTGGTTACTTGCAATTCAAACTTTCATTCCAGGACACCATGGCAAGCAACTTACGTCGCTGGATCGTGATTTCTTCTTGGCTGTATCAGAGACAACTTCCAGCACAGTATGTTGGATTGTTCTGTACATGTCTCGACATCAAGATTTGCGGGAAAAGCTACATGATGAAATCATTGACGTATTAGGACATGCAAAACAATCAAGCATCAGTTTTGAAGTAAAGATGCCTTTTTCTAGAGCTGTCATACAGGTATCGTCATGACGGCCGAATTCAAACGCAATACAAGCCTGTTGATCCCGTTTGAAATTTGAAAATTTTGATACATTTGAGGAATTAATTTTTAAATGCAATTGAATTTTTCTTTCCTGGTACTCCTAGTACAGAACTAGTTAAAAGATTTTCACTCGCCACGTATGTGAAATTGCTGTCTTACAAAAATCCTAATTTAATTTTTGTCCATCAGCCGCGCTTACTTCAATCTAACTTATTTTTCAAAAGTTATCATTGAACTTTTGTTGTATTAAATTTTTCGAACAGAAAATACTACGAATGCGTGCTATTGCCCCGATTGCAATTCCACGTTGCGCAACGCGAGAAGGTACGATTTTGGGGTATCGTATTCCAAAAAGCACCATGGTGGCCGCGAATATAGTCGGGATTCAAAACAACAAAGAAACGTAGCTTGATCCGGAAAAATTCGACCCTTCACGCCATATTGACGCCGATGGAAATTTTGTCAATGGACGTAATTCGTTTTCTATTGGAGCACGACAATGTTTAGAGATGCAACTCTTCCTGATCATCGTATAACGTTATTTCAAAGATATAGATTTGACTATACAGGTGACTAAAACATTGATATGTGAGGAAAGAACATGTTCATCATAAGACTTATCAGTTTAAAATTACTGCTGTTAAACATTATTAAATTCCTAAAATTCTGCCACACAGAAAGAAAAAAAGACCGCATTAGTAGCCTCTTATTAACTCGGCCTAGAATATTTTTGGTATCACAGTTTTTAAATTGAAGTGCGAATAAAACTAATGATCAAATATTGCATTTTTAAAAATATACGTGTTCAAATAAGCAAGATTTCATGATTTTTTTTATAAGAATATTAATTATATACACAATAAGCCAAGCTATGTTTTATAAGATTAGATTTGGTAATGTGCTGTCAAGTGGAAAATCATCTCAATGAATTATTTATTAGAACTTGATTTCGGTATGTTAAATTGTTTAGTGGCATTGGTAAAACTTTGAAAATAGGGAGAGGGCAATCTTCAAAATTTCCGGGGTCAAATTATCGCGTCATAATGGGTGCGAATAGCAAAAAAAATTAATGATAAAAATGTTCCTATTGCATATCACATGAAAAAGCTAGGAAATGGCGCATTGGTGCAAAAATATTCTGTAAACGGGACTTATGGGCCAGAAACCGGCTAAATAAACGCAGCAGTCAGGATTTCCTACGTTTTAAAACACTCAAAAGGCATAAAAATGCAAAGCCGAAAAAGCGAAACTCTGACCTTTTGGTTTGAAAATACACTTTTAAAGAGCAATGTCATCAAAAAGTTGTAAATAAGATTTTTTTATTTTATATATTTTTTCGTATAAAAATCTAAAATTAAGGGGCGATTGTCTTTCTTCTTAAAACTTTGGGGAGTGGGCACCGCGGTTCCACAGACAGTGGTAAGGCGTCAGAGTAATCTAACAATGTAAGTACACACAGTACAGAGGTGTCAATAAATTATGGGCGTTATTTTTAATGATGACTTCAACTAATGTAATTTCATAGCATTATTAAGGATTTTTTATACAGTTTCGTTACCATCAGACACTAAAGAAGAGCCATTTAAACCTTTTAGCCACAGATATATCATGGAATATTACGGTTGTAACTTTTTTGTGATGAAACCAATTTTTTCGGGTGTCTGTACCATAGTAGCTGCATGAACTAATCCCAATTTAAGCGTTTACCAATTAGATTAAGCATAAGCCAAATTGTAATTAGACTCTCCTATTTCTGTTGCGCGACCTATTTATTTATTCATTAGTGCTCATGTGCCGCGCTCCAATGAAAAATCTTTGAATGAATTCATAAAATGTACTCAATTACTCCAGCAATTATACAGTATATGCACTACCGTTTATAGAACCCCCCTGTCACGTCTGGCCGAAAAACGCAAATTGTGAGTTATATTTCGTGCTACGTAATGTGCCACGTGCCATTTTTACGATTTTTTTTGCTCGTAAATCTCATTAATAGGTCATAATCTGATAAAGAACAAATTCCTCTCCTCACTTTTTAAGATTCTAAATACGCCACTGTACACGCGGTTGACATAGCAATAGTAACGCTGTATGTTGAAAGATATTACCGTCATAATATTGTTAATAATCAACCAAGCGTATTAACGTCGGCTAGATAGGCAAACGGAGCGTAAACAAATCTTCGAGTTGGAGGTAGGGCAGGTCAGAAAAATCTATTTCTCACATTCTATTATTCGCAGTCGGAAATAATGCTTGGGTTTGGTATTCTTTTTGAATAATCGCTTTTTGTAAGTAGTTTATATCTACCCATAATTTGTTTGAACTGAAGTAAGTTTGACGTGATATTCGACCAAGCAGGATTTTATTTCGGGATGAATGCAACTGCTTCGGCTGCTTGCTACTGTCCACTTTCAGTAGCGCAAAATCAGTAGGCATAAATTTATGTTATTGCAACGGCTTCTGCAAATACCTAGAACAAAAATGAATCGGTTTAGACAGGGTAGCATTATTGTGGCTGAAGATTTTTGTGACGTCACAAAATTTTTGCTGATTTTTTCTCACACCACCTGAAAAATCATTAAGAATTTGCATCTGTACTGCTCGTTGGAAGCGCTTTAATTTTAAGGAAATGGAACAGGTGCCCTCCTGGATACGATTGTGATACAGTTAGATGTTAACCTGCTCTCACTTATTATGAATGAATCATTGCTGATATGAAGTCTGAAAATATGTTCGAATGCACAAATTTTAACTTGATATTCGATGTTTATTTGAAACCAGCTACGTGTGACATCACATGGCGTGCTTTGCGATAAGTTGATAACACGCTAAGTTTAATGTAACAACGGTTCGTGGTTAATCATTGACAACAGTTCTTATGACTGCTATCAGTTTGTTGTTGCACAGATATGATGACACAGCATTTTTGTAAGACAACGCTTTTAACATTGGGGTAAATACAATAGGAATATTATATAGAGTGGTCAAGCGAAGATTCATTAGCACTTCAACTGGATAATGTTTATGAATAAGTAATCTGAAGAAGTACCTCGGATACTCGTGTGTTGGGTGACCAGAATAAACATTTCGTCATATTTTCCGATGTAAGGACCGCTTCATTCTTGCAGCGGTTGCACATGGAAATGGCAGCGGAGTTCAGGAATAGACAGACAATCGTAAACCAAATCGTGCCCAGATACTGAATAAAGCGGCGTCACAGTGCGATCTCCGTTACTATGTATATCTGAACTGTTGATAAAATTACAGTTACATAAGTACAATATCCACTTCTATTTTAATGATGCCCACAGTTGCAAAGTTTTTGTTAAAACAATCCGTTATTATTCATTTCGAAACTTCCACTGCTTTGCGCATATCAGTGTTAATAATTTTAATTTTTCACTTTCTTAGAGTGACCGTTCATTTCCTTTTATGTTCATGTACCGGCAGCTAAATATTTTTAATGCCGTTATTTTTATTTTTTCAGTCAAGTGTTTAGGTTATTGTTGATTTTCATCATGGAGGTTGAAACAACCCAAGGTTATTTCTTGCAATATGCAAATATCCAATCAGCAATTTTATTTGTGATTGTACTGGGACTTTATTCTATGTTATTTCGAAAAAACGACACTTCCGATCTTCCGCCTGGTAAGTTAATATTTGAAGCCGGTTTTTCGTTGATGACATAATGTTACAATAATTTTAAATTTTTCATTATACTTACGCGATATGCTTACTTGGTACCGAATTTGTCATGCATTTATAGACCACACCTTCAAGTGGTATCTATTTTATTTTTGTGTGAATTTGGCTACCTTGGCCAACGATACCGTTTTATTACCGCGCCAATATACGACTTCGAAAATTGCATAGTGCAAAATTAAAACACGGGACATAATTTCAAGGCACCGGTTACAGAAAAGCACACGAGTTACAAAATGAAATAAGAATTACATTTAGACTTGTTACGAAAATGAGTTCTACACTAAAACTTATTGCGGCTATGACAATCAACTGTGTAGCTAAGAGCACATTACAATTTTTTGCAGATTCCGACCGATATATATATGAACCGATATATCGGCAAAATTTTCCTGTTTACTGGTATATCGCTAAATGATATCGGCTAACCGAAATACACATACGGACGTGTGCAATTCTTTTAAAATGATACATATTTTTGATCAGAAGACAAATATACACCATATTTTTCGCTTCCAGCTGGAGAAATTCACAGCATAAGTTATTTGCGTGACATGGAAATTTTATTCCACCCTCCCTTTGTAAAAATTGAGTAGTAATGTATTTGTTATGCCATAGTCTTGTTCTTTCATGACAGATTGTGATTTTTTCCATCTCTTTGCTTGTCTTTGCGAGATATTTCAATGAGTTTCAGGTGGTCGATAATATCGGTATCGGCATCGGTTGTTAAAAGCAAAATCGGTCGGGCTCAATTTTTTTGTATTGAAGTTCGCCCAAAGCGAGGCTGAAAGCAGATAGCAAAGAGCTGATACAAAATGTAAACCATTTACCATTCAACACACAGGAAATACGTCAGGGCTATTCTAAAGCCCACACACACAGATAAGGCTAAACAACTATTCTTCGCATGACGTTAACCCCCAATATGAGTAACATGGCTATTCAAACCTGTTGAATTTTAGGTCCGAAAGGATGGCCGATCCTAGGAAATTTGCCATCACTCAGTTTGCACTCGGAACGGGAAATGACTGCTTGGAACAAACAATATGGTCCAGTCTGCCGACTGAAAATGGCCAGTATAGACTTTATCATCCTGGGAAGTGTTGAAGCTGTACAAGAAGCATTCGTGAAAAAAAGCGAAATATTTTCGGGCCGCATGCAAAATTCTGTTCCAGGAATTTCTGGTAGTCATGGCATACTGTTTCTGGATTACGGAAATCGTCTGAAAGAGCAACGCCGGTTTGGGCTTTCCACATTGAAAGAGTTCGGAATGGGTCGACGCAGCATTGAACCGAGTATTCTAGAAAAATGCTCTGAACTTTGTGACAAGATAGACGCTGAGATAGATAAGAATGAACCTTTTTCCATTGATTTCATGATTTATCAGATGGTGTCAAGCGTGATCTCCAAACTGGTTTTCAATAGAAACCTAGCTACCGAAAGTAAAGAGTTCCGTGATTTTCTCCACTTGATAATGACAGGATCAAAATATAGTGCAATCAACGGACTTACGGTTTTCTTTCCTCCTTTAAAGGTAAGGCACGATACGGCATTTTTCAAATTTTAAGAGAAAGGTCTAGAAATATCTTGAACAGATTGCCTAATCTCTCCTATTCCACGATTGGAGGACATTTGACCTCATGATATAATTTGCGTATGACAAACATCATGTAGTCAAAGGCCACTCAACATTTTATTTTAACATGGAAATCTTTAACACGAGTCCAATATGATATTCCGTGTCATTCTCTGAACTGTAAAACCTTCTTTACTTACTTGCGACTTCGAATCCGTGCGTGGGTGTTGCCACAAGAATGCTTGAATTAGATAGTATCGAAGTCGAGAACAGAAATAGCACTATATCTTTAAGTCGATTTGTAATTTTTTCAAGTCGATTTTCGTTAGGTCATTTGAAGATGAAACGGGATATGACTCACTTAACAGCGTAGCGTATTCAATAACACTCAAAGCTGTGTTGGTTTTTTTCAGTTTTACATCTGTAGGATTAAATCACACGCCAGTTTTACTGGTGGAATAGGTCCTAAAAAGTCATTCATATTTCTGTTTGCTAGTATATGTGAATGATAATAGCACAGACCCCCGGAACATCTACTCATTTTGTGCTTGAATGAACAACAAGGTTTACTGCAGAAACGTGCCAATTTCCTCTCCCTGAAAATGTTTTATTTATTTCAAAACACTGACGTCTATGTCAAAATATGTTTGGTACCGTTTCACGAGAGATTACATATGTGAAAACTTTAAAAACCTTATTAAAAAGATATCTTCAAATCAACAAATATGATTAACAACTTGTTTCTTTTTTGAAGAAAATCCCCCCATTTTCCTTTGGAAAACGTGAAGCTGAAATATATGAGAAAAATCAGCAAAGGTTGTTCCAAGAACAAATTAATGAACATAAATCGACTAGAGATGTGAAGGAGCCACGTGATTTTATCGATTGTTTCTTGAACGAAGTTGATGTTGCTAAAAAATCTCCTGAAGGAGCAGAGGCACTTGGTAATATCATTTTGTTTCAATAGAATATAGTAAAATTAATTCCCATCATAATTTAGGCAAGTGAAGTTTGTGAAAATTTTTCATTTTTAATATCTGTGGAATCGAAACTTCTGCAATATTTTTAGCTTCTACAAAAACTATTCCCAGGACTTAGAATTGTTTCTAACATTTTTTCTTTAGGTCACACGTGTCGTTCGTAAGATAAGACTATAAAAGATTTCAGAAGAGAAAGGAATGAATTTATAAGCATCCAGTGCAGCAATTGCAGTCAGCAGTCAATTATAGTATCTCAATACTGATTAAGATGTTTTTTTTATTGAAATTCGCTCAGAGCAAGGCCACAGGAAAAGAATCAAACTTGAAAATTCTCCTGGATCCAATAAAGTGCAAAGAGCCACATCAAATGCAGGAATAGGAACTAAGGAACCCCCACCCCTGATAGATGTCTATTAACGCAAGTTTAAAAGCCATGTAGATCAACACGACCAGGAAAGAGGGAAGAAGGCAAGGAATTCCAAAGTTTAAAGTATTCAGAAAGCTCCCTTGAACAAAGACCATTATAATATCTGTAAAATACACATAGTGAGGCAACGTTGCGGCGATGTGTCAAACTATGCAGACCTTAAGAAAGTTTAGGGCCAATCATATTGATCACACGCCGTTGAATACGGTCGAGCTAAGAACATTGACAGCGGCACTGCCCCAAATGTAACAGCAATACTCCATACAGGGTCGAATCAATGATTTGTACAAATGGAGAAAGATTTCGGGAGTGAGATAATGGCGAGCTCGATATAGAGAACCGACTTTCATCGAGGCTTGTTTAGCAATACTAGTGACATATTCATTCCAACTCATGTCCTTAGACGGTGTGAGTCCAACAAGACGAATATTTGAGGATTCCTGTTTGCTGATTGGACAGTTGTTGGTCTATTTTTTTGCCATACAAGTGGTCTTTCCATTTCACCGCTGCCCAGCTTGATGTGTTTGATGGCTTTAAAGTCGCTCAGTTACCAATCTAGACCTCTTTGGCATTTATTATTCCCCTTGCCACTCTGAACAAGTGACCTTTCAACTTCATTTTTAGGATTTCTGTACGTATTGCCGATTACCTATTTACATTAGTAACAGGAGACGTCAAATGAAAAATATTCATTGGGTATTTGGTTCACTCTACTACCATTGACACTTTCTTTGGTTTCAGAACAATATTCCAATTTTTGATACGTAATGCAATAATAATGTAAGTTAATGCCCGTGCTCGATGTGAATGTGAAACATTGAGGAATTACTTGCAGCGTTTGTTACAGTTCTATTTTTCATTCCAGGATACCATGATAAGCAACTCACTTTTCTGGCTCGGGATTTCTTCCTGGCTGGATCAGAGACAACTTCCAGTACAGTATGTTGGACTGTTCTGTACATGTCCCGCAATCAAGAATTGCAGAAAAAACTACACGATGAAATCATAGACATATTAGGACATGCAAAGCAACCCTAGCACAAGTTTTTCAGAAAGGATGCCTTATACTAGAGCTGTCATACAGGTAAGCCTATCCAGCTCCAATTCGCTGATTTTCTTACAGTTCTACTCAAAGTTTTCTTGCGTCAAGTGCGTGCATTTTTGTCTTATATCATCATTTGTCAATCATTCACTCCACTTCTAACAACAATCTATATCTCACCTTTTAACTTGTTCAAACAGGAAATACTACGTATGCGTCCCATTGCGCCGATTGCTATTCCACATTGTGCAACAAGAGAAGGTACGATTATGGGGTATCGTATTCCAAAAGGCGCCATGGTGGCCGCGAATATATTCGGGATTCAAAACAACGAAGAAACTTGGCCTGATCCGGAAAAATTCGACCCTTCACGTCATATTGACGCCGATGGAAAATTTATCAAGTTGCCAGACGTAATTCCATTTTCTATTGGAGCACGCCAATGTTTAGGGATACAACTTGCTAATATGGAACTCTTCCTCATTATCGTAACGTTATTTCAAAGATATAGATTTGACTATGCAGGTGACGAAAACATTGATATGCGAGGAAAGAACATATTCAGCCTACGACCTTATCCGTTTAAAATTACTGCGGTCAAACGTTGAAATCCCCTCGTAATATCATCATATTTGCTGATGCAATGCAGAATTTTGATGGTTAAGTTCTTGCAATGAATATAGTCCAAAAGAGCAAATTTTCGATTTTACAAAGAATGTAAAAAATTTGATTATCCCTTATATGCGTTATTGAATAACAAAGTCTTTAACGGGACTTTTTCGGTGCTCTGTGATTAAATAAAACGTCCTGCTGATATTTTACTTCGATGTCTTGATTTTAATCTTCGATAAAACACCGCAAATATGATTATTATATTTAAAATGAATGGAGCGTTTTTCTTTTTGTATCCATATATTGTGATACCTGACAAAAACTGTGTGTGTGTGTGGGGTCATTGTAAAGTATTCCATAGGGAGGAAGATAATCCACGAATACCTATGTCAGTTTTTATTTGCACAGCATTTTTATTGATAAACTTGAAAGCATGGGATGAAAAAACTACGGAACAACTTGTCTGGTGATGCAAGTTAACGATGACTTTTTAGTCTGTGGGCAGTGTACAGAGCAGCTCATTCCATTGCACATGCCTGGAAAATGGAATTTATTCCCTATAGTATAAAAAAGTATATATATCTCAATAAATTATATCCCCTCACTCATATTTCTATAACGACCCTAGCGGGTAAATGGTTATTTAGTTTAAATTACAAATAATAAGAATATTTTCTCGCGCCTCCGTGGTGCAATTATTTACTCTTCGCTAATTTTATGTATTTCGTAATAATTCGCCTTCAATACCAGGATTTTGATTTCTTTTTCATGAAATATTCGCGCTACTACGGCGCGCTGTTTCACGCCACTGATCAATTTTGTGTATTTCAACCATAGAGTGAGAGTCTTCATTCAATTTTCGTAAGACTTTCTGCGTGCCTCAGGCGCACAAATATATCTTGCTAGCTGATTTCGCTTTTGAAATGTGTAATTTCATTTCGCTCTCTAATAAATTTACCAATTTAATTATAATTTATAGGCATGTATGAAGAAAAAAAAATTGTGCCCCCTCCCAAAAGTGTTTTCTGCCACTGCGTCACAATAAGAATAGCACGGTCTGTGCGCATGGTAGTAAACAAAAATGATTTGATTATTAATGATGATGGTACGTTTGTGGCCGATTTTTTGTTTTGAGATAAGAGGGTATGCCATTGGAACGTGTATGTTGTCATACTATCCATTCTGTACTTACGTTTAAAATGGGTAGTTGGGCCTAGTTCGATAAAATTTAATTCAATAAATAAACTTTCGCGAATTCATAGCGACCACGTTATAATAGAGCAATTCAGGACGGTGGAGCCGAATGAGTTATATGCTAAATAGTGACAGATTTCCGCAAATTCAAAAAATGGCACAGGAAATGCTGCTGTTGTTCGGCGCTACATTAGGGCTGTCCAAAATATTCGATTCGGAATATTCGAATCATAAATTTTTCGAATCCTGCAACAATTCGATATTAACAAAATGATGATTTTAATTTTTTTCATAAATAAGTGTGAAAATTTTTACGTAAAATATTAAATGATAAAAGAATATCTTCGTTTGTTTATTATATACGTCTGATTCGATTAGGGGAAATTATTCGATTCGTTTCTGAATCCATAAGATATTCGATTTTGGCCACCTCTACTCTACATTTGCGAACAGACCTTAAGCCTAACGGTAACAAATTGTAATAAGCCTAACTGTAACAAATCTAAGCACGTATTTCAATTGACTGATACGCGTTAAATCGGTTTTGATAATCGTCACATCCAATGTGACGCCGAATTTTAATGCTTTGGTAAAAATGAAGTCATGATCATTTTTCATACTGCAAATTAAATGTTAGTTATTGGGACAATACTTGTCCAGCATTGCCAGTTTAGGAGAGCAGTCAAAACACGGCCGCGCGTCCTCCACCAAAAGCCTGTGGTAAGTGAGAATTTTTGTCAATACTACCCAAGAGAAACAAAAAATAAAATTTTACCATGTTTCTATTACAAAACAAAAGCGATAACTAGCCTATGCTGAATTCTTCAAGAACAACTGGCAATTGAGACATGTCCAAATGCCGGAATGGCCTAAGGTATAACAGGGTACTTTCAATGGTTTTCTGAGAACACAAACGCTACGCAAATTGTTCTTATGATCCTGAAAACTTACTGGTCATTCATTGACATAGTTTATTCCGATACCTCTGTCCACACAAAAGGCGATACAAATAAAGATATCACATTACAGAGTTATCAGGAAAGCAAACAAAACCTAAAATAAGGATTAACAACGTGCCAAGGAATAAGAAACATTCGAAGAAAGTAACACCTGTTTGCTTACCTCAAAATAATTATATAAATGTTACTAAATTTGGCCGCACAAATCATACGGGACCCCCTCTCCCACAAAAATGAAATAAAGAGGCTTCAAACACACTCACGCTATAATTAAAGTTGAAACACAAGCGAAATGTACCCATGGCGGGGGGAAATGTACATGAGAAAAGAAATACGTAAAAACAATAAAAGAAAATGATTAAAGTAAAACGAAAGAGGGGTAAAATAGGAATGAAAGGAAATAAATGCCTAAAACATTGCTAAAGGATCAGGATCGCCTTTCATGACAGACAACGGTGTTTGAGCCAAATTAAATACACCGTAAGGGTGGCAAATTCTGATTCAACTTGATATATTGTTCGAGACCGCCAAATTACAAACTGTTTCTACTTTAGCATAATGATTTCGTTTTGGTATTCGAGATAGAGCCACAACATAGATTGATTTAAAAACATTTACAATAGGGTACAATGGTTCGACCATAATAATTCCAGATGCCATTTTTTGCAATATTGGACATGAGGGATTTATTACTGCTGGGAGTTTAATCATACAAATTACAATTTGTATGGCTTAATAATCATAACAATTTGATAAAGATGACAATTACTGAGGCGAATTAATGTCTTTATTGGCAGATTTCAGCATGTTTTGTACTTGGGCAACACTCTGCGAAATAGGGGAGGCCTAAGTAATATTGCTGTGTAAAATGCCATCATGGGCCAAAATTTGACATATTTTAAGCCGTGTTCCGGGCGTGTTTTAGTCTGTCTCAAAAACTATTAATATCAAATAAAATTTTAATATATTAGTGACTGGCCTGTAAAATTGCATTTTAGTGTAACACATGTTTACTGTAACTGACGATTAAAATATTGGCGGTTACAGGTACTTACGGACAGCTGTTGTGTACGCTGCTACAGCGATATTCAACAACAATAAATTTTATTATTATAATTTGTTTTGGCCTGTTCGTGAACCGACCGAGAGGCTTATACCCAACAACCGTTAGGCATGAACCTTCTGCCTTTGTATTGACTTTGTATCTGTTCTATGCTACAGCTACTCGGTACCCGCGAAGTGCCTTGTTGAAGGGCATGCTCGGTGGTGAAACGGTCAAGCGTCGAGCCATCGGCCTACCGGACAATACGACCGCGCTTAACCGACTGAGTCGCCGAGCTGGGCAACAACACAATAAACTCTGAGCTGCTCTTGCTCTGCCGGCTATGGCCACTGGGCGACTTGTTTGTTTATATCCAGTATCTGACGTTCTGCGTTGCTGATTCATAACCTGAACTGTGAAGGTGCGTTCTGTGGTTGTGTTAGTTGTGTATCTGGAACGCCAACGCTTGGTTCTCAGGGATTGGTGAAGATATGAGAAACTATTAGAAAAAAATGTTTATAAAAACAGGTGCAACCAGCCCAATAACGTTCACAGTTCAGCGTTCGCGGCATAAAATTTTGTAATTAATTTTCATTTTTTGTACCTAGTAAGTATTCAGTAAGTTTTTATTTTTCCAGTGTGGGCTTACCGCAATCTGGAAGATTCGACTGTTGGAGGAAGAGCTGAAGTCTTGTCCCGACTTGTCAGTCTCTTCATCTGGGTTTTACCATTATCAATTTTTTGTGTGTATCCCTGTTTGCTTTAAACAAATCTTAGTCATCAGCACACAAACTCTGAACTAGGCTAATATTTTCGTTTTTATAAGTTTAAAAAGATGAGTTTATGAAAAATCATAGACTCAACAAAACAACAGAAAATATGAAAAAAACTGGACTTAAAGATCTTGGAACTTTTACAGTTTATAAAAATATAGGCCTACATATACTGTATAACTAACTATACTGTATGTGTTATGCACAGATCTGCAGATGTATGAATGACATTATTTTATATTCTATTAACATAACGAATTTTAATTATACAAATAAGATGTAGGAAGCATAATGATATTCTAGGAATCCATTCCATATTGCATATTGTACGGTACAAACTAATTTTATATACCGAAGCACGATCTTGTAATAAACTTACATACTTATTTTTTTTTATCAACATTTGGCCTCAGGAGACAAAGCATACTTGAAAATTCTCCTGAAGCCACTGAACTGTGAAGTGCAAAAGGTTATATGAAATGCAGGAATGGGAACTCAAGAACCCCCTCTCTGATATACAGTATATGCTGAATGTCTATTAACACAAGGTTTAAAGCCTCTTAGATCACCACGATCAGGAAAGCATGAATTCCAAAGTTTGGAGATTCTTGGAGAATGCTTTTTGAGCAAAACTTTTTCTAACATTGTGGAACTTCCACAGTGAATAGGTGTGAATTGGTACTGTTGGCCAATCGTGTTGAACGATTAAAAATTTTGTTCGGATGAACGAGAGCAGGAAGCTCCCTTGAACAAAGACCATTATAATATCTGTAAATAAGTGAAGCAACGTTGTGGTGGTGAGGCAAAGTCCATTATAATATCTGTAAATAAGTGAGGCAACGTTGTGGTGGTGAGGCAAAGTCCATTATAATATCTGTAAATAAGTGAGGCAACGTTGTGGTGGTGTGGCAAACTTTGCAGACCGGAAAAAAGTTTAAGGCTAATCATATTGATCACACACCATTAAATGCGGTCGAGCATGCTAAGAACAGTAAAGCGGCACTGCCCCGAATGTGACAGCAATACCCCATGCAGGGTCGAATCAGTGATTTGTGGGCAATTCCAAGGTAACGGAATTACGATCAGAGGCATTTTAGGAAACAATTTTTCGAATCTGAGAGAACTTATGTTCTTGGGATAGCTTTTGTTACTCAATGAGCTGCATAATATCCACAGACATGTTTTTGTAGCTAAATTTATATTAGTCAATTAGTCAAAGTAATGTAAGGCCTGAACATGCGGTAACAGAATTACGAGCCTGGTAACAGAATTACGTTCTCTGATTTTCAATGATGAGAATCCCAGTTTGTTGCATTTTTGATGTTCAAATAGTATTAAAGTCACATACGGTAATATAAAGCTTTATGCTTAAAAACTTATATTAGTGAATCAGTCGGAGCAATATAACGCCGAAGCATGCAACAACGGAGTTACACGGCTGGTAATGGAATGATTTTTAAAACCTTATTTCAACTTGCCCAGTCTTTCTATAATTGCAATACTGGTCTCCCTGCTTATTTCAATGCTGACTACCGGTATATATTTCTTTTAGCCAATGATGCTAAAGAATAATACAAAATAGAATATATTAATATGCACTTTAACCTATTGATCCTCATCTCATTACAGATTACATTTTAAACTGCGGAAACTTTCCGCATGAAATTTAATTATTAATACCATATTTCACTTATCTAAACTTGTTAATTAAGTTTGTAATAAAATCAAGACAGCTGTAACACTTGTAATAGCAATCAACTTATGTAAATAATATAGCTCAAAACTAGCAATAAATTGATACAAACAATGACCTTTTCTGAATTTTAACAAATATAACTAACTTCAACAGAATGCATTTAGACGGCTCGTAATTCTTTCTGGAGTGATATAATAAAACTGACAACTTACAGAGTTTAGATAACATATAAACTACGGTAGTCAGCATTGAAATAAGCAGGGAGACCAGTGTTGCAAATATAGAAAGACTGGGCAAGTTGAAATAAGGTTTTAAAAATCAGAGAACGTAATTCCGTTCTGCATGGGGTATTGCTGCCACATTCGGGGCAGTGCCGCTTTACTGTCCTTAGCACGCTCGCTGCTCAACCGTATTTAATGGCGTGTGATCAATATGATTAGTGGTAAACTTTTTTCCGGTCTGCAAAGTTTGCCACACCACCGCAACGTTGCCTCACTTATTTACAGATAATATAATGGTCTTTGTTCTAGGGAGCTTCCTGCTCTCGTTCATCCGAACAAAATTTTTAATTGGTCAACACGATTGGCTACAGTTCCAATTCGCACCAATTCACTGTGGAAGTTCCACAATGTTAGAAAAAGTTTTATGCAGAAAGCTTTTTTCCAAGAATCTCTAACCCTTGGAATTCCTGCTTTCCTGGTCGTGGTGATCTACGAGGCTTTAAAACTTGTGTTAATAGACATTCAGCATACTTGTAACTGTTTTTACCACTTACATACTCCCAACAATACAGTTTGTTTACTAATGCTAGCCTTGCTGAAACATAACTACTAAACTAAAAAAACAGAACTAATGAATATTAATTTCAAGTATTACTCAAGTGTACCCCTTCTATCCATTTGTGGCTGAATATAAGACTGGCAACAATATAAGACTGCGTCACTGTGTCAAAATCATCTTTTTCTGGCCATTTGCCAAGGTTTATTGTGTCTTCATCTTTTGAAGCATACAAAACTTGTCCTATGAATTTTTTGTCACTTTTTTCTGCTGAAAACTGTACCACGACCCATTGCACATTTAAATCTGTTTCGTCTCCTACTCTGACCAAAAGGCTGTTCAAAGGAAACTCTTGAGAAATTTCAAATTCACTTGCAACACTCGACTCATCACGGCTTATTTCCCCATTACTTAATTCATCACCAGTTAATTTATTACTGCTTAGGTCATCGTCCACAATATCAGGTTGAAATAAATGTGTGCCAAAAATTCGTGCTTTGGCGTGTTCTTGGCACTGAATGTAGTATGGACCATTGACAATGAATCTATGTAATTGTTATGTACGTGGTACTGCGACTAATTCTTAAAATTACTATCGCATTCAGATATGCTGTTGCCCATCACTGTTTTGCTGACATGAGAAAATTTAATGAAGTCGCATTTTTTCAGTGACTTCTGCAAATCTCTGAAGTAGTTCGCACAATTGTTTCGTCAACAAGGGAAATTTTAGTGAATAAATAAGAGCATGTTCAAGCAATTTTTCAAAAGTCAGTTTACAGTAATTCTGTTGCCGTGCAATTCTGTTACCACAGTAAAGATAGATAAAACAGGCAGAGTTTGTTACACTTTGCTGTATATTGTTGTTACCAATGTGTAATCAGGAAGTTTGCATTATTACAGGTATTGGCCCGAAGAAATATTTTTGAGACAAAAAATTGTGTCTGAGTGCTAACGGAATTACAATCTGTCATGATATAGGTTTTCACAGCTTATTTTATCAAAACTACCGAATTATGAAGGATAACAAATATGTTAATTGAATAATATAATTGATTTAAGCTAGATAGCATCAGACTCAATTTCTGAAATACTATTTTGTGTTCTGCCTAATCAAATAAAAAGATGAAGAGAATTTACCATTTAGAGCCCTGAAAAAAGATAACAATTCAAACTATCTGTAAAATGAAAAATAATAAGACAAACGGTTTTTTGCCTATCGAACTTCAACACCCCAACTTTTATCACAACTTAGAAACACAACTAATCTCTAAAATATACAATCACAGTTTTTCTCATGTGAAATTGCCCTTGTACAAATGGAGAATGATTTCGTGCTCAGTGCTTTAGGGTACCATACATGCCACTTTCAGGTACAAGTGTGGGTTGGGAGCTTTTGCCTAACCGTGCTGTTTTTAACAGTTTAACTAGTTTTCTGCTGTATGAGACATGATTGATGTATCCAGTATTAATGATAAGATTTTGGCAACTTATAAGCGATAATAATGGCAAACAAGTCTCATAACAAAACCTCTGAGCAATAAATAGCAAAATAAAAAATAGATTGATTTTAATCTGAGAAGATGCATCATTTCATCATGATGAAAATTGTGCAGCAACATTTATTTGAACTGACGGATTGTGTGTTCATTTTTTGTGGGTTATGGAATTAAGATTAACTATTTCTTATGTCTAAATAGGTTAACTTACAGATAAGAGTAATTTGATAAACATGGACTCTGAACATGACGACCCTCCAGACAAACATGAAAAGGAACATTCTGTAGAGAAGTCCTCAAATGACAGCACAGGAGGTATTTTGAATATTGGTGAATCTTCCATGAAACATGATGTAAATTCAAATACGATAGGATGCGAAATACCGGGAAGTAGCAGAGATGTTGAGGAGATTGAGCAAGGAATAATTTCAGAACCTATGGAAGAAGATATAAAAATGAAAGTGAAGATATCTAGGTCTGAAAACATGTAATATTATATTATGAATAATATTATAATGTCGTATTATTGAACATTTAATTCCTTAATTAGCATGCACCATCTTCTGCTAATGTGTCAATTTTACGAAACAATGTTTGGAGTTTATTGGTGATATATCTAGTTTTTCTGTTGTAGTGAAGCAATAATTAACTGGCTGATTGGTTAGTTTTGTGCTTGTAATTGACCTTCAGCTATTCATCTTGTTCATGTGGCCGCGATGGCCCAGTGGTTATACATGTTGGCATCGTAAGTTGAAGATCTCCGGTTCGAGTCCGGCTCACTTATCCATGCCCACCCCTCAACGTAGGTTGTAATAACCTAGGTAGGGTAAGCTGAATGGGAAAATATCATATCTTTCCAGCAATCCTGGAAGTGGCTGCTGTTAAAGGGCCTTGAACAGGATGATCCAAAAATTCGCATCAATAACATATATATTGTGTGTCTTCATGAGCTTGCTCTATGGATCTACAAGAATTTACAGAAAAATTCTCACTCTGCACAAGCCAATTAGAAACTATCTCATCAAAAATTTAATTTTGTCAAGCATGGGTCACAGAACGACTTTGCCTTGGTACTCGTCCCATCAGTGACTCATACTTGACATAAGAGGCGTAGGAAATTTTTCAACTTGGGTTTTCTTTGTATCTAATCCGACAATGAACCACATTCATCAGAATGGAATTTAATATAAACCGGTATACTATTATTACATTACTATGCCTTGTCCTAGTTTTTATTAAAATAGGTCTCTTAATTCTTCTAATCTTAATTTTATTTTTTCATTAAGAGAGAATGAAGAGGAACAAAGCAAAGGTAGCCCTTCTGAGATTGTTGTCGATGATGATGAGAATCGTGATGGTGGAGCTGAGGGAGACAAAGCAAAAGGGGTAACTTCTCAGAATAGTTCCCAGTCATGTGTCCAAGACGGTCAAGAGAAGCCATCTGGTGAAGAGTTTGAGCCGAGGTCTGAAATTGAACATGCAGAAATTGAAAAAGCCTGTGATCGAGTTAAAATTACAAAGTTTTTCGAGAAAAAAGAGAAATCGAAAATGAAGAGATCAAAAAGACGTTACAGGTAAAGAATAGGTCTTAAGAAATTTAGTTAATAACTGCTTTATTAATGATTTTGAAGTGATTTTTGATCAAAGTTGTGCTGTAGCTAGTGGCAACAGTGAAGTGTAATACAATAATTAATAATAGGCATTATGCATTAACTGGGTAGGTTTAAACTGTAAGATGTGATCATGTATTCCGATGAGCCATCAATTTTCATTTTGTTATCTGGCTTTTCCTGGGTGTTTTTAATTGTTGTTCCTGGTACGAAGGATGTGCTTTTATCATCTATTTTCTTTTCCTTGATATCTTTTTGGGTTTCCCCCACTTGGCATTGATGAATGGAGCTGTAGATAAATCTAATGAATTGTCACCTTCAGGATTTTCTGTGTAAGTTGACATTTGACAAGACTTTTCATTGTGCGTTTGTCGCGATGAAGATGTGTTGTATTCTCCAACTTGATGTATTTGCTTTGGTATCTTTGATTTCTAGAGAATCTTCAAAAATATCTTCAAGTATATTTTTCTGTGGGTTTGATCTTCTTACGTTTTTCGGTTGAGCATTATACGGTTTGTTTACCTGGGATTTCCGTTCAGGAGCTCCTTTCAGATTTGTTGCTCTCCAATCTTTAACAACTTCATAGACAAGTTTCAGATTGGTTAAGATTTTACTTGTACGTGGAGTTTCGCTCTGAAATTGCACACGTTCGTGTGTGGTCCTGGAATTTGGTTGTGCGATATTTTTTAATATTTTTGTATATCCCCTGGCAAATTTCTCTGGTGTTAATTTTTGTACTACACAAGGATGTACAAATAAATATTTTTTTCTCCGATGGTTTTCAGGCATTCGAGGACCTTGCATGATATTTTGTTGTTTCAACTGTTTCAGTTGAGTTCAATAATCTGGTTGCTTTCTTTCATTTGTCATTTGTGTATATGGATTTATTCCGTATAGCTGTGTAATTTGTGGCTTTATATTTTCGCCTTGTTGAAAACTTCCTGGTGGCACATATGGTGTAGTGTAACCAGGTTTGAAAGGTGGTCGTTGCTGCGATTCGATGTGTTGATTGATGGTTATATTTGGTACACATGTATTTGGTATCACAATGGTCTGACCAGAGTTGGCACTATGCATCTTGTGTGCTTTTGACTTTGTGATCTCTTGTCATGATAATTGGTGGAGAGACATGAGATACTCCGTTGTAGTCATTTAGTTGGAGAACTCCACACCGAGTTTTCCGCAAGCACATTTAAATATTTGATTATTAAGCATTGGTGGGGCTTTATCCTTTGGGTCATTTGCAGGTTGTGATATACTCAGCTGTGGTATGTTGGAACCCTGAGAGTTTGTTGAAGGAACATTTTGATTCTGAATTTTTGGTTTCCTTTGGACATTTCTTCCTTCTTGTTTGTTAACGCATGTTTGTCTTCTGTTCTAATTTTTTCTGCCGGTGCAAATTAGTTGGAACATATTCTCATTTGTGTAATTTTTAAATGTGTTGAACATTAAATGAGCAAAAATAATTGCTAATAATAAACCAAATGATATAATAAATGAAAGCAACTTGTTTGTTATTTGCGGAAGAAATGTTAGTATAGCTCCGGTTGTGTTTTACTTTACAATTAGTGAAGGTTTATTCAAATCAGATCCGGAGGGTGTTTTATCTCCTTTGTCATTAGATAGGGCATGGGCATAAATATTTATGGTTTCCGAAAGTTCTGATGTTTCTGAAATGGTTAGTAGAATCCCAATCAGTATAGCTATTTTTGATATCTTCTGCGAAATATTTACCTAAACTTGCTAAATAACCAACAGGTGCATCATTGAGAGGTTTTAAAAATGGCTACGTTCGTAACACTCCCCTTGATCTTTTTGGGCCAAATATATGTGTAATAGGGTTGATTTTCAGTAATATATAAATTTTCCCCTCTTTTCAGTTTTCCCCTATACCCCCATATCTTGGGTATTTAGCCAACTTTCCAACCACACATTTCGCATAGGTTGGACCAGTTCCGGGTACCACTTCCGAATAGTGTTTTTTGGAACCAAAGAAATATAGTGTGGAACTATATTTTATCACGCTTGTTTTGTAAACCCAGTCTTCTATTCGTGTTCTTAATTACTGCATATGATATTTTTTTGCTTTACATTTCACCTTTTCATACAGTCTTTCTAAGGGACATTCAGTATCGTCAACTAAGTTAAATTCTTGTTCAATAATATCATTTCTACAAAAATTACCAGATATTTTGAGATCACTCGGTGTAGCTGTTGTGGTTACTATTTGAAATATAGAAAATAGAATAGTTATATACTTTATCACTCCAACTTTGAATGGGAATTCATCATCAGACATCATCAGGCTTGTTTACTGAAAAAAATAAATCGTTTTTTATATCTGTTTTTTTAGAAGAGAATATTGTCTCTTTATTTTTGGGTTTGTTGAAAATTCAGATTCAGGTAAAACATCAATATTATTATCAATGTCATTTTCAGAGTCAGTATTGTTTTCTAAATTCTGGATAGGCAGATAAGCAGACTTAAGATGATCAATGGTTATCGTAAACGGTTTTCCACTTCCTTCAATAACAAAAGCAAATTTTTCTCTCGAAATAATTCTGTATGGTTGGTATAATGATTTTAAAGTTCTTCCCTTTTTGAAAAATACATTTAGGTATCATTCAACTGTTTGGCCTGGGTCGGAAAGCCTTTTATCTTATTAAAAAAGGTATTTATTTGTTTGATGTAGTCGTATGTTTTTGCCAAATTTTCATCTGATTCTGGAGTTACGATTTGGCTTTGTAATCTCAATTGACGCCCATAAAATAATTGTGATGGTGAATAGCCAGTGTTTTTTTGGAATTGAGCGCATTCCCAACATTATTAAACCTAAATTAGATAATCAGTTCGATTTGTCATCACACGCTTCGATTGAAGCTTTCAATGTTCAGTGTTGACGTTCTAGAAGTTCATTCATATTCACTTTATAAGTGTGTTGACATTCCAAAAATGAAATTAATTTTTTCCCATCATTACTTTTAAAGATAGAAGCGCCATCCATCCTTATGTGAGTTGGGGTTCCATAGCGGGCCCACCCAAAAATAATCCAATTCATAATGTTTCAATATCGTCAGTAACAAAAACTTCAAGCCACGAGAAAATCTATTCAGAAGATATTTTGTTTCACCCTTGATACTCATTGGTCGACACATGTCTATGTCCAGTGTTTTGAATCTTTCGTCTGGAAGTGTGATATGTGTCCTAAATTTTGATTTTTGGCATGCAAGCCAATTCCTTACAGGTAACCGGTTACGTTCGTAAAATATTTTTGTTGGAGATCTAAAGCTAGATTGCAGTTCTTTATATTTGTTACGTGGAGTGGGTGCAGGAATGAAAGGTTTTCGTGGTAACTTTATCGGTAGACCCAAATCTGAAGTTATTTACTTTAGATGTCGATGGGTTGTTGTTTTGTGATTCAAATTTATGTGCTAGTGTTGTAAGCTCCATATCTGAATTTTGAATTTCATCTTCGTTTGTTGAATCTTTTTCCATCTTTCTGGTTTCTAAATTAGTTTCTTCAATTTCACTCAAGTCTGAGTTAGAATCGATATCACAAACTGAAAGTTTTGCTTTTGTCGCACAAGTAAACATTAAACTTTTTGGTACTGGGATCTACTGACAAGTATCCTTATGTTTGTTTTATTATAAATTCGTAAGATTCTAAAAAATTTTTCGAATATTGTTCTAAAAAATTGGTAAAGAATTTAAATTGCTTACTGGTCACCCATATTTCCCTGGTGGTCACCTTGTTGAGCTCGGACTTTTAATGTTCGACGCCTGTCTTTCGTGTCTTTATGTCATTTCCCTAATTTTATAAACGACTCCCTCAGATACACTGACAACGTCATAACATCCCCTGCGCGACTAATATCAGAATCGCAATGAATTTTCTTAAAATGGTTCAAATTCAGAGGAATTCGAATCGATTCAAAATTCTAAAACTTACATCCCTAGGGATGATATGGAGATTTGGAATATATAAGAATGATGTGACTGTTTGCCCTTCCTTAATTGCAAACCCAACTTTCGAATTTTATATTGACTTTATGCAACCTTGATCTTTGATCGACAAAATAATCTAACTTTACAGAAAACAGGTATTAGATGTTGAGGATGAAGAAGCAGCGAAAGAACATGATTCTTCTTCTGAGAAAATGGAAATGGACATTGGAGATGAAAATACAGAGTCAAAAACTAAAGAAGACTTAGATGTTGAAAGTCTTGAAAACTGTAAAATAAGTGAAAAGGCTTCATCGAGCGAAAAATCAGACGGCAGCAATCTGAAACGTTCAAAGTGCAAGTCACAACGATCATCTGCTAAACACAAAAAGAGGAAAAAGACTGTGTCAAAAGATAAAGAGCAAGGGTCACAGACAGGTTCTGGTGATGTCGATGATTCTCTTGAGACTCAAAACAGTGAAAATGTTGATGAATTGATAAACTCTGATGATGAAGACGATGCAACATCATCTTCATCCGGTTTGACACGAAGTTCTGTCTCCAGCTCAAGTTCCACATTGCCATCACCTCAACATTCTTCTTCTGAAGATGATGATGAGAACGAAAACAAAACTGAAACAGTGTTAACTGATGATGAAATTTGGCTTGAAAAGCACACTAGTGTTCTATCACTTCCAAAATGGAAATCTGTACAGCAGATCTGGAAACGAGAACTTGGATGTTTTCATCGAGCATGGGAACAAAAGGTTTGGCTAAATTTTTGATTTATTCGTCCACTTTTCATAATTTTTGCGTATTTTGAAAACAAGCTCAAACGATAGGTTGACAACTACTATGTGTGTCATTTGACACTTTGGTTTTCAAAACTTTGTCATTCGAATGTAATGAATCAAAAGTTTCCAAACCAACAACATTGTAAGATTCTAATTATTTAAAGGCAGCATTCGAAAGCAATTTTGATACAACTTGAAATCTTGCTTGTCAGTAGTAATTCAGTTCACTAAGCAAAATTTTGAAAATCTTTAAACCTTTAATGCAAGGTTGTAGGGTTTGTTTGTAAGCTTTTTTCATATTCTCTTTATCTAATGCATTCAAAATTGGAATTTTTAGGTTTGTGGTTCAACAGCAATGGTAAGGAGGCTGGAACAACAATTTACATTGGATGCTCATGAAGGTTTGGGATTTCTACAATACTCATTGTAGTAAATTCGTATTTTATCTTCACATTCACCTGTACAGGTTGGGCAAATGCACTTTAAATATATCTATCTATCTGTTGCAGAAGCACTTCTTTGTACCACACTATACCACTTTTAATTAGGTCATTAAGCAAAGTATTTTTTCATTCATTTTGTAGTTTAACATTTTCATGAAGTATAATACTATTCAAGTACTTATTCCATATCACTGTTATTGATTGATACTTGTCCCATTTAGAAATTAATGCAATCGCACATGTGCTCAAAGTCGCTCTTTTGCAATGTTTTTTACTGTGTGCACTCAACAAATAATTAGTTTTCGAATCCTCTTATCCGATTCATACATTTTGGATCTGGATACTTTAAAATCCGAGGCCACTCTGATTCGGTATTCTGAAATGTTACTGATGCTATGTCAACTTTTTAGGTGATATGCTGTCCCATCCGATCTTTGTATAATGTTTTTGACAACTCAGTACCATATTTACTTGTATAGGTTACGTCACTAGCCCATATCACTTTCGAAACTAATCTTTTTTTTTTCTCGAATACCTTATTAGGTTGTGTTAATGCTCTTCATTTCAATCAAACTGGAACACTTCTGGCATCTGGTAGTGATGATCTAGACATTCACATCTGGGATTGGGTATCTGCTTCTCAAGAACCTTTTATATCGTATAACTCTGGGCACAGGAGCAATGTTTTTCAAGCCAAATTCATGCCAAATTCAAGTGACCTTACTGTTGTCAGTGCTGCTAGAGATGGCCAGGTTAGATTTTCAATTTAAGATTATGTGAAAGACATTAAACAATTCGGTCACACGAACTCGAGACTTTTTGATGGTATGGAAGAACTAGATTCAGTGGCTTTTTCAAACATTTTGTGACAAATCATGGGTCTGTGTCCATCGCAAACTCTTAAACATTTTCAAAAAGACCAAGAAGCTGCAATGAACTCGAAAATAATTAGACCGAATTTTAAATTTCATTTCTATGAGAACTTGCTTCCTTCCTTCTATATTGGATGAACACCGTGCCCTGGTTCATGGGCTCACTTTAGACAGATGGCCTAGTGGTTAAACATGTTGGCATCGCAGGTTGAAGATATCAGGTTTAAGCCCTTGCGAGTCCGGCTCACTTATCCATGCCCACCACTCAACCCAGGGTGTAATAACTTGGGTAAGCTATGCCGAACAGTTCATATCTTTCCAACAGTTGTAACCCTGTCCGTTTATAAGTGGCTACTGTTACAGGGCCTTGGACAGGGTGATGCACTCTAAGTAGTGGCTACAAAGAAATTTTTTTCTGGTTGGGAAGGCTTGTTAATTTTTTCTATTTTTTTAATTGAAATTTGCTCCAAGCAAAGACCGAAGAAGCTCTCAAAATGAACGAACTAGAGACAACTCAAATGGCAAAGAGCTACTACAAAATGTAATCCTATCAACTGCACTCTAAGGACAGAAAACATCCTGAAGGGAATTTGGCCGCCATATTGAAGTGCAGTGAGTGATATCTGCCTTGGGAAATGGTTGAATCGTCTTCCATTTCTTTGTTACCTTGTAGCCATCTAGGGCTATTCTTAAGTCCTTGAAATAAATTTTTAGGTTAGAGTCGGATACCTGTCATCCACTGGTTCGTGCCGAGATACGAAAAAGTTAGCACAACATCGCGGATCAGCTCATAAGTTGGCATTAGACAGTTCCGGATGTAAATCAACCTTTTTATCTTGTGGGGAAGACAGTGTGGTGATGGGATTCGATCTTCGTGAAAATAAGTAAGAAAATATATTAACATGTTTTACTTTTTTATGTGATATATCTTAATCATTGAGCTAGGCTTAATCGGAAATTGTATTTTTTAAGCATGGCTCACAGATGGACTATGCTATGACGGTGCGATCCATCATTTACCCATACTTGACAACACATGTTTGTGTAAGATTTTTCTGTCAGACCTGTTTTGAAGATTCTATCCGTGATTCACAAATCATGAATATTTTTCGATTCAATTTTTCTAGGGACTCAAAATGAACAGTTCAAAAAAGTATCCATTCCATAAAGCTGTCAAGTTTAGTGTCCTTAACAATTTTATGAGAAACTGATTCAATTTGTAAATATTATTCAAATTTGACTCTTTTTAGGCATTTTCCCCTTAGGTGCCGGCATTAAAATTTCTGCCAATGTGAATGAGTGTGTGTTTATTTGTAGGAAAGTAAAAATAATCACAACAGTTGAGGTTTAACCATTTCCCATCGCAGAGAATACTCATTGCAGTACTGCTCTCTTAACTCCCTAAATAAAATAAAAATGATAGGGATTATTGCTGCATGAAGTCTGAAAAGAAGATGTTCAGCGATGTAACAAAACCTAAAGCTTGTTAAAATTGAAAAATGTTAGCCAGCTAACCTTGTACTTTCCTCTCTTAAATAACTCATTTCTGCCAAAATTACAACACTGACCAAACTTTTTTTTATTATTATTTATTGAAATTCTTTCTGAGCAAGGCCAGAAGCAGTGATGAAGGAGACCCAGCTAACAGCCACTTACTAGTAAAGAGGTACTGCAAGATGTAGTACCAGCAACTGCACTCTGCAAGCGGAAAACATCCCAAATGGTACTGAACCGTTATGGTAAAGTGTAGTGAGTGGTAACTGCTTCGGACAATGGTGGAACCAATTGTCACTTCTTTTTCCTTTTAGTCACGATGTGCTGTATTTAACTTTTTGTTTTATAACAGACCTTCAAAGAAACTGGTCACTGTTAAACATGAAGATAAAAAGATACCTTTGTATTCAATCGATACCAGTCCTCACCTTCCACAGCAATTTACTGTGAGTGGTCGAGATCAGTGGGCAAGAGTGTATGACAGGAGAATGCTGGATCCAGACTCGCCAGAAACTGTTGCTGAATATTGTCCCCATCATTTGATGAATGCAACAGATTTGAAAGGTTTTTTGTTTATTTGTTTTTATTTTTCTGCGGTTATTGAACTACAATAGCTCATAATCATAGAGTGAAAGATCTTGCTTTTCTTCGAATGTACGAAATGTTTGTGTCATTTTCCTTTTGATAAATGAAAAATTCTCATAAATCATCTCAACACTGCTATTTCATAGCAGTATTGATGATTTGTTTTTCTTTCCTATAGTTTGGTTGCTACCAGACAATCAATAAAGACATTTTACTTTTTAGCAAGAGGCATGTCGCGCAATATGCTCAATTCTCTGTCTGGAATCACTTCCTCTGGGTGTCTAGGTAGAACCTGACGTTCTGCCAGTCTGTTTTGGAAGTCATTCTCTCTTAATGTCAGAAAGGAATGCAATTGACAAGGATATCAAAAACAAATATATACAAAATACACACAAATATGAATAAAATTGATACCCTTTTGATTTTATATATTTTGGAACTTTTCAATGGAAATTTCGTCTTTAACTATTGTACCGAAATTGCCAAGTTTTATATCCAACTAGTAAAATAATTTCTTTTTCGAAATGTTATTAAAGCGTGAGATAAAGATTTCTTGTCTGTCTTCATAATAGTGTTTTTGATCTGGATAAAAATTTTGTATAGTCCAATACCTAATCTAATTTTCAATTTTTCCAACTTTCAGCCAATATAACATGTTCTGTATATAATTATGATGGATCTGAATTGCTGTGCAGTTACAACGATGAAGATATTTATCTTTTCAATACAAATCATTCATCTGGAGATGATTTCGCAAAGAAGTAAGCGAATAGTGGATAGATCTTCCTGAAAACGTTAATTTGTATCAGGCATGTGGAACAAGAGACAGGACAGACCTGAATGACATTAATTGGCAGATTAGGTTTTGATTAGTGATGAGTAACCTTAGATTATTGTCCAAAACTAAATCATAAATGCACAAAAACTTTCATTTTAGTACTTTTACCAGTACACTACAATAAAGTATTGATTATATCAATTGCAATCTGGGAGTGCCAAATCTGTAATTTTATTTTTCAATGAGTTGAAGATGAACCATATTCTAGAGGTCAATCCGATTTTGATTCATAATTGCTAACAAAGTATGTTTGAACAGAATATATCTTTATACGGTACTTCTACATAAAGTTAATGAAAAGCAATGGGATTCGATTGGGAAAAGATTGTTAAGAGTCGTAAATTTGTTGACATGATTGCACACTTATTATTTCATATTATTTGAAGACCGTTAACATAATTATACTATTCAAAATAAGGTACAAAGGACATAGAAACAATGCAACTGTGAAAGGTGTGAATTTTTATGGTCCGAGGTCGGAATTCGTTGTGTCTGGAAGTGATTGTGGAAATATATTTTTATGGGATAAATCATCTTCAAAAGTAATAATTATATCATATTGTTATGCATTTTTCGAATGTAACGTTACCTAGTTTTTCTCTATACTTTTTTTTTTACATTATTTGTTTTGAAAGTCTCATGTAAAGAAAAAAAATTGGGTAGTTCATTTATGTATACATTATGTACGATTAATCGATGTGCAAGAATATTCACAAATTTTATATTTGGCACAAGGTTAATTCAGAACCAGAGAAGAGACTTGACTAAACATGTTTGATTTGTCTGTGTATGACTACCAGATTATCAAAAATTTCATTTTGTCAAGCCTGAGCTACAGATGGTCACTCATACTAATTTGTGGTAGGGATTATCCTCTTGTTGCAAAAATGTTATATTTTTACAGGTTGTTCAGTTTATGCAAGGTGATGATGGAGGCGTTGTCAATGTTTTAGAGCCTCATCCTAATTTGCCATTGCTCGCTACCAGCGGTTTGGATAAAAACATCAAAATTTGGGGACCGACTGGTGACGGAAGCTTGAACGAAGACAAATTAAAGGAGGTGGTGACTGTTTTATATTGTGTAGTTTTTGTGGGCACGGTGACGTAGTGCTTAAATTTGTTGGCATTGCTGGTTGAAAATTTCTGGTTCGTTTCCAGCAAGTTCGGCTTGGTAATCTATGCTCACCACTCAACCCGGGGTGTAATTGGGGAGGCTAATCCGAACAGGGCAAGATTATATCTTTCAAGTGCTTAATGTCAAGTAAATCATATCACCTCGAAATCAGAAAAAGAAATTAAATTTTGTGAAACATCTCAATGTCGGTCGTCCTTCTTTCTGCAAGAATGCATGCCATTTCAAATGACGAAACATATTTGGTTCGTGACGCTGGAGTCCAAGGGGGGCTATTTTTCCTTTTTTTATAGCAGAACCAATAGCGTGCCCGAAAATTAGAAGTTGATATTGCAGAACTTTACTTTGCGAGAATTGTCCAGATGTTTTATCGGGCGAAATCACAATCATTTCTCTCCCTTCTGCTCAACCTGGATTTGGTATTACAGATAGTCGTTCGTTCACGCTCGATGTCTCGCGTGGTTGCGGGAGCTTCCTCGTAGACACAAATCTGACTCACTTTGTGGTAGTCGTCGCATCTGGCAGACAAGACACTGTGGATTTCAATCTTTAACCTGTCTTGAAAATCCTGTCTTGAATGATATAAGAAGTTATGGCCAAGTCAAAGCTTGCCTTGAACTCAAGCTAGCTTGTGACACTTCAAGCCTATGTTAAAATAACTAATAATGTATTCGCAAATCATCTGTCGAATATTTATGGTTTATACGACGAATTGAATTTAAATGAAATTGGATTGTTAGGTTTACCAGAAAATGCCCACTAAACTGATAATCGGAACTTGATACGGGCACGTGAGAACAAACAGATTGTCTGTGGCATTTTTGCAACAGTGCTACAGTGATTTGCAATATTATATATCCTTTTCAAAACAAGATTTAGGATAAATTGCAAGTAGCCTCATACTTAACTGATGTAAAAGTTAATTATCGACTGCTTAGCGATTTTAAAACCAAAACCAAATTAAGTTAAAGTTCATGACCCGTGTTAAACAAAATATTTTATTTTTGCCCAATTGAGAATAGTAAGGTAATAGTAAACTTCAATTTAATTCTGTTCAGTATGTTAAAGATGAATTAGAAATATAAACGAATTCTGACAAATAAATTTTATTACTTTTATAGTTGATGCTCACTAATAGAAAAGAACGACATAGTGAAAGCAACGAAGGTCATGTGATCGACAGTCATTTATTATGGTTTCTAATGAGGTCATTACGTAATGCAAGGTATAGTATGATGAAGATTATACAAAGTATAATTTATATGTCTAATGCTATTAGGATAGGCCTGGATGCTATTTTATCCTGCGACATCACATGTCGTGCAGGCACCTGTCTGAGTCTAGAAGGATGTAACCCTTTAACTGAGTTTTCCTGTGCAGGAACATGGTTGATCGAGGAGGCGTAGCCAATGGTTATGTGAACATCAAACCATCTTCATGCTTTTAACGACTAAGCTACCACCAAACATGCTGCTGTTTGACGTTCATTTAAACATCTAATGGTATTAGAATGGGCATGGGTTTTATTTTATCCCATGGGAATGGAAATCTGAGAATATATTTCATCCATATGGTGAGACCTCTTGTACAGACTACAGATACCAGTTCCAAGTTGGGATGGAGGTACCGATTTTTACCCACCGATTTTTCCTGTGTATGGATAATGTTGATGAGGGAAGCCTTATCCGAAGGTTAGAGAGAGTAAACGTCTATTTCTGGGTGATTATAGATGCATTGATCGGAGAGTATCCCTGATTATTGTAATGATTGATCTAACCTCCATTTAGTTCAATCAGAAAACTACAAAAAAATTAAAAATTATCAACTTTAGATTTTTTAGATTTTCACAATTTTTAAATTTGTAATATATCATCATTTCACTGGATAGGATAGGAAAAGCTTTCATTTTTATCTTGTGGAGGAGGAGAACTAGAAATAAATCTTAGCCATATGGCGTACCACAACCTTTTAAATAGAAATCTAGAATACCTTACTGTTCAGATAAAGACGTATCTAATCACTATACTATTTTTGATCTATTAGTGGAAGGAGGAGGCACAGGAGAGAGGATAGAGATGACAATGATGAGGATTCTTCTGATTCTTCATCTCATGATTCTTCAGAAGATTCTGATAGAGAATCCCGGGGTCGGAGGAGCAGGACAGATTGTTTGACTTCATAGTATTGACTTTTCATATTTTCTTTTTCTGCGCACTGTTCTTGTCTATTTTCTCTTCTTCCCATTTTTTCTGCTGATATATATATAATTTTTTTGCTTATCGTGAATCGGAGTACCACTTGTACACATAGTCGAACTTCTTTATGGAAATACAAGATTACATTGGAGGATGTTCAAATATTTCAGTTCAATTCATTGAGAATCGTTATATTTAAGAGAATGTAGTTTTGAAGTAAATGGAATTATTTCTATTTTGGAGTGAAGAAGGGCATATCCGAAAAGATGGTTCCGTTTATGTGCTTATTTGTGGCTGTTCCTCATAGTGAGGCTAATATATTGAACTATTCAATCATGCTGCATTAGACTGTTCATCAGTGTCTAGTGCTTGGCAATAAAAAAATGATTGCAAATATTCTATAGATATTTTGGTAGTCCCCCTCGAGCCATAGGTTAGCATCTCCTAATGTTGAAGCTGGTTGTACTTGTGACTGGATAAATAGGATTTTCTGCTGCAACATAACTATATTACATTTTTATTTTGAATTTCATCCTATTGTGTTCATAATTTGGCATTTTTCATCATGCAAATCAAAGTTGCTGACGTCGGTAATATACAAAATGTGTTAATAATCACGTGTCTGAGCTACATTTTCACAAACTAAAAATAGAATATTTTATGGTGAAACTATGTGGGCGCAGTGTGCAAGTGTCGATTATCCTAATTCTTTCATGATGATCAACCAAAGAAATGATAGGGTGGTGTCCGTCGAACTTTGGCTACACCGTGTTGACGGTACTGTCCCATTTTTTCCAACCTAAATCTACAGTTTGAATCGGTTTTCTAGGATGAAAGTCGTTTTAACCTAAACCTCTGGGACCTCGCAATGTGTTATTCATCAATAATCCAGTATTGCTACACAAAATGGTAAAAAAGGTAAATCTTTGGCTGGTGACTTTTTTTTTTTATTCAAGTTTGCCCTACGCAAGCCCGACATCAGCGCCTAAAAGAGACCAACTAACGACCACTCAAAAACCAAGAGCTGCTACAAAATGTAGTACCTGCAACTGCACTCTAAACGGAAACATCCCACACGTGCAGTGAGTGATGGTAGAACCATTTAACACTTCTTTGTTTCCTTTTAGTCGACTCTTACTACAAACAATAAACACGTCAGGGCGATTCTCAAGCTCGCATCCACAGGGCAGTGATTGGCTTTAAAATAAGGGGCTCAAAAATGTCGTTTTTATAATACTTCAGAACGAAACTTGTTCCATTGAAAATAACGCAGAATTTTTTTTTTTTTAAAAAGATCATAAGTGTTGTATACAATAATATATCTAGGGATGGGAGAAAACCAGATCATTTGGAATTCGAATAGTTTTTTCGAAACACGAATCCGATGTAAATACCAAATATCCCATTTTAATTATTATAACATGTCTTCATTGTGAATATCAAGAAATTTACAGTTTATAGTGTATATTCGATTCACACTCCATGTCTATAAGAAACAATTTACATATACGATAAAATATAAACGATTTTGGTTGCATTTGACCAAAATCGATTGCATTTTGTCATTCAAAATTAAAATTGTAGTCTAGTTAGTATTTGTTTCTATAAACGAGTAACGATTGGTTCGAATATATTGTGCATAGAATCGATTCGAATTGAACAGACCTAGTTGTATCCTATGGGCTTGTGAAAAATTTAGAGGTTCCCTGCGTTTTAAGCTATCAAAAGGTCATTTTGAGATTTTTATCAGCCAGGGGATGGGAATGACACCAAGCGTTGATTGCGTTGGACCTGCCAACACGCTTCAATGCTTTCGGAAGATCATTTATCATTAAAATGGAAACCTTGTTATTATATGTTTAATCTAAGACTTCAAGTCTCATTGAGCCAGGTTTTTAGATTTCCCATCAAAATTCAGTGGAAAGGGAATTAGATAAGGCTTTTGCTGAACAAGCTTTGGGAATGGAATTTGTGTCTTTGGTCATAGCATATTATAGCCAAAGACTCGATGAAAAACTTATGTCGCTCAGATTCTTGATTCACATCTCTTTTCTTGGGGTACATCGGCTCGAAACTGGCTAGTTTCGGAGATATTTTATAATGTTTTAAGGCTATGGCAGGCAAAGAGAATCAGTGGAGCTATGTCTGTGACCGCTTGGAAACTCCATAGCAATGCCATGGGGATATTGGATTTGCTAATGCGATTACAGAATTCAAATTCTTGATGGTCGTCTCGATATGTATGATCAATTTATAATTTCATGACTTCATATCGTTTCTGCCTGATACATGGAAAAACACTTTTCATTAGCACGGTCCAGAGTTAGCTTGTGGTATATATGATTGCTTTGTCACTTTGTTAGTCTCTTAGAATCTCGGTCCAGAAGTCCGTGTGCTGTGAGACATTTTAGAGCATGAGTACTCACGGAAGATCTAGTGATGACGGTGTTTAGCATGGTCGGGCGAAAGCCTTCTTATTACTCTGTACACAGTTCTAGTTCAACTTTAGGTTCTTCTTATGATTTTTAAGGAGTTTTTTATCAACCGTTTATTAAATTCTCTATCAGATAGCACAGTGAGTAGAAAACATTTGTTGCTAAAATATTCAATAAAAAATTCGAATCTCCTATTTGGATCGATTTCATTGTATATACTATTGAAATCCATTCTTCAAGAGTCTCGTTAAAACGATCATCCATGCTTACATTATATCATGGCATGATATCCTACTTTAGTTTCAGTGTGTTTGAGATCAGTGGGCATGACTTGCACCACTGGAAGGTGATCAGAAATGGGATCGGTAGGCACCACATTAGAATTTCCGATCATAAATGTTCGTCCAGATGTGATCGATTATGGTAGCAATTTTGGCACTAAATCAAACATTATAACGCCATTTTAACATAATTTGACCTCATATATTTTTCAACCGAAAATCCCATCTTTTTAAATTTGTTGCTTCCGTGAATCAATATTTTTCTGTTTTTATATACACTGTAAAACACGCTAGTTTTAAGATCTTAGTTACCAACTTTGAAGCAGTGTGAATCACTTTTTTTTTGTGAAAAAAATTTGATCATAATTCGCAGCAATGTAACTGTGTAAGGAATGTCAAATAATTGCATATACCTGTAAAACGTCGGTGAAATTTCCCAAATCTTGAAAAGGGTCATGCAACAACTGAAAAACATATTTTTATTCGTGCCCGCCTAGTACAAACAAAAAAAAATTTGTTGGCAAAAATCACTTTTCCGGGGCAAATACAATATATATTATTTTGTAGATCATATTCACGAAAATATTCTTGCATATATTCGACAGAAGCAAGGCTGTTTTATGGAAATTTGTGTAAGTTGTGCTAAAATGAAATTACCGGAGCAAAAAAATTATGAATAGCTTGTTGTGGAAAGCCTTATAATTTTTGTACTGAATAGGCGTGTTTTTTGCTTTGTTTGACGCAAATTTTGGCAACTCTGCAGAGTCGTCGTAATCGACTTGTAGCCGAGCCTGTATGCATCTGCCTCACTCTGAACTGCAAAAACATATAATTCTTGGTATAGACTACCTAATAATCCATCCAAAACCCAGATATTACTTCAAGAGGCCAAGACAAAAAAACATAACAATAAAATCAGCCGGAGTATCCAGCACTAATGTTGATCTCGTCAAATATTTGGGGATATTTATTGATACAAAGCTGAGTTGCCAACCAAACATAGGTTATGTTTTGCTCCAACTTCAACAATGTTCTGGTATTCTATCAAAATTGAAACAAATGATATCATTTCCATTGTTACACTCGATTCATTATTTCATTCGTATATCAATCATGGTGTAGCAATATGGGGTTATTCCACCAAGGCAAGCTCTTATAACATAATATGCGAGGCAATGTGAATTTTGTTTACAAATTCGGCATTCTCAAATTCTCCTGATGAATATAAACTAGATGTAGCATCTATAACCCACATAATAAGTTTCACCAGCATTGGCAGTATTTATCGTTTCGAATGTTTGTTTTTGTCTATGAAGGCCGCAATACACGTTTGTGTGGGTTCACTAGGTCACGTTTTCTCTGTGCGGTTTAGTTTATCCTTGTGTTTTACGCTGTCGCAACGTTACGGATGCATGGTGGAGGTGTGAAATGAAATAACTGCTGCATCAGAGTTACGAAGTTGTATTCCAACAGTTTTTTCGTCGGCGAGTTGGAGTACGCCATCGCAATTAAACCATTAAATATCCTCTTCGTCTACCGGATATTTCTAGCTCCACCTCTTCATCACCGTGTTAGTAATTTGAATGTCCTTACACCGTTCCGGCACCTCGCATGTTTCCTATTTTATTTAACGTATCCCGAATATTCTTATATAGACGTTACGATTTTGACGGTTCATTTAGTTAGTTATTTGTATTGATTCAATGCGTACTATAGATATGATTTTTTGGTTGCTAGCCTGCATATGTGTTCACTTTGTTCACGGACGATCGGGTAAGTTGTTGGATAACCGATTATTATTCATGTCGGCGCCTTTACGAAGAAGAATGGAAGGCTTGTGTAATTGAATATTGAAAGAGAACGACATGTATATTGAGCAGAAAAATAACATTTTTCAAATAGATGTATGATTTGTAAAAACACAACAAACAATAGATCCGAATTTAACACAAAATATTCGTTTTTAGAGTTTCAACAATAGCGACTGCGCATGTTTAGTTGTAACACAAACGAGAATTTAGAGCAAAAAATTGTAGTATCGTTGTATTTGTATAAATTGCAGGATGCTTCATTCGGCCCACTCCCTTTTCCCGTGAGGTAGCAGCCAATTGCACTGTAGAGATCGGTCAATGTTCAATGGCAGAATGCAAATTTTGTCAAGATCAAGAAAGAAAATGTTGTGGACCAGTATTCCGAGAAATAACTCACTCGTGTCCTGGTAAATAATTTTAATATATATTTTTTTTATTCTGAAAATTGTATCCTAGAAAAGTCGTCTTGTATCGATAATATAGATATATCAAATAAGTGATTACACACAATTACCGCCAGTTTTGTGGCTTTTTTCCCCAAACGAGGGCGATTCTTAAGACTGTAGCATATATTATAGTAAATTCACTTAAATTTGGCTAAATACGATTCTTTTTTAAATTATATCATGGCAAATTTATGATATACTAAATTATATTACATGGCCACGATTATAACGCGTGGGTAGTGCTGGGCAATTCGATTCGGTGATTTGATTCGAAGACTGATTTATTCGAATCAATCGTGAATCGTCCATAGGAAAAAACTTGTTAAATTAACTAGATTTTCATTTTTAATGACGCAATGCAATCGATTTTGATCAAATTTGACCAAAATATATTATATTTTGTAGTTAAAATATGAAAATCGTTGCCCTTAATGTGAATTGAAAATACATCATAAACTATAAATTTCTTCATTTACACGATGAAGACAAGTTGTAATAGTAAAAATGGAATATTTGTTATATACATAGAGTTAATAATTCGATCCGATTCGAAAAAAATATTCGAATCAGATTCGAATTCCATATGATTCGGTTTCGGTTTTACGCGTGGGTAATTAAAACCAAGTACTAACCAAAATATCTTATTAAGCCTTCAGGATAAATTTTGGTCGGTTTAAAATGACCGTATAGCTTGTTTCAGGAAGGCAGATAGAGATAGCGACACAAGATACACGAAAGAGCGTGTAGTAAGAATTCGAGGCCCTTGGCCATATGTGCAAGCGATTTTACTTTTATAATGGTTCGAATGGACTATAATAATATTATCTCAATAAATACATTTAAAGACTTGGCTTATGGTTTTTGAATAACATTAGGATGGACAGGACAGTCAACACAACTACAATTAGCTCATTTTGTACCATACTTATGCACACGAAGATACACTATACCCTATAAGACCATTGTATCAAAAGATAAGTTCGTATCAAAAGATTTTTTTATAATCTTTAGCATCATATAACCTCAAATTCTGATTACACAGATGGAGACGAACAAGTTCATATTGTTACGAGGTGTAAATGCTCACCATGCACGGTTTCACAAGCCACTATTGCTGGAACGTGAGTACATGTCTTGTGGAAACGGGGTTGTTTCAAACGTAATACAACTAAAAGAAAGCAAAAGTGTGTTAGGCGGAATCCACTAACTGTATTCTGTAATTTGGTGAATTTCTCATAAAAGAGAATAATAACATTCTTTGTGAAGCTGTTCATTTAGGTAGGAGATCTCAGTCGAAAACCAGTCGAGCTTAGAAATATAACCCAGATGTTCTATGTTGGCCGAGAGCAGACACCATTCACTGTATAAAAAAACTGTTTGTCCAGTATGCGCCACAGAGATACCATTGCCCAATCACCCCCACTACTTGTCCAGTCATTGTTGACAAAATTTATTTCGACAGAATCTTTTTGATCGGTTATCAGGTTATATAAAATAAGTCGAAACGCATTGCTCATATTGTTGTTTTGACAGCGTCAGGTGGGACTCGATTCGACCAAAATAATCATGCTCAATTCCAATCACGACAAATATTTAAAAGTGAATAGTTCTATTTGATGGTGTGGGAAATGTGGATTTATATCCCTAGATCATTAGATGTGTCTTCATGCAGAAGAAAGTGGTTTGATAAAAACGGGGAATGTATAAGGAAATGATTAAAATTCAGTAAAGAAGTATTTTGTCTTAACTGACAGCCTATGAGTTCAGAAGTTATTTTATGTTTGCTCCCCTGTTATTCCATTTCATCCAGAATGAGCTTCTAGCTACATACTGTCAGTTGTTTAAAGTAGGGGTGCAGTTTCGAATTTCGAAAAATTATTATGTACTATCCTTTCTGGAAACCTGACCCATTTGCGGTGGTTCATTCAGCTGCCGGCTACAGCTGTTTACCATACTACTGTTTTATATAATGAATGTCAGCAACCATCGTCTTAGATTTGGTTGAGAAATTGAGGTTCCATTGTCTGACCCGTGCATTAGATCAATAGATATTTCATCGCAGAATCACGAATTGTGCGTCTATTGCTTGTAATCTTGCCATCATGATGGGCGGTGTTGCGGTAACAAGGGCAGATATGGATGGCAATTTCAATTTCAATGTTGAAGACAGTGCAAACAGCCGTGTAGCTTTTTCAGTTGAAGACGACGTGACGCAAAAATTGTTCACTCAAGTTAAGGTACAGTCACGTTTTTAAAAGCTTTCATTGTTTGTTTTAGGGAATCGTAACAAGTGTCCGAAGTTAAATATTGCTATTAACTGTTCTTCGATGTTATGGTTGCGCGCTTACAAGGATAGCACTGCAGGCTATTGATTTCGAAATTGGGTCCCGGAAAGTTCGGTAATAATCCAAATATGCCTTGCCCACCAAAAAAATCTATCGTATTTGGTCAAATAATATCCGATTGGGAAGACTGTAAAAAAAGTTTTCGATTGGTCAGGATAAGTATTGTATGTTTTTAAGCCTATAAGATACAGTATAAAGTAGTGGTTCTGACTCGTGTTCAGGAAAAATAAGTAGCTTATAAAAAACTTCGATCGCATATTGGATTTTACTGGGATTTCCATGCTTACAACAGCATAATACAAATTTTGAGTTTCCTAACATTATTATAATATTAAACAATAATAATAAATGTTAAATATTGACTTCAGGTTGTCAACATAATTGATGGAAAGAAAGTATATGTTGTATCTGTCAGAGTCACTCCGAAATCAGATACCGCCGAATTGTTTTCTTCTGATTCTAGCTATATAAAGAAGATACCTGGTAGTGATGCCACATTAGTTATTCCACCGAACTCGACCTTTACAAGTGACGGAGAACTTTACAATGGGCAAGTACGTTATGTTCCCAGGAGAAAACTAATTTTATTCGTTTCAAATCTATATTGGTGTCTTCTAGAATTGTGTCCACCGTGGGTAATAAGGTTTTACGCATGCGGGCTTACTAGTCTTACCCAGCCTTTTCGGGTGGGGATTAGCCATAGGTATGTATGAACCGTGTATTAGCGCGTTTTAGTAGCGCCACATGCTCACCTGTGTGAGCTGAGATTATTATACAAAGAAATGTTGTTGCATGAAGAAGTTTGTGTGATGTCTCAAGAATATGCTTTAAAGATGCAAAATACCGCTGAGGCATGCTGACTTACTGAATGTAATTTTAACTACATTTTAAGCAGAGATATTGGAAGAAATTATTTATTATGCGGAGATGTGACAAGTAATAAATGCCCTAGGTATGATTATGATATGTCTCCACGTTGGATGAATCTTGGTCCGACGCCCGTATAATTTGAATGGGTGTAGTTGAATATAGTCAAATAATAAATATAACGCCATCGTAGCATAAGCAGTACAGAGGGCACAACAGTAGCATGGCTGGAGATTACTTGTTTCTGCATATGTTGTATAACTATAAACAAACAAAAAGACTTCCAATGGGAGACAGGAAATTATATCAGCTTTTCAGGTAAATAATCAGTATACATCATCATTGGAAAGCTCGTACTACGAAAAATAATAAATCATCACATCCTAATTTAGACTTATCGGTTTCCTGTGATTTTATTGTTTGACAGAATTAGCCTGTTTATTTCTGGGAATGCCATGTGTCTGCCGATAGTTTTACTCCGAGGGTCCTGTTCAAAATGTTAAACTCTGAAATTTATCTAATTTATTTGACTAAGATTAGCTGTATTACACTTGCCTGATTACAACCTATAACGCTATGTTGAGATCAGTTCCGGGACAAGATTGTCATTGGGGTTTAAACTTTTGAGGATTCGAGGATCGCTTTGTGAAGAAAATAATGTTTTGAAATTTCAACTAAACAATATTGCTGGTATTTGACCATTGTTTGCTCATTTCTCTGCAAAGTCATTATTTATGTCAAATCTTCACTGATTTCACTTCAAAATGAATAAATTTAAAAATAACAGAAAAACGAAATTTCTTTTAATCACGATAATAATCCCTATATCTATAATCCCTTGATATTCGCAAACGGTTCTTTACAAAATCATAAGCACAGGTTTTAACATCACGAAGTTACTCTGTTGACAAAGCATGATATCTCTGATTCAACAAGAAACTATTCCAAAAATAAGTAAATATACTGTGTTGCGCAAGTTCATACAACGTTTAATTAACATCAACTTTATTTATTATCCACCCAATCCCTTTTAATCACTATTTTGAGGTATTTTAGCATGTATCATTTCGAAATTAACGATTGAGAATTTTGCTTCCCAATTGAGAATTTTATCCATCATAAGCGATAGATAAGTCATTCTCCAGGTTGGGATCCATCAGTGGCCCATACGTGACTGCTCATTCATCGTCAACATTTTTGATTCCATCATTCAAATTATTTGTTTTAGGTTGATATCGCAATAAATTTCATCTCCCCCGACGACGAAGATAATGTACCAGCAGAACTTTTGACAGAAGGAGATGACTTTCCTGGAATTTTCAGCTCATTTGGAATGTTCCAGATCGCTCTGACAGATTCGAACAACAACTCTCTGACAGCTCGGAATGTACCTTTTCTAATGTATATTCCAATGAATGGCGTTTGCAATATACAGAAATGCTACAAATAAATCTTACTTCTCATAATTGTAGGCTCACCAAAGCGTAGAATCTTATCTTTATTTCGAAGTAATGGGCTTTTAATTCTTACTTCGCTTTGACTCTGGCGTGGGAGTGATTTTTCAATAGGATTTACTCCTGGCAATGCCCGAGGCAGAACCGCCACGTACATAGTAGGGAGGCGCGAGCCACCCATTGTCGGCGCGATCCATCAGTGGCCCGTGCTTTCGTATCTCTGTGCTTTTCACAAGCATTCAAGCATCTGAAAGTCTTGATTGACTCTCATTTAGAACTCTGATTGAAACTATCCACGCGAAGGGCGCGATATACAAACCATATTCAGCTACCTGTTTTGCAACAATCATGAAAGGTCATTTAAGAATATAGGCATTTGAAAATATTCTCCGTTAATGCTAATTATAGGATTTCCTGCATTTTCAAACATAACAAGCGTATGCTCCGCGGGTTTCATGTATAAGTGTATACTGTGTATGAGTGTATCCAATACTGTACATTAATAAACTCTGGTCAGATTTCTATTTCATTTTCCTATCTCGTTGATGGTTACTTTTGGTGTGTAATGTCTGCACTTTTCAATTTCTTGTATCTACAGCTTCAAATGTTTCTTGAAACAACTGATTTACCGTCGGGGGTACCAGACGATGTTGGGTTGTGGATTTTGAATAATGATAACGGATACTGGGAGTTTTATGCAAACATGACCGTAAGTATTCAAATATTATTTTGATGTTATATCAATCGATGCAGCCAGAGATAATTGTACCACGTCAGTCACAGAACTTACCGGCTACAATAGATGTAATGAGTAATATCCAGTTGAAGCCTGCATACATTCTGCATATACGTTAATGAACCTCTTTTTCATTTTTTTTTGTTGACAAGTTTAACCCTTGATAAAGTATGTTTCTGAGTATCTTGTTTATGCTTCATTTTTGGCATGTTTCCAGTGTATGTCGAAAACAAGTCCGCCGGGAAAAATCGCCTCATAATATTTTGAGATGATCAGTTATATTGTAATAAGCTTTCCAAATCGACTGAATAGAAACCGTTTTTTTTTCTGTTTTGTGGTATCTCAAGCTTGATGTGTCTTGATGTGTTGTTGATGTCCTTGATGTTATCGGTATCTAGAATCGGTTAATTTAGCTAGCCTGTTGTGGAAAGCCCTTAATCTCACCGGGAAGTTTGTTTCGGCGTTAACGCTAAACGGATATAAATCTTTTAATCAAATATTTACAAGACAGCAAGATCGCTCTGAATTATCAATATGTTTAGACACTTGATGGGTTTTACTTATATTTTACAAAGGATGCTACAAAGGATGAGTCTTCAAACGATATGACTAAATTCTTTCCAAAAAGCCATGTACGCCCTCTCTGAATATAGATTCACCCTTTCCTTTGATTAGGTCATGAACATGGCATAAATGTAACGTCGAAGCGCAGAAGTTGATTTCCCAAGAATGGCCAGACATAATGCTTTATATAACAATCAAAAAATGTTAAATTTGATCTAACCGAACATTCAGAAATGTAATGACAAAAACCGTTAATTTTAGAGGGCGTCTTTTTTCCGAGCGACTTGTTTGATTTTATTTGTTTTCCGTTTCCATGACTCACCAGCAGCGTCGCATCCCAATCAGAAAGTTATTTTGTCAAACATGAATCACTTATGACAAGCGCCTTGATGACGCGATCCTTTAGTGGCCCATGCTTAACAGAAATGTCGGACTGAGATCATTTACGCGACGAAAAACATACTGACCTTAAATCCACAACATTAAGGTTACAACGCCCAATCCCAATCCTGGTCGCAGAAAAAAACGAACATCTGACGAGACTTTCGTGACTGGAACACTTAATGTAACTTCAGCTACTCAAATCTACAATTTAGACAGATTAATGAGACAGTATTGTCATATGAAAGGTATGATTGTAGTTAAAGCTACTTTATTATCAGTAATACTTTGTAAATGAATATTACATTGTTCTAATAAACCAAAACTTTAAGGATTTTCCAGGGAGGATATATTGCTGTCATATTTCCATCAGTGTTACTACTGTTCTCAGCATGCTTGAACCTATTCAACGGCGTATGATTTATGTAATTGATCTCAAACTTTTCTCCGGTCCATGGAGCTTGTCGAATCGTTGCGCCTCACTTCTAACTCACATTTATTCACCGTATAGGTTCTACATTGATATAGACACTTTTATCTGTGTTGTGGTCTGTGGGCTCTGTAATCTGTAGTGCTATACCGAAGAGAGGTGTTTGTCTCCTGGCAGGCTCATCTACAAACAGAAGGCAAACTAAATGTAATTCCAATTTCAAGAAGATACTATTCTTTGCATGCCACAAAAAATTTCCCGTTGCTATGGGCGGGGGTACTTAGAATCTCACGGTCAACAATTTTACTATTTTTTTCTAACGTTCGTGGATTGAGGGAAACTTTGTTTTATCTGAATCGCTCCATACAAATAATAGCCCTGGCGTCCTTGCTCTCGTGTTCAGATCCTGGGGTTGAGGGTTACTTGCTTTTCGTTCGCAAGGATTCCTTCAGGCGTATGCACGGACTTACAGCTTGCGTTGGTAGCAACCTGTCTGTGGATCGTGTATTTGCCTTCGAGTCCATGTCGCCATCATGTGCTTGCGAAAGTGGCTTCAGACATAGTCATCGTTCGTATACCGACCCGCTCAACCCAGTATTGTTTTGTTCTGGACAATATATCTGTGTGAAAATGATTCTGATGCATTGTCCATCTACCAAATTCTTAGTGATAGGGATAATTGGGAATGGGAAATTGTTGGATCATCTGGGACTCACACTCGGCACAATATCACTTATGAATGGATTATGGTGATCTACTACCCCTTCTGTTCCGACAAGAACGGTACTTAAAATACGAAATTTTGAGATTGAACAACCCCTGGGAAAATTTTGCTGGTCAGGGACGTGTCCGCTCGACACGCAGGTCTTGCATTAAAAAATAATATTCGTTTTCACATCTAGCTGCGCGATGCAACAGTGGCCCACACGTAGCATCGCTTGTAAAGACGAATATAGTGCGATTGAGAGGTGCATTTGCTTGCTAATTTTGCAAGAAAGTCAATTTATATCACATCAAAAATTCATAACACCGTTGAATGCATAGTGAATAGGAGAATTAATTTGAACTCATATAATTTTTACACCAGCTGAATATTTTATCCCCTCTAACTATTCTGAAACGCTACTCAAAACACTGTATTTATCAAACATGGTCACTTAACAAGAATGAGGGAGAAGGTGCATGGTCACAAGGTTTTCTAAATTTTTCTATTGCATACCAGTATATGTCCTCAAATACGCTATATCATTTAATTTGCCTAATATTTAAAATGATGAAATAGATACACAAGAAACGAACATGATACAGAAGATAAAAACAGTGACTAATATAGAAGGAATATTCATATATAAAATTATAATAATATTATTGCATTTATTTTTCAGTTCTCAAAGTCTATAGTGACAATTATATCCCTTCACTTTCATTCGATTCCGGATTGGTAGAATTTGAGCACTTGTACAATTGTGGGCACAATATCTTTCTTGCATGAACATGCTTGAGTTGTGCACCCTTTTTGCAGCCATGATTGACCAACTCAAGAATTTCGTCAGGGGCACTATGTGAACCCATTCAATCAATTTCCAATTACTCATCAACTTTCCTTCAGCCGGCAATGGCGCATTGGCGTTATTCTTTGAGCAACTCTTTAAATGAATGCCTTGGTGAAAGGCTTTATTAATGCAGGCGCTCAATGAGGGTTGAGGGAGGAAGGTTTTTATCAGAGGGTCGACCAAGACGAGAAAGCAAATATCTCGCTGGCTTTGCTGAGTGGACCATACAGGAGACACACAAGTAGGTTATGGTTGATCTCCCAACTTTTCAAACATTTCAAGTTAGAAAAGTAATATTTCCCATGCCGATTTCTTTTCTTTGCCATGAAAACCACTCGTTGTATCACAGCCTTCGAAAATATGTGAAACTCCTCATGAATATATATACGCAGAATAAATAACCAATGATTTGCATCATCATCATCATCGAGTAAAATTGAGCGTTATTTTTCAGTAGATATATTTTTTTTGTTAAACATAATAATGAATCTTGCGGGTGAATTACGCCGCCATGGTGAGTTTCAATTGTGACTTATGTATGACAATGTAATATTATGTATGAGTTTGCAAAATTTGAGGCCGAGTCGTCAAACTATATTTTGGCAAGGCGATGGACTGGAACCTACGTAGATTCATGTAGATATATTTAACTAATTTCACTGGGGCAATACAACTGGAATATAGATAATCATGACTATTTCTGAACTGAAGTATTTTAAAGCTTATTGGTACGGATTGGCAACTTATACTTAACAAAAAATAAATAAACTATGAAATCCAATTAGTGAGCTGGAGAAATTTCTGAGCAAGTCAATGACTTTTTTGATATGATGCCAGCTATATCATCATTTTAATCAAACAAAGATCACCAGATAAATTATTAAACATCACCACCATTAGTACATCTGTATCAGGACTATCAACAACAGCCGCCTCATAACCTACATCTGTTGCATGTTTGGCATGCAATAACTATCTGATACCGCCTCTTCATGGTCGCAATCAAGTTCTGAGACCGGTTCGACCGTGGTACCCGTGGTATCAGATGTCACAAACTTGAAGGATTTTTCATTTTTTAAAAGTACACATTCGCACCTTATCGAAAAATATGGGCCGCGCACGTTAACCAATCCCTCGATAAAAACTCTACCAATTCTATTTATTTGTCCACTCGCCATAAACTTCTTCTTTGGGTTGGAACTTCATAATGCTTTGCCTTTCGTTTCTGGGCTTCACGAACTTTTTCATTGTCCGCAAACTTTTATGATGCAAAAATTTTTCAAAGTTTATCTCCTCTCTGGAACAAATATTTAATAGGTATTTTTGCAACAATGGCAGGATCTGCATCATTTTTTCCCAGCGCCAACCAATCTTCTCGATATTGCAAAATTTTTTGAAATGTTGCTCTCGTAAAACTGCATCCTTAAAAAGAGCATCCTTTTTTGAAGATCTAAAATGCACCATGCGCACACGTCCCCCTGCACATAAGACTTCTCTTCTGTCATACCACACTCAATACACCAATATTAGAACATATATATTCTGTCGATAGGATTCATAAACTGAGAAAAATAAACAATCATACAGCAATCTTTCTAAATATATAACACTAAAAGGGAAAAAAGCACAAATCTTCGAACATGACCGTTGGTGCTGGTACCACAGGCTAAAATTAAGATTTACGAATATACAAAAATATACAACAGTTTCCAGAGATGTGCAACGTTACGAGCTCCTCTCCATACACTGCCCACAGACTATTCACCACTACTAAGTCAATGACTGAGACGGTAGAAAGTATGACTAGGATTCCTCACTCACGCTCCTGATCTTCGGCTCCAGCTGATGTATTCCCCCCTCTTGGTACTTCCTATCGCGTTGTTTTACAGCTGAAATTAAAAAGTGGTACTCCCAAGGGTAGTGAGTCTCCTTTTCCCCACACTTTTTATAATTACATGTGCGGTGACTGGGATTCTTTACGTCATTACGTTAGCGATGTGCCGTGCAGTGATGTTTTTTTTGCCTGTATAGCAAACACGCCTCGGGATCGATAAATCTATTTATTCCTCGTCGAAGATTTCAGGTGATGCCTCACTCTGTCTCAATGCTGTCACCGGACTGCTCGGCGGCAATAGCGCTAAGAGATTCATCGCTTCCACTGCTATCGTCGACATTACAACAGCCAGCAATAATAAACCACTTTACAGGAAGTCCCGGAATAACTGCAAAAATGTTTCTAAAGTTGCCAAATCATGATACGTCCAATCGACCAAAGCAGGTCAAGTATCCGATTTTGACATTTGGACCAGTGGCGATGGTACTGGTTCTCTACATGCTTGGCCGTATTCATCGGCGTGTGATCAATATGATTGGCTCCAAACTTCCTTCCCGTCGGCAAAGCTTGGCAAATCGCCGCAATATTGTCTAATTTTGTTGTTGTTTTTTACAGATATTGTTACAGAGCTTTGTTCAAGGGAGCCACTGCTCTCATTAGTCTGAATATTCAATCGGTTCACTCGATTGGCTTTCAATTCACATCTATTCACTTTGGCGGTTTCACATTGCACAAGCAATTTCATGATTTTACCTACTGAGGCAACCCTTGCAAACATCGTTTGTGCATATATATTTTTTGAATAATGTAGATTGTGAAAGCAATACAGTTTTTTTTTAAAATTACTCATTTGAGTGTATCCACACGACCTGTTAACCTACTTTTAGAAACATTAAGATAACTTTTCCAGTTTTAATGACTTTCGACTTCTATTTCACTTTTCAGTACGACTTTTCGTTGGAGAAATTTTGGAGAATACGCAGTTGCCAGGTATAGAAGTTGTGTCCACCTACATAAATGGAGCAGATATGGTAACAAGAAATTTCTTGAAAAGGTACACTTCCAGCAACGGTATATGCGTGTCGGTACCCTGTGATGATGCAGTAATTGATAGAGTTAACGTTGCTGGTAGGTCAATAATAAAAGATACCGTTTAAAAGGCTTTATATACTATAAAGCATTTTTGTCTGCCTTAGGTGTAGATTTTTATACTAGACGATTTGGTCTAAACAAACAAAGTGTGTGGTTTAAAAACAACAATATCATATAACTAGAACTTTTGAGGATAACAAATCGGCTCTCGCTCGCAGACACGAACGTAGCCCAGCAATCTCAAAAAACTCAAAAATAGAAGATATTTATAAAAAAAATCAAAATGTTAAACGTACCTCACATTTTTAAACCTGGAAACGCGAATATGGTGCCTTAATATTGATGTGTTTTCGGCGCGAATATACATGATGTAATCGTTTATCATTCAAACTGTTCCATTTTCAACAATATGTTAATTTTGGAGATATGATACTATGCCGTGTTTAACTTTAGTGGTCGTTTGATGCATTTCGATCAAACAATTCAAGACGTGGCAGATGGTCATACCACCATCCGAAGCAGGCACTCACTGCTTTTTATATTAGTAGTTTAGTTCTCTCTGTGATGTTTTCGACTTGAAGTTGCTATAGTATCATTTTGTACCAGCTCTTTGCCGATTATGTGACTGTTGGCTGGTTCCTTCTAGGCGATGCTTCTAGCTTTGATTAGATCGAATTTCAATAATAAAAAAGCGGTTCAACCTACTCAGACACTGATTTTAAATTTTTGTTTGATTGAGCATTGGACACTGGTGGATCGTGACGACGTGGCACGCATATTTTTTATAATATTTATATTTAATATATTAAATAATATATATTTTCAGCGACTGGATACGAGGTTGCTAGTCCAAATGTAACCGATAGCACTCTTGCCCAGTTAAGTTACAGGTAAGTCCAAATTGTTTTATTTGCAATAGTGAAATTTTTTACCAATTTTTTCGGATGAGTATGGAGGAATATTGTAAGTTTTACAAC